>PVIA01002050.1:0-232995 GCA_004024845.1 Tonatia bakeri | reverse complement strand
TTTTCTGTTTGGTTGTTCCTTTCTTCCTTCTGGTCCACTCCATTGATTTGAGTCCCAGTTTTCTTCCCCTCACTATTATTTCCCTGTGCATTTTCCTTCATTTCTCTTATCGTAGCCTGCATTTGTTCATCTAATTTATGTCCAAAGTCAACCAATTCTGTGAGCTTCCTGATCACCAGTGCTTTGAACTGTGCATCTGATAGTTCAGCTATCTCTTGGTCATTTAAAAAAATTGGTTCTGGGGCTTTCAAATTGGTTTGAGCCATCTTTTTTATTTTCCTTTGGTTTGGTTGCAGCTGTTTCATAAGGGCAGCAGAGCCTTAGGTGTTCACCAGGGCGGGGCACCCCAGTCGCTGGGTTGTGATGTTGTACATGGGGGTGGGGTCTGAGAGGGAACAATGGTGCCTGCTCCGCTCTCTCTAGGACTTCCGTCCCCTCCACTGCCTCCCACAAACAAATTGGGCCCTTCCTGTGCTGGCTCCCCGCGGTGGGCTTCCAGGAGAAGTCTCCTATGAGGCTGAGAGAATCTCCCGGCTTCAGCTCCCAGACGGGGCTCTTAAGCTTTGAAATGCAGCAGCACTGCCCGTTTTCGCTTAGTTTGCACGTGAATATGTGGCTGCGGACAGCCAGCTGCCTTGCGCCCCTCACTGGGTCTGCTAGTCGCCTCCCGCGCCCAGGGTCCGCCACCGGGTCCGTCCGCTGCCATCTGCACCCTGTGCACCCGTGCCTGCCAGCCAGCGTTTCTTCCCACCGGGACCCCTCGAACCCTCTCCGCAGGCCTCCAACTTTGCCGCTCCTTACCAGTCTGGATGTACTGGAGCCCGACTTCTGTTCAGTTTTCTCTCTGTTCTGGTTGTTTTCTTGCTTCTCATTTTTTGTTGTCTTTAGTTTTGGTTGTGCGAGGAAGCACAATGCGACTGCCTATGCCTCCATCTTGGCCGGAACTCTGAATAAATAAAATATTATAAAAATTATTGATATCTGAGACAGAGGAAAAGAGGGAAAGAGAGAGAAAAAACGAAACATTGATTTTTGTTGTTCCACTTATTTATGTATTCATCGGTTGATTGCTCCATGTGCCCCAGAAATCGAACCTGAAACTTTGGTGTATCAAGATGATGCTCTAACCAACTGAGCTACCCAGCCATGCCGTTGTAGTAAGTCCTGATGTCGAAAAGTTTGTCCTCCTCTCATATATTTTTGTATTTTCTCTTCCTTGATTTTGTGCAGTTTGACTATGATTGGATTCTTCTTTTTTAAATAGTGATCTAGGATCAGAATTACTGGAACATAGGATATAGCCAAAATTAATTTGATTGTATGTTGGCAAATTGCTGTCCCAATATCCTCCCATTTTGGCTAACACTTAACATTACACAGCTTTCTAATATTTTGCCCACCTAATGTTATACTCTGATATCTCCATGTTTTTAAAAAGAGTTTTACTGAGAACTCATGGACATGGACAACAGTGTGGTGATTGTGGGGTGGGGAGGTAGGTACAGTTTGAAGAGGGTATAAGGGAGATAAATAGTAATGGGAAAAAGTACAATAAAAATAAACTATTAAAAATAAATAAACAAAAAGAGCTTTATTGAGATAAAACTGATATTCATTAAACTACACAGGCTGCAATTTGATGCTTTTTGACATTTGTATATGCCTGTGAAATCATCTTCATGAATAGATAATAAATATATCTTTCACCCACAAAAATTTCTTGTTCCCCTTTGATTTTGAGCTTTTTCATCTGCAAAATGCAGCTCAGTTGTAAGGATGTATGGTATGAACTGAGTCTGGGGTCTGGCACATAGAAGGTGCTGAGAAAATAGAGCTAGTATTACTATAACTGTACAGCAGGGTAATTGAGTATATAGGCCTTGGAGTTGACTGCCTGGGTTCCAGTTCCTCTCTGCTATTTGTTTCCTAGGGCAACTTACTCAGCATCTTTATGAATCAACTTCTCCATCTGTAAAACGGGAATGATAATGTGGTACCTTCCTCAAAGGATTGTTATGAGGATTAAAAGGGTTAATGTGCTTGAAAACATTTTTTTCTCTGTCATAGGTAATGGAACAAATTTAGTCAGACTTTTTCAAATTTTGAAATAGTCATTAACACCTTCTCTGACATATAGAGGTTTGGGGCTTCGGCTTGATAACCTTTGAAGTAAATGTGGCCTTTCAGCAGTCTCTAAGAACTCTTCTAAATTTGGTCCAATAAGGTCTATGATTTATTTAAGTGGTAATAATAATTTTAGGAATTACCACAAGAGGGAATAGGAATGTACTCTTGTAGACTGTGAAAACAATTCAATACTATTTTTTATCTACTCCCTTGAAAATAACAATAGTGATATCTGAGCAACCAGCTCCCTCTTAGTATGTAACATCCAGGGCTTATGCGAGTAACTCATTGTTAGTGTTTTGTTCATCCTGAGTCTCTGTGGTTGAGCACTATAATGTACGTATGAACAAAAGGACTTACAAACAGCCTTTTGGAGAATAACATGTTTAATAAGTAATAGTAATAATAATAATAATAATTGTCAACATTTATTTGGTGCACAATTTGTATCAGACACTATTCTAAGTGTTTTTTATTAACCTACCCCCAAAAGTAGGTGTTCTTTTATCTTATTTTTCCACTTTAAAAATAAGAAAATTGAGGCCCAGAGAGGTTAGAAAACTTGCCAACATTCACATTATTAGAGCGATTTATGGCTAAACTAGAGAAATGTTGTAGTAGAAGAAAAAAAGGGAGAGCCTATTTTGAAGATCTTGTTGTCTCTTATCTGCTTTTGTTACTCAATCTGACATTAATAAAAGTTTACAAACTGGCAAATGAGTCAACCAGATATGTAAATAAACATAAAAAATAAGAGTTCTTACCAAATGATTTTTACATCGACCAGCCTATTATACAGTCTTCACACAGAGAAAAACACTGAATTTAGAGTTAGAAGAGTGATCAAGACATAGTGGAATATATCTTGGAGAAAAATGACTAAAATCGAACTGTTGACTCTTCAACTGCTGTGTGGCCTTGGATAAATTACCCAGCCTCTCTGAGCCTATTTATTCAGTAATAAAATTTGAATATATATACTTTACTTATACACAATTTGAAAGAAGTCAATTAAGTTAGCTTTTGTAAAAGCACCTAACAGTTTCTTTTATTCTTTTTCTTTTTTTTTTCTTGTATTTTTTTCCCTAATGGGTTCTAACATATAGTAGGAACTTAGGACATGCTTAGTAGAGCCTAGGGAATCTCAGAAGTAGACCCCAAAACAAGGATTTCTGGGTAAGAGATTAAGGAAGTGTTACAAGAAGTCAGTAAGGGCATAGGGGACGCAGGTCAGGGAAGGGAAAGAAGGCAAGCAAACTGAGACTTTAGGCAGTCCCAGTGAGGGTACCTTAATCCCTCAGGGAACTCAGGAGTATAAATTCCATTGGAGACAAGTAAAATGGGCTTTTAAACTCCCATATCCAATTAGTCATTTGCTGGAAACCAAGGAAGAGGAAAGGAAGGATCAAAGCCTTTCTGGTAGCCTGAGGACCATCCTTCTCAGAAGAGCTTCAGGTAGTGGTTATTGGAAGCAAAAGTGAACAGCAGCCAAGGGAAGGGTGGGAGAAACTAGTAAGAGATCTAAAAGGGTATGGGGTGAGCAAGAATACTATCTGTTATAGGATTTGGTTTTTTTCCTTCTTTTGGAAAGTGGGGCTCAAGTCCTTGCTTTGCTAGTTATCAGGATCAAATGCAATAATATAATGAAAGCCTTCCGGAACTTAAAATGTTAGATGAATTATTATTTTTTTAATTCAACAAGCATTTACTGAACTTCTATAAATCAGACACAGTACTAGTTGCTGGGATGGAGATTATATATATCTGAATAAAGGATTTGTAAACTATTAAGGAGCTTTTAATCTAGTGAGGGAGTCATAAGGAAATAGAGAATTAACCTGACAGTGTGTAAATGATGTTATTAAAGTAACAGTGGGGAAATGGAGCCAATGGTACAGGGCAGGGTGTCAGGGAAGGTTTCAAGTGGAGCTGATGCTTAAAAGATGGGGAGGGGTTTGTCAGGCAGACAGCCAGAAAGGGCATTTCTGGCAGAGGGAATAGCACTAACAAAATAAAGAAGGTATGAAACTGCCTGATATATCAGGAGACTTGAAAGTTCGACACAGAGGCCTTGAATACCAGGCCTAGGGGTTTAAACTTAATCCCAGAAGGCAGTGGGAGCCATTGGAGAATTCTGAGCTGGGAAATGGCTTGACCAACTGCGCATTTTAGAACACTAGGCAGGCAACACCACAGTGGTGGAAGAGACCAGACAGGAAGATCAAAGGGAAGGCGATTAGAATGGCCAAATCAAGAGTTCAGGGGAAGCACCCACACGACTTAGATTCCTGAGTGGAGAGTAGTGCCTTTTAACCAAGAAAAGAAAATATTATTTTGCCAGTTGTGAAGGATTGATCCCAGGCAGGAAACCAGGGATTATGGGTAAGACTGGGGAGAACCTGTAGCCAAAATAAATTATTAATAACAAATTATATGGCATATCAGACTTTTCAAAGTACAGTACTGTCATAGCCATTATTGGGTTGACCCTAGAACAACCCCGGGGGAGGAGGGAAGCAATTGACAGATGAAAGTCTTAAGCCACAGAGAGGCAAAGTTTGTTGCCTGTAGTGACACAGGATTTGTTCCTTTGATGTAGTTTAATAAAATGTGGAATTAGAACCCAGGCATCTTTTAAGGGAAATGAGTCTTTCCTCCATTGCACAAATTACTGTGTTATTAAATACATTTTTGAAAACATTAAAAAGTAGGAAAAAGTGTTTAGTCCTTCATGGCCTTATAAAGACCTTCCTGATAGTATTTTGGTGTGGCATTTTTTCCCCCCAAATATTTATTTTCTATGCTTAGGTTTTAATCTGTTTTATTTTTATGTTACATTATAAAATAAACACTTTATCATGTATTCTCACACTTTCAATATTTTTAATAGGTTCAGAATATTTCACCAAGTTTTAATCATTTGTTAATTGGTGGACATTTGGGGTGCTTCTTAAATTTTGTGGTCAATATAAAATGATCATTGTGATAAACATCTTTATACACATTGCTTTCTCTGAATTTTGGTTTCACTCATTAGAACAGGTTTCCAGGGTGGAATGGCTAGGTCAAAGCAAAAAACATTCTATCACTGTTGATACAATATTGTAAAGTGTTTTCAAAAAGGATTGTACCCATTTTTTGGACCTCTTTTCTTTTTTCTTTCTTTTTTTTTTTTTTTTTAAGATTTTATGTATTTGCTTCTCCTAAGCGTCCTGATCAGGCACTGAACCCTGAACCCAGGTATGTGCCTTAATTGGGAAATGAACCAGTGACCTTTTGCTTTGAGGTACAACACTCAACCAACTCAGCCACACCAGTCAGGACCATCAGCAACTCTTGCTATTAATCACATTTTCTCTACCTCACAATAATAAAAATAGAGAGCAATACTCTTAAAAGAAGGAAGATTTTAACTGTTCCAAAACCTTTACCTTGGTCATCCCATTTCTCAGCTGTTGTTTCTCTTTTGAACAACAGATGGCAGGATAATCCCACAACAGGTTGTCATGACATAATTGCAATGAGAAGAAATTGTTTCTTTTCCCACATCTATTTCTTTCCTGAGAAAAATAGTATGTGGGGTATCCGTCTCTTCACTGAAAGTAAGATATGTAAGAAGGTGGATTTTCAGCAAGGAATACCAAAGTAGCTAAAATAAATTCTGTGCTTTAGGCTATTATGTTTGTACAAAACAAATTTCTCAGAAACTAGTAAATGGAAGTTAAAAGCCAATTGTTAAAATTCCACATATTCTAAATTTCCCCAGTTAATAATCATAAAAAGTTTATAGCCAGAAAGTCACAGAGGCCCTTCTGTTGTAATTGTTAGAGTTTAGAGTCAGTGGGAACACCCTTCTCACCCAGGGGATTTTAAAAGCCAATCTCACTCCCTCCCCACAACTCTCTCCCCTAGCACTCATTTCCCATCCCTTCACAAAATTGCCAGGGTAATTGACTCTTAGATGAGATGAGTTTGACTTTCTACCCTGATTTTGTAACAGAAGTTCTTTTGGTGAGGTTCTTTGTTTGAAAATACACAATAAAAATGGCTTTAGAATGACTTCAGAGGATTCTTTCCTTTTCTGGTGCCAACAACAGATTCCAAAGCAGCTATTATTCGAGGTGGGTGATAGGATCCCTTGAGACTGTTTAAGTATCAGTTTTCAAAGTGCTTAGGAACCTGAAATGTCCTGTATGGTATATTTGCAGGTGCATAATTGGCCAAGTGCTCCAGGGGTTATAAAGACTGCCTTCCTGTAGTTGGAATAGACAGACTTAGCCTCTTACTGAAATTGAAGGCTGCAATGTTGATAACAAATCTGATTCTAACTCTCCCGTGTCACTGCAGCCTAAAGGTGCCTTTGTCTCCCAGGAGAAAGAGTTTGGAGGTAAGTGAATGGCCGTTAACCAGACCCGTGTAGAAAACATTGCTAAGAAAAACTTTTGTCCTGACAGTGTAGGTTTAGGGCTGTTGCGTGTTAAGCAAATTTGCTTTGTTCACAGCCAACCTGCCTAAATGCAAGTATTGTGAGGTGGCTGGAGCTCTGGAGCAGCAAACGGCTTTAAAAGCAGGCTTTCAGAGGGAAACTTTAAGCATGCAATGGTTTTGTTTTTGTTAGACATAATTCTACAACCTGGCTTTTTTATTACACTAACCAAAATAAATCTGAATAAACTTAAACGGCTGCCTTGATCTCAGAAGAAAATGGATATTGTCTGTCCTGAACATGTTTGAATGGTAGTACATAATCCTAGCTACATCCAGACAAGACTACACCTCCTCCCACAGAAAGCTTTCCTGGATTGTAATATCACCAAGAGTATTCACTTTGGGGTTTGATGATTCCAGGCTGTCTTACTGAAAACTTCTAAATAGTTTGCCCAGTCTTTTACTCTTCCATTTGTAGTTAATACTGTGTGTACTTAGTGGTGTTCTGAACTCCTTTCACTCCTCAAGTCCCCTGGCATTTGATATACCTGTGCAGCAGGAGCTTTCATCATACCAAATACAGGGTGGTGTTTAGTGGAGAGGGGTCTAGGAGGGAGAGAAGAAAAGCCTATGCTCTTTCCTAAGTCATGTCGATGGGCTCCTTTTACGATTAAATGCATCTTTAAATATTAGGATCTCCATTTATGAAGGTATGAGTGGAATTGCTTCCCTCAGACAAACCTGAGGTAGAGGATGTAGGTGTCACATTCAAATCAAAGAGGTGCCTCTCAACAGAAAAGATTTAATCAGCTCTCCTTCCCAGGATCAGCTGCCAGGTTTGAACATTTACTTTTCTGTGTTCAGGCAGGAGACACTGCTAATTATGGGAGCAATTCCCATGGACACAGAGAAGAATTGTCTGAGCTGGGGAGTCAAAGCTCTGACCAAGATGGGTCTGAGAAGAGAAGTGCCCCCCAACATTCTCAGAGGAAATTTCAGAGTTGTCAATGGACCTGCCTTTTCTGAAAGAATACCTTTATAACTGACATTTGAAGATATGGAAACATCCTCTCCTTTCCTGACTCATGTGTTAAGAAACCCCCCACTCCTTTTCTTTTTAGAAATGGAATTTAAAAAATGGTTTCTTTTATTCAAACATTATCTCATAAGCTTATCTTGAAAAAAAAAAAAACAGCTTTACCAAGAGTGATTTTCAGAAATGAAAGTACATGAAGAGAAGCAGTCTTGGCCATCAGACGAGACAAAATGGCACAGATATTTGGAACCTGTTGCCTTATCCTTGGCAAAGACACCACTGAGTCCTTTCTGCTATATGTAAAGTAAATCGTGGCAACATTTACCTTTAATGTATTACGAGATCTAGACTCACAAGTACGCTTCTACAACATCAGTTTGAATTTATATTCTGCCCCTTTCTTTCTCTATTATGTAGAGCACCTGCTCCCTGTTCCTCCCCCACTCCTCCAGCTGTCTGTCTGTCTCATTTGTGTCAATTAAGAATTCAATACTGCTTGATTTAATTGAATGACTTTCCCTGTATAGAATCCCAACCACAGATAGGGCACCAACCATCTTTCCCATTGTCCAGAATAAAAACTCTAAAAAGCCAAATGCATGCAAGGGTACCTTAGAAAAGAGAAGGGGTCCTTATTGGCTTTGTCAGTAAACTGGAGAAGACAAGGAGAGCAAGACTGAGTTTCTAGTTATGTAGTTGGTGACCTAAGTGGTTCTTAGGCTTAGAAACCAAAGAACCAACTGGAAGAAATAAACCTCTATGCTACTTCCTAGTTTACAAAGTGCTTTCCCATCCTCAGAATGACTTTGTCTTCCTGTTCATTCAGTCATTGAAAAAATAGGATCTGTTCTTTAGTCACCTGCCTCTATTCATTGAGTACTTACTATGTGTCAGTCAGCGTTCTAGGAGCTGAAAACTGTTCTAAGAACAGACAATAAAATAAAATTCCTGTCCTCTTGGGATTTACATTCTAAAGGGGCAGGGCAAACAATAAACATGTAAGTAAGCGTATGGTATACCAAATGGTAATAAGAGTTATGGAGAATCAGAGAGCATAGGTAAGGGAGATAGGAATTATGGTTTGGACAGCTTTTTTATTTGTTAAAGGTGGTCAAAAGACTCCCTGAGCTGAAACAAAAGAAGCTAGGGAGCAAGCCACACAAATATGACAGGGAGGAGCATTCCAGATACAGGGTATAGTAAATGCAAAAACCCTGAGACTGAAGTTTACTTGTTGAAGGAGACCAGTGTAGTTGAATAGAGTGAGCTAAGAGAGAGATGTAAGAGATAGGTTGGGGAAGTGGAAGTGCAGGGAGAAGACCTTATATGGCCTTGTAAGGCATTGTAAGCTTTTATTCTGAGTGAGATGGGAAGCCACTGGAGAAATGACGTGTTTTATGTTATGACTTATGTTTTAAAAGGTTTATTCTGGCTGCTGTGTAGAAAACAGAAGATAGGAGTACAAGGTCAAAAACAGGGAGAACACTTAGGAGGCAATTGCAGGAATCTGGGCAAGAAACAATAGTGGCTTAGGTCAGGGTGGCAGCAGTGGAGGTGGTAACAGTGGTTAGTTCTTGAAAGTAAAGGTCCCAGAATTTGCTGGTGGACATGGCAGGCGGGGGGTATATGAGAAATAGAATGGAGTCAAATACGACAGGGAGGATGTGGATGTTGTGGATCTTTGGGTCTGAGTGACTATTAGGTAATCTAGTGAAATGAACAGAGGTCTTGAATCAGAGGTCAAACTAAATCTCAAATTCATGGCTTCTGCATTGTGTAATCTTGGGCAAGTCACTGAAGCTCTCTAAGCATTAGTTTCTTCATCAGTAAGAAAGTGGTAATGATGATATTAATTAATACCACTCTCACAGGTCTATGGCGAAAATTAAATGGAATGTGAAAATGCTTAGAAAAGTACCTGGTACAGAGATACTCAATGTGTCAGTTGAATTTCAATATCAGTGGCTGGTACCTTCTCATACTGCAAGAAACTTTATTCCTCAGAGTAGCCTTTCCTGACCATTATTTTAAAATTGTTTTCCCCCATTATTCTTTCTCTTGTAGGGTTTGTTCTTTTCACTTAGAAAACTTAATCACGATTTATAAATTCTGTTTACCCATTTATTATCTGTCTTTTCCACAAGGTTATAAGTTTCATAAAGCCAGGGACCACCACAGTATATATGAAATGTCTGGCATAACACTTGGCTTGTAGTCAGCTCTCAAATATTTGTTGAAATGTTGGGTGATCTATAAGGCTTTTACTAGTATTCTGCTGTAATTCTTTCTTTTTCTTTTTACATATTATATTCTCTACATTTTGCACAGCTCTGTTGCATTTCATTGCTAAGTGGAAACATTTCTCTCTGTTGAATCAGGAAACACTTCTCTCCCTTGACTCTTTTGTGTACACTATGTTGGGGTTAATGTCTATGTGTAGTACTAACACTGGTTTCTATTTTTTGTGTGCGTTCACTCGTCAAAGCTGTACTTGTTTTTAGAGTCAGGTAATAAAAAAATAAGACCTGAGCTTCAATTTATCTAATAATCCTCACTCTTATCTACCCAAATTACTGCAGAGGCAAAGGGAGTAGGAGGACAGTCCAAGAAAGGGAAAAATTGTGAGCAATAGCATGTAGCCTGCTGTGTATGGAATACTCAGGAAACACCCATAGTTTTTGGTGATTGGGGCAGAAGTGACAAAGGTCAGGTTGGTTACATAAGGTCTAGTGAGTTGGAAATGTTCCCTTTATTTTCTCCAAGAATTCATGTAAGATCGGTGTCACTTCTTCCCTAAAAGCATTTACCAGTGAAACCATCTGGGCCTAGAGCTTTCTTTAGGGACTTTTTATAACAAATTCAATTTATTTAATAGATAAAGGACAACTCAGATTTTCTGTTGCCTCTTGTGGCAATAAGTTGTGTTAGATAAGGTTTTGAATGTTAGACTAAATCATATTTTCTTGAAATGAACTATATTTTGGGGTCATTAAAAGTTTTTATGTAAATGAGTGACAGCACTTCAAGAAGGTTAATCTGGAGAATGTACAATAAGGGTTTGGGAAAGAGGTCAGAGAAAGGGGAGAAACAGAGGTGGGGAAAGCAGATAATAGGCTTTTATAGAAATATGAGGAGTAAGTGACAAGGGTCCTGACTAGAGTGGTAGTGGAAATAGAAAAAGAACCAAATTCCAGAAATATAACCACTTCTTTATCTCTATCTCCTTTTGCCTGAACTACGGTATTGATAAATTTTAGTACTTAATAGAACATTGTGCTGTTTCTCAGCTTCTACTCTGCCCAAGGTGGAAAGCATTCCTTGTACCAGAGCCCAGTGGTAGAAAGGTATAATATTTCTCCTGTGATTTAGACTTCTAGCCTTTAAGACTCAGGCCTTAGGAACTGGTGCCAGCTGTCTGTCCTTTTAGTTATAAGTTTAATTTCATGATTACCTTTTACAATATACTATTGATATTTCTCTTTTATATGACAGATGTGGTTTCACAGGGCATCTAGAGGTTGCTTAAATTCTGTAAGTAAATACTGTGGTGGAGCTGTTTTCCTAATTTGGGAACTGAAATAGCAGCTCTGATGGAGGGAAGAAATGGGATTTAGAATCAAGAGACCTGAGTTTTAACACTGGCTCAAATACTTATTAACTGTGTGACCTAAAGCAAGGCACTCAATCTCTCTGAGCCTTAGCATTATGTGTAAAGTGAGCATAGTACCAGTCTTGCAGATTTCAGTTTGTTTTGAGAACCAAATGAAAGAAACTATTTTTCATTTTTAAAAAACAAATAATTCATTTAAAATCCATGGGGTCAAATATATGGTGACAGAAGATGATTTGACTTTGGGTGGTAGGCACACAATGCAGCATGCAGATCATGAATCATAGAAATATACACTTGAAACCTGTATGATCTTATTAACTAACACCACCCCAATAAATGTAATTAAAAATAAAATAAAATCCAATGTCTATTTCTGTGAATACATATTAGTTAAAGTAGATAATTAAAATAAATGAGAATCTTTTAGCTGAAAATTGAAAGAAATTTTACTGGTTTGTTTGTTTGTTTGGAAGGTAGACTTCCATACCTCTAAGTGACGACTATGTTGGTACTACTTGGCTTTCAGGAAAAAAAAAAATGTACTGTTTGATATGAAATTTTCAATTAAGCCTTAGAAGACTATACTTTTCAGGATTGAATAACTTTCAAAGAGGAGGTTATTGTGCATTTAGCAAAGGCACTAGAGTTAGGTTAAAATTGGCAAATTCTAAGTCTTAACCACTTATCTGAGAGATTATCAGAAAATTTCTTTTCTCAGATACCTACATGACTTTCTTCCTTACTTCTTCAGGTCTTTACTCTAGTGATACCTTTTCAGTGAGAGCTTCCCTGCCCATTCAGTTAATTTTTTTTAAAAAGATTTTATTTATTTATTTGTAGAGAGAAGAGAAGGGAGGGAGAAAGAGGAGAGAAATATTGATGTGAGAGAGAAAACCAGTAAATTCTTGACCAAGCAGAACTTGTAACCCAGGCATGTGCCCTGACTGGGAATTGAACCTTCGACCTTTCCCTTTGCAGGATGACACCTAACCAACTGAACCACACAGATCAGGGCCCATTCAGTTTAAAATTTAGAACTTTCACAACATTTCTTATTTCCATTTTCTGATTATTATTTCTCCACAGCATTTATCGTTTAATATATTATATAATTATTTAATTTATTTATATCTTGTACCACTATAATGTAACCTCCATGAATTTTGTCTGTTCATGGTTGTATCTCTAGAAATAGAACAGTACTTGGGACATAATAGACACTTGGTAAATATCTGTGAAATGAATTTTTAAAATATCACTGGTTTTCTCTTTAAATTTAATAGTGTAAGAATATGAAAAATCTAGAATATGTATGGCATTTTGACAAACCAGTGATGGGACTCAGGGTACTCAAATGCTTCTTACATGGGGCAAAGAAGACCAAAATGTCCACATTTAAACTGAAAAGGTCCCCTTCTCTCAACTCTGAGATAATTACTGGAAACTGTTATAGTCACTATTTACTTTATTGAGGATAGTAGAGTACAGGAAGAAGCAGAGGGATACCCAGGGTCATCTCTTTAAGAGAATGTTCTCCCAAGTCTTGGGCTCTGGCAGTTGACTGTCAAGAAAGGTTGGGAATCATTAAGATAATCCTCTCCTCTCACTTCCAGGGCATTCTCTCTGAAACACAAATATCCCACAAAGGGATCACAGCTTAATCCTTCACCATTTAACACTTGAGTTGGATTTAGGATAAGGGGTAAGGACTGGGGAGGAACACTTATTTTACTAATTTTACTGTTGTGCCTGAGGGAGAAGATGACCAGCTTTTTCACCTACCAAATTCCCTTTGTCCTTAACTAACACTCCACAAATACTATAGATTGCAACTGATCAAGGAAGATCTGTGTTTCTAATCAGCTAAAATTCCCTCAATTCTATCAACCTGATCTCTGCAATTGTAATTTCAAAGAGATCTTAAGGAGGAAGAGGAGATTTGGATTCCTAACAAACCAAATTGGTATCACAGAAAGTAAGCCAGGCTATGTGCTTCCCAATTTGTGCCCTGAGGTGCAGATTTGGCAGTGGGAGTGCCCATTGATGAGGTCATCATGTAATATAAATAATTATATATATTGTAGTTTATACCCAAATGTTTATATTCAAGTTGAGTGACTCTTATGCCATGAGCTGTGAGCAGTGATTCTCCAACTTCTATTAGGGGATTGGCTATATCTGGAGCAAAAAAATACATATCCCTGGGTCCCATCTTACATCTAAAAAAACCCAGAATTTCAGGGAGGGTACAGCCTGATAATTTGTGTTTTAAAACAAGGACCTGACTCTGGCTGGTGTGGCTCAGTTCCCTGTCAGGGCATATGCCAGAGTTGTGGGCTGGATTCCCAGTTGGGGGCGGTTGGGGGCATGTGAGAGGCAACAACATCCATGTTTTTCTCCCTTTCTTTCTCCCTCCCTTCCTCTTTCTCTGAAAATAAATTTTAAAAAAATAATAAAACAAAGACCTGATGATTATCATGAATCCCCAGGGGAACTCCTGTGAGGGTAATGAACAAAGTACTGTATATGACATGGACCCTGACTTTAGAAATTTTATAACTTTATAGTTATTTGGAAAGTTAGAGCTGAGATAAGAAATAACTGAACATGTTTTTGGCACAGTGGTTGACATTATACAAATATTACCAATGTGAAGACAGAAGAGGAGAAGTGGTGGGGAAGATTAAATAGAATAAGTAAGATCTTGGTGGGTCTTGAGGTTCGAATAGGATTTGAATAAAAGGATGGAGGAGCATGTGGAGGGTGAGGAATCAGTAGGGAAATGAACAAAGGTTCAGAGGCAGGAACACAGAAGCATATTCTCAGAATATTGAGTCTGGTCAGATTAGAATATACTTTGATCCTGACCAGTGTGGCTCAGTTGGTTGGGCGTCATCCCACAAAGCAAAATGTCGCCGGTTCAATACTTGGTCAGGGCACATGCCTGGGTTGCGGGTTTAGTCTCCAGTCAGGGTGTAGGAGAAGCAAGCAATTGATGTGTCTCTCTTACAGTGATGTTCCTCTCCCTCTCTTTCTCCCTCCCTTCCTTTCTCTCTCAAAATAAATAAATAAAATCTTTTAAAAAAAGAATATACTCTTACATATTTAATGAAGAATAAGCAATAGGGATTGATAGGTAGGATTAGGCCAGATTATACGTGGTCTTGGAAGTCAGGCAGAAGTATTTAACCTGCCTGAGGTGGGAAAATAGAGAGTAAAATTAAACCATTAACTGATAAAATCCTGTCTGAGTGGCAGAAAAGGTATGGGTTCTGGTGTACACTTGAAGGTTACGTTTACCCCTTTCCTCTTAATTCTGAGATTCTCTCCAGCATGGGAAAGCTAGCAGAGGGACCTGTGAGAAGATACCTATGTTTTTCTTCTCACCCAATTCTCTAACACAAATCTTCTCAATCTCTGATACAAATTCCCTTTGCCTCTTCCTTTTGAAATCAGCAGAAAAGTTTCCAGGGAACCTGAAAGCTGCTTCACACTTAGAGCAATGCTTACTTCTAATGCTAGAAACCCATATGGCTCTGTCTGTAACCCTAAGGTAGTTTTCTAAATCCTGAACACATATTGGCCTATAAATTCCCCATAACTCAGGAAGCAGTTTACCTACACAGAGTGAAAATGTGTTGCTCAGAATTCTCCTGGTTAAACAACTTGTGGCACTGACTGGCATGGCTCGGTTGGTTGGGCATCATCCTGCAAAGTGAAAGTTGCTGGTTCAATTCCCCATCAGGGCACAAGCTTGGGTTGTGGGCCTGGTCCTCAGTTGGGGCTCATGTGAAAGGCAGCCAACTGATGTTTCTCTCTCTCCATTTCCTTCTATTTAAAAAATAATAATAAAATATACTTTTTTAAAAAAGACCTTGTGGATTGTGATGCTATAAAAAAACATTTTTAGGGTGGAAGGACACAGGAGGTATAGTATGTAGATAGGTAGGTAAGCTTTCTCTCTCTCTCCTGTTTCTTTGCTCACTACTGAACAAAAAGTTTTAAAAGCCAATGTGTGAGCCAGAAAGCCAAGCTCCTGGGTGATTGAGGATTTTCTGGTTTCAAATTAAACAGAAAACTAAATTAGCAAATTAATTGTTGGATGTATTTTCCTGGGCCCTTCATCAGCTGCTGCAGGACCAGTAGCCAATCAAAGAAGACTTTTGGCTGCCCTGGAGAGGGGGCAGGGTTCAGAATCAGGTTCTGCTAGCTACCAAGTGTCAGACATGTTAATTTTAAATTACTTTTGTACAGCTTGGTGTCAAAACGATTAAAGCATGAAGTGAAAAACAGGACCAAAGGAGAGAGAAGGGAAATCATTTACCTTGCATCTGGAGCAAGGACACGTGCAATTCCATTTCAGCTGGCTATCTCCTATAAGTTATGGATGTTCTAAGCTTTGAGCTCTTTAGTGACCAAAGATGAGACGGTTTTGTGATGGTCATGGCTCTCCATTTCCTTTGTATAATGTCACTATATCTATATAGCAAAATCTATATCACAAGCATAATCATGGCCATACTTTCTTCCCCCGTCCCCGATAAAATTTAATTCTGAATTAGGCACACTCCTAAGTATATTTTACATGTAATATATCATATAATCCTCACAAAAAAGCTATGAGATTGGTGTTATCATTTCCATTCCACAGATGAGAAAACTGGCTAGCAGAGGCAGAGATGGGGTTCTAGCCCCAGGTTTGTTCTATTTTACTGCCATACTGCCTTCTCTCCATTTTCCTTTTTGGGTTGAAAGAACCAAGCAAGGCTGTTAAGACAATTTCTTTGCCCCTTTTAACAGTTGTGCATGTTTTCTTTTTGTTTAAAGATGCTGCTGAAGTCAGCCTTATCTCCATGAAATAGCAAAATCTTTATAGAACTAGTTTCACCAGTTGGCTTGTCTTTGTCTTTGAACCCAGCTTTACCCAGTTGGTTCCATGGGCTTCATGACGACTTTTGCTTAAGATGAGGGCCATCTTATCTGAATACTGTATGTGAAATATAAGACTGAACTCTGCTATTGCTTTTCAAACTTCAACACAAAGCTGTACTGCTTGAATTCTCTCAGTCTGCCACTGATTTTTAAGATCCTGGTAGCATAGAATTCACAATATTGAGCTCTGGATGCTACTAAATAAGTTTTAATTACACTAGGATATCCTAAGGATGCCAAATGATACCCAAGCCAACATTCAGAATAATATATATTTTTATAAGATTTTATTTATTTATTTTTAGAGAGAAGGGAAGGGAAGGAGAAAGAGAGGGAAACATCAATGTGAGAGAGATACATTGATTGGTTGCCTCTCATGTGCCCCCAACTGGATACCTGGCCCGCAACCCAGGCATGTGCCCTGACTGGGAATTGAACTGGTAACATTTTGGTTTACAGGTTGGCACTCAGTCCTCTGAGCCATACCATCCAGGGCTAGGATAATATTGGTAATGCTAAAACAGTTATCTATAAACACAAGACTTAAATAATTGCTCACTTATAAATTTAGAATCTTAGAACTTAGAACTTCAGAATGTTATCAGCTGATTTTTAGTGAGTGCAAAGTTTTTTTCAGCAACCTAATGTGGTAGGTTATATTGTGTTCCCCCGTTTTAGTGTCCAAGTGAATGACAGAATGAGGATGAAGGGTACCTTAAACATTAGTCCATCCACCAAGTGCATTTTGAATGCCTCTTGGCAATGGATGTGGAGTTTGTTACATTAAGACAGTATTTTATATTTACATGACTTCTTTCATATTCTAAGATAAAATGTGTATCTCTGAAACTCCTAACCATCAGTTTTGGGGAGCCTCTCAGGACAAATCTAATTTATTTTTTTACACAGTAGCCCTTCAGATATTTCAAGATGGTCCTTTGATCACTCATAACTTCTTTCTTTCTTGTAAGCCAGGGTTTCAAGTCTCCTCACTATCTTGGATGTTTGTTCTTAATTACATTCCTCTAAAAGTGAACATGTTACTTAGATGCGGTCTAACAAAATGAAGTACAGCTCTCTCTTTGCTTGTTCCAGATGTTGTATTTCTATTAATCCAGCCTAAAATTGTATTTAATTTATCTAAAGCTCTATAAGGGGGAAAAACAATCTGATTCCCCACTACCTCTCCTTGCCATGCACTTGGTTTTCATGTTTATGTTCCTTTTGTAGTTCTGTCATAACATGCCCACATGCTTCTTTTCTGCATGACCTTGATTGTGTTTCATTTTTTTGTACAGTAGTACTATGTGCACATGTGTTACATTTATCCTCTCTTTGCTTCCATCACCTTATTTTTTCCCACTTTGACTTCTGGTTTCTACCTAGTTCAACATCAGAGAATGCAAATCATTTTCTAACATCTTGCTTCTTTATAATGTGAGATAGGCATGTTCTGAATCTGGTGAGGCTGGATAAGTCTGTCCTGGTTAGCATTTACAATGCAAATGCTGATAGTTTGAGGCTGGCTTTCAAGAGAGTGATGTGATTTTGGAATGCTTTTCCTAAGCAAATCTCAACAAACTTCACTTTACTGAAGTTCCAGAGGAAAAAACACGTCCCAGCACTTGGTCACATAGGGGACATCCCAAATGTAAAAGGTGGCGAACTAATAGTAACTTTTCACTCTAGGATAGTTAAGGTAGTAACCAGCTTGGATAATAAGAAGCACGATAGATTACAGCCTGGGTTCAAAATCCTAGTTCTGTAGGTTCCAGCTTGGGTTGTCTTAGACTAGTTACTTAAATCCTTTGTTCCCTCATTTTTCTCATCTATAAAATAGAGGCAACGATTGTACCCACATTTTAGGCCTGTCATGAATTCATTCATATCAAGAACTTTGTGAATAGTGCCTGGCTTACACATAGCAAAGGACAGATATTATTATTATTCCTGAATGTTGGAAGAGAATTCATAGCTAGAACAGAAGAGATTATTTCTTTCAGGCACTTAGGTTTTCTGCCTGTATCTTTGCAAGCCTCATTTCATTGAGCCACAGTACTGAGGTTTTGGCTTTATAAGGAAGCAAACAGTCAGGAGGCTCCAGTCAGTCATTTGTGAATGAATGCCCCTCAGTCTGGGGCTGTTGAGAAGAAGCTGGGTAGAATAGTTACTTAAGAGGGAGAGTAAAGGTTAGAATCTGTTGGGGAAGAGATCCTTTTCTGCCTACTGGGCAGGGGTGGGGGGTGGGGGAGTGGGGGGGGAGAAACTTTCAGACAAAAATGAGTAAATGTGGGTCCTAGTGAGGGCTGTGGAGTTATAAGTTTTACCAAAAGAATCAAGTGGTCTATAATGGCCACTCTTTTAAAATCTCTGTATTTTAAAAAATGAAAACACGACTTCTTCCACTCCCCCAACACCCTCCAAAAAAACCCACTTAAATTTTTTTTTTTTATTGATTGATTTTAGAGAGAAAGAGGAGGGGTGAGGAGAGACATCAATTTGTTGTTCCACTTTATTTATACGTTCAGTGGTTGATCCTCATATGTGACCTGATGAGGGATGAAACCCGCACCTTGGCCAACTTGACTACCCGACCAGAACACACCATTTTTTTAGTCTTGGCCTTAGGGCAGTTTAGTACAAAATCCTACAAAATGTCAAAGATTCCATAGAAACTTAAGTTTGGTTGTGTTGTATGGTCTACAGAGTAGACTCTACACTAACAAAAGAAATTAGTTTAGGTTGTGTGAAATTGTGTCAAAATACATTAAATAAATGCAAAGAACCCAGAACAAAGAAAATGATTAAGCTAGTTTAACTGCATTCAACCCACTATGCTAAATCCCTGTAGGGGGGCTCAAATTAAACAACAAATTTGTTTTCATGGCCTACATTTCTCTTCAAAGGAGAAATTTTTTCTTGTAATTCTGATAAATTTGTTTTCATCTTCCGCATTTCTTAGTCCCTAGAGAAGCTGGGGTGAAAATAACCTCACTGACTGGGTTTTAGGAAGACATCGACTGCGGAGACTGGAATAGAGGGCGCTTGGTGCTTCAGCTGAAGAGGCGTTGGACAACCTGAGGGACGGGAGGTGTGTGATTGTTCAGTCCCAGAAAAAGGCTCCGGCAGTGAATCAAATAAGGCTGCGAGGGAGGTAATAAGATGTAATTATAGCAGTTATGTGAGTGCCTGTTTATGGGGTCTGGCAGCAATTTGGTTGAACACCCCTCATTTTGAGAAATTTGTAATTTTGGCAGTAAGAATTCTTGCCTTAAAATTTGGCACGAACCCTCACAGTTTAATATTGCAAAATCTGGGAAATGTTGAAATGTGGCTGCTAGTCTAATTGAACTTTTTCAGGCTGTTTTGTATTTTTTCCTGTTGTATTTAGAAACAAACGCTTATCTTCCTAAAAGTTCACAAAGGGATTTTTTTTGGGGGGGGGGCGGCACAAACTCGTCAGCTTACAAGATGTACTTCTGTAATACACTCTCATGACTTAAATCTTTGTCATGTTTAAGGAAAAAAAGCCTTATTTTGAAAAACCCAAGTTGCTTCTGTTAGTAGCCCTTTAAAATTCTTCACAATCAGTATTTTAACTTCCTTTGACTGAGAGCGATACAACGTGGTGTAGCTCTTGGTTTTTATCCATCGACTGCTTCCCCCAAATTTATTCCCCGTTGTTTTGAAGTAGAAGGGACATCACCAGGCTGTAATGAAATGTGGCCAACTCCGGCTGGGACCAAGTTGGCCCAAAGGGCTTCTCTGAAGTAACTGGAAGTTTTCTGACAGAAAACTGGTCAGTTCTTAAAAGTTTCGGCTCCGGTTCCCACGGCCCCAGCGGCTGGGGCGCCCGTACCCCCTCTCGCGGCCCGGCTGGGGCGCGGGTCACCGGGCGCTGTGGGCGGCAGGGGGCAGCAGCGGGAACCCGTTGTTCTCCAAGCGGGGGGTGGGGCGGGAAGCCGCCTCTCCCGTTTCCGCGCCCGTTCCCTCCCCTCCTCCTCTCACGCCTTTCCTCCCCTCCCCACCGGGAAGAGGGCGGGGGAGCGGAGCTTTCCCCCGGGACCGAGGGGCGTGTGCGTCCCCTTCGCTCCCCTCCCCCCGGCTGGGTTCTCCTGGCTCCCCGAGGCGGGAGTTTCCAGGAAGAGCTTAAGAGTGTCGCACCACCGAGCGCACGGAGACATCAAGTAGTCCCTCAGAGCGACCTTATTAGATAATTCTAGCTGCCAGGAGCTAAGTTGGAAACCCGAAAAGATAGGGAGTGGCGGCCTGGACTAAGAAAATCAGGGAAAGAAGTCTGGGCTCCCGCTTTCCATTCCTAGGGAAAGATCTGTGGGGGAGGCGGAACGAGTTCCGGCGGAGGGCTCGGGCGCGCCCGGTGAAGCGCCGCGCGGTCGAAGTGCTCACAGAGTTAAAGTGGGCGGGAAAACCCGGAGCGGACTCTCCTTGACACGCCCAGGAGCTCCCACCCCATTCTTCGTGGGGGAGGGGAACGAAAAGAGCGAGGGGGAGAAGAAACTTGCTCCTGTTCCCTGCTTCCTGAATCAGCACCGGAGAAACAAGTGGCTACTCGCCAGTGCGAGGGACGCGCGGCCGGCCTTAAGTCCCAGCGGGGTGGGAAAGGGCCGCCTAGCTCCTCCTTCTCTAAGGTCCGCACCGTCGGCGCTGGGTGCGCGGTCAGAAGCGCAGGCCTGCGAGCTGCAGAAGCTGGGCGCGCGCATGCGTGCGGTGGCTCGTGCTTCCCGCCCCTTTCCTGAGCGCGTTCGTTTTTCCCCCTCCCCCCAAGTTCCTCAGCCGCCACCTCTGAGCCTCCCCCGCTCCCAGCCCTCTCTTTTCGGGGGAGGTAGCTTGTCTTGCCTGTCTACTGACTAACCCCTTCACCCCAGCTTCGCCCCGCCTCTCTTGAGCTTCGGTACAAACTCCGCAGCTAGGGCTCGGCTTTCACATTCCCGCCTCCGCCCTCGATCTTCCCTCCCAACCCTAAAACACTTCCTGCAAATGGCTCAGTTCTCGCTCCTCAGTGCCGCCTCCTACGTGCCCTAACTAGATGGCTGATTTCACGTTGGCTGGCTCGCAGGTTATAATCCTGTATTCCTCCTCCCTCCGAGTAGTGCTCGCCAGCTCCGTTTTACAGATGGAGAAGTTAAGGTCCAGAAGGCTAACATGCTTGACTCTAATGGTTCCTCGAGTCGTTCCCAAATTCGAACGCCCTGACACTGAGATTAGCCCTCGACGTCCTGCAATTTAAGCAGCTTTGCAGAGCCAGTCCCCAAATCTTTCTTATGGAACCCTCAATCCTTCAAGCCAAACCACACCAGACCAGTTAGCAAAAGCCTCAGAAACAGTTTACTTCCGATAGACTACCTAGCGATTATTACGTTAGCAGAAGGGCCAATTGGAGGTTTTAGCAGGCTTTTAGAGATGATGCAGGTGATTTGTTCAATGTAAAGTCACTAACGTGTAATGTTTTCCTTTAGATCTTGTACTTCCCTTATTGCTTTTCCCGTTCGAGATCATTTTTTAAGTTTTGAAAACATTTTGACAATTTGTCTCCTCGATCTAAAAAATACTTACTTTTAAAGATAACTCTGTTGTTGTTAAAATTATTGGTTATTTTTATTATCCTGAATCCCCCTCAGCCCCAGCTCCCAAAGGCAATTCTTCCCTGGGCTTCAACTCTGATTAAAGTTATCTTGAGTTGATGAGAGGCTTGCAAGAGAAGTCATACGGAATCTTAAAGCACTGCCTCTAAACTTTTTGCGTACCACAAACTTTGAATGTACACTGGGAATTAAAGGAAACGGGAGACGTGTAATTTTATGTACATCTAGAGAATCATTATTTCAGATTTAAATGGTAAAGAGTATCGTTTCAAGCATCGTAAATATAGATCTGTTTTATTTCTTATTTAAAAAAGAGATGTATTAATTTTAGAGAGAGAGGAAGGGAGAGAGACAGAAACATTAATTCATTCCTCCTTTTATTTATGTATTACTTTCTGTATGTGCCTTAACCAGGGATCAAACCCACAAACTTGGCATATCAAGATAATGTTCTAACCAAATGAGCTCCCTGGCCAGGGTAAGGTTTGCTTTGTTTTAAATGACAGTTTTATCATGATTTCCCTCTGTTGCAAGTATTCAAGATTATTTATTAGATTGGTGTCTTCTAAGCGTAGATGGTCTGAAGAACCAGTCCAGGTTTGTTACAAGACAGTTTTTTGTTTGTTTGTTTGTTTTTGTTAAGCAGACTGAGAGGGTTGTGTGCGAACACTTTCTGAACTGTTTATTCAGTAAATGAATGCCTTCTGTATGCATAGCACTATGTTAGCTCTTTTGTGCAATATAAAGTTGGACAAGATAGGGATATATATATATTTTATGGCAGGGCTATTTTTCAGAATCAATCTAGTAGAGGTAAAACTTCACCACAGACTTAGATCAGTAAAAATTCCTTATTTTCTAGATTATTTCATTTTTAATATCACTTAAGTTATACATTATTTGAGGTTTCCAAAGATTTTCCTCCTTGTTCATGTGCAATTCTCAGGTTCTGAACACATAGATCCAAGAAATGGGAGCAATGAATAGTTAAGCATCTCAACAGAAAGGAGCAGGAACAGGCAGTGACTTAATGGCAATATGAATAATGACACAGTCCAATATTGAAAAATAAGAGTGTAGGAATGGCAGGAAAGAGAACTTTAAGTGTAAGGATGTCCAGGTGTTCAGATTTTAAATAACGAAGAAAAATGGGAAAGCTTTAGGAATTATCTACTGTTTAACTTTGCATAAGTGTTTACAAATACAGCTTTTATTTCAGGAAGGATAAAATAGTCTTGCATTTAAGCACTTGCCTACATACATAGATCTGATGAACAGTTTTAAGGAAGACCAGTGGTAGAGAAGTAAAATCTAGTTGACAGTGGAATTCCAACTTCCTTTGATTTAGGTTAGAATCAAAATCATTTCCACCACCCAATCCTTTCCGCCCCCCACAAAAGAAAAATCACTTACAATCAAGAGATTAAATATGTAACTTAAATCTAAATACTTTTTGACCAATTTAGAAAGCGTTGCATTTGAACTTTATTATTCAGACTTACCTTTCTACAGTGATTTTATAAGCTTTAGCTTCATTCAGCTACTCTGTTTTTGCTGAGCTCTTGCTTCTATTTGGAGAGTTCACTGCAACTTCAACTTTGCTGTTGCATCCTGGGCTGCAAACTGAAGCCTCTCAGTTTGGTGGCTGGTGGTTGGTGCTATAAGATAATGTAGGTTTTCCAGCTCAGTCTTTATTTCTGACATTTGAATTCAGAAGTTAAATTGTAAGAATCCCAAGAACATAGTCTTTCTTAAGTAAAATGAAAAAAAAAAAAAACTACATGAGAAAATGTATTACTAAAACTAGGGGTAGTTTTTAGATCTCTTCTGTGTGAATGTATTCATATGCATACCCTGCAACAGTGTCCCACAGACATTACAGTCAAGAAGCTATAGTTTATCATCACTGAACTGGGAGAACAGTGGCACTATCTGATTTCTTAAGGGAAAATCATTTTGTACTAAAAACTAGAAAAATTAACACAACCCATCAGCTTCATAATAATGGAATTCAGCCCTTGTTCTCCCCTTTATTTTCAGTCTGTGTCATATAGTATAAACAGATCCTTATTGTTGATATTGCACGCAAGCTAGAATTCATAAGGCTTCTATTTCTTCAGTCATTTTAGACTCAACAATTTGAATAGATACCCGTTAAGTCTTTTCATCACTAAGCCTTCTAATGATAACTTTTCTGGCCACTGCCTTTGACTCTAATTTTTGTCAAATCCTGGATAAGTCATTCCTTTTAAATGGGCTTCAGTTTCTCTACCTTGGGTGTTGCTGGACCCACAGCAGCTCTAGGCTGTTCTTCAAGGGGTTACATCTTTCCCTTAGTGCTGTGGGACCCTGGATTCTTAAAGCAGTTTCTTCTTTTATGCAAATCTGCATCCTTTTGAGTCTTATTTAGTTTTTTTTAAGACTTTATTTGTTTATTTTTAGGGAGGGAGAAAGGGAGGTAGAGAAACATCTATGTGTGAGAGAAACATCGATGGGTTGCCTCTCACACACCCCCAACCAGGGAACGGACCCACAACCCAGGCATGTGCCCTGACTGGGAATCAAACCAGCAACCTTTTGGTTTG
The DNA here is from genome assembly GCA_004024845.1 of Tonatia bakeri. Lineage (NCBI taxonomy): Eukaryota > Metazoa > Chordata > Mammalia > Chiroptera > Phyllostomidae > Tonatia > Tonatia bakeri. The sequence continues at coordinate 208,671 of PVIA01002050.1, read as the reverse complement.
CAGGCCAGCATTCAATCTACTGAACCACACCAGCCAGGGCTTATTTAGTTTTTATACATTGATGAGAGAACTTTTATATTGAAGGGTTGACATTTTGGGCTTGAAAATGATGTGATCTTAAGGTAGGTCCTTTAGAGAGGTTAGGGGCACGCACACCTGGCATCCAGTATAGAATTCACTGGGCCTATGATAGAAGATAGATAGGGAGAAATTGCATCTTTATTTTTGCTAAGTCATAATTGAAATCGAACTTTTCATTTTAGTATAAATGTTAGTAACAATCACAGCAGTATTAGCAGTACCTTACTTGTGACTATCAGAAATCACTGATAATTTCATATCACATTGCAGTTATTACAGATGCATTGAGATATGCAGTTTGCACTTATTTCTAGATCTTGTTATTTAATGTGTTGGTCACATTTATTACTGTATCATAAATTTTAAATATTTTGGTATAATAGAAAATCTATTGTAAACTTGTATAATATCCTCAAAATTATTTTGTGTGTTAAAAAACATTATTCTGGCTGGTGTGGCTCAGTGGTTGAGTGCTGGCCTGCAAATCAAAGGGTCACCAGTTGGATTCCCAGTTTAGGGCACATGCCTGGGTCGTGGGCCAGGTCCCCAGTGGGAGGCGCGCAAAAGGCAACCACACATTGATGTTTCTCTCCCTCCCTTCCCCTTCTCTAAAAATAAATAAATAAAATCTTTTAAAAATATATTTAAAAAACCCAAAAACACATTATTTTGTCCTGGCTGGTATGGTTCAATTGATTGAGTGCCAGACTCCAAAAGCAAAGGGTCACCAGTTCAATTCCCAGTTACAGCACATGCCTGGGTTCAAGCCGGGTCCCCAGTGTGGGGTATGTGAGAGGCAACCACACATCGATGTTTCTATCCCTCTCTTTCTCTTTCCCTTCCCCTCTCTCTAAAAATAAATAAATAATTTTTTTTAAAAAAAACCATTATTCTGAGAAGAGGTCTACAGGCTTCTTGATACTGCAAATAGGCCCATGGTGCAAAAAAGAATCAAGAGCCCCCACTTTAATCAAAATAAATACTATTAGCAATGGGTTATAAACCACTGAATAAAATAAGAATCCACGAGTCTACACTGGTAAAAATAAGTAGATGAATCATATAAATGAAGGAAAAGTAAAAGCTTTTCCTTTTAGTAGGATAATAACTAATAAATATAGATGGGATAATAGAGTAAGAAACTCATTCGTGGTGAGGGAAGGTAGAAGAGGGTATGGGGGGATAAATGGTAATGGAAGGAGACTTGACTTGATGTTTTATAGAATTGTACACCCGAAATCTATATAATTTTATTAACCAATGTCACCTCAATAAATTAAATTAAAAAACTCATTTGTGTGCCCCTGCTGGTGTAGCTCAGTGGATTGAGCAAGGGCTTTGAACCAAAGGGCCGCCAGTTCAATTCTCGGTCAGGGCACATGCCTGGGTTGCCAGGCAGGTCCCCAGTATGGGGCACATGACAGGCAACCACACATTGATATTTCTCTCCTTCTCTTCCCCTCTCTCTAAAAATGAATAAATAAAATCTTTAAAAAAACAAAACCTCATTTGTGGATGCTAAAACTGGTGGGTGAAAGTTTGATGAACAGTAGGATATTTACATGGCAAAGAGTCTCTCCATAAATTACTTAATAGTTACAAAGGGAAAATAACAAAGGAACCTCATTAATCACCACTCTAACCAAGTAAACAAACTTGCATCACTAATACTGGGACAAACTGATTTTATGTGCCTCAATAAAAAGCAGTGGGGAAACATCTCTTCAGTGATGATCCTGCCCAAAATACACACACTAAATCCGATTATGAAGAAATGTCCAGCAAACCCAAATTGAGGGGCATTTTACAAAATAACTGCCCTGTACTCTTCAAAAATGCCAAGAGCAGGAAACAAAAAGAGGCTGAGGAACTGATCCAGATTAAAAGAGGCAAAATGGACAAGACAACTACATGCAGTGTGTGGCCTTAGATTTGATACTGGACCAGAAAAAAGATAGTCCTAAATAATGTTTTTAAGACAATCAACAAAATTTAGTATAGACTGTGAATTACATAATAGTGTTGTGTTAATGTTAAATGTCCTAATTTTTACATCTATACAGTGGTTACATAAGAGAATGGCTTTATCAGCCTGGCCGATGTAGCTTAGTTGGATGGAGCATCATCTTGTGGACCAAAAGGTTGTGGGTTCCATTCCCAGTCAGGTCACGTGCCTAAATGTGCCTAGGTTGCAGGTTTGGTCCTGATTGGCGCATATGGGAGAGGCAACCAATTGCTGTTTCTCTGACATTAATGTTTCTTTCTTTCCCTTCCTCTCTCTCTCATATATATATATATTTTGTTTGTTTGTTTGTTATTTGTTTTTTAAGAGTGTATGATGTCTCCAAGTCTCAAATGGTTCAGAAAAAAATACATATATTTATAAGTATGTAAAGAGGGAATAATAAAGCAAATGGAGCAAAGCGTAAATAATTTTAAATTCAGAAAAAAGATTTAGGGGAGTTCCTTCTACTGTACTTGAAATTTTTCTGTATGTTTGAAATGATATTGCTTGAGATCATTTGTTTCACCTCCTTACTTTGAAGAGGTGAAAATTTACATTTTGGAAGGTGAAGACCTGTCCAAAGTCAAACAAGTTAGTGACAAGGTTACTGCCAAAACTCTGATCTCCAGATATGGGTCCTCAACTGAATCCATTGGTATTTGTGTTTGACTGGCAAAGACTGAGCCACCCCTTTTTACTTCTCTTTTTATTTTCTTGGTTCCTCAGAGCTACTTCCTTCTACTAGAGAACCAGAGTAACAACTAAATGCATGTTTCAGTTCCTTCATGATTAAGCAAGCATCAGGTTGGGATATCCCTTTACTCTTATAGGTTCAACATTTTTCTTATTGCCAGCCTTGGCTTTTTTTTATATGGTACAATGTTATTTGTATTCTCTCTCCCAGAGAGTAATGGTGTATTATTTAAATTTTTTTTATTGATTGATTTTAGAGATAGAAGAAGAGGGGGAGAGAGGGAGAGACAGGTAAACAGACAGACAGACAGACTTTGATTTGTTGTTCCACTTATTTATGCATTCATTGGTTGATCCTTGTATGCACACTGACCAGGGACTAAACCTGGAACTTTGGTGTATTGAGACCATGCTCCATCGAACTGTGCTACCTGATGAGGACCAGTAATGGTTTATTATTGTTTAAATGTCTTTCCATAGACCACTCCATTTCAAGATCTCTTCAATATTATCAAAAGAAAATTTCATGTTTTCATTTCTGTGTCTATGACTTGGTTTCCTTAATTGATGGGACATGAAGGCATAATATAATAAAAAGAAGGGAATATAGCATCTCAGAATTATAGTCTTGAAATGAGGAAATTACCCACAGTAATAGATGGTGGGCTTAATAGTTTTACTAGTTGCTGAGTAATATCAACTTTATAAAAAATTAAATAAAATTTATAATTTTCTATGTAAATCAGTATAAATCAGGTAATTGTTATCAGTGTGAGGTCTCTTGTATCCAAATCAGATAATGGAAAATATTAATTGAATCATATGAAGTTGTAATTTTTGTAACAATTGGATATCAACAATTTCATATGACTCAACCTGATAGAAACAAGCATATTATTAGCTAGTGATGTATTTTCTCTTCTTATAGCAATGGTACAAAAATGAAGATTGTTCATGTGGTATCTGCTTTTGACTGTTCAACTTCTTGGTTCCTTTTCCTTCCATGGCTATTCTGTCCTGACACACTCTTTGAGGTTCTTTAGGCTTCAGATTCGTCCAAACTTCCATGTTGGCTTATATTAGCTTACAACACCTGGGAGCCTTTCAGCTATTCTAGAAAATTAGAAATGGAATAACAGAGGCAGTTTGTTCAATCTTCTTATCCTTCAGATGAGAGAATAGAGGCTAACATCATATAGTTTTTATCTCAGAGGTGTGGCAAGAATGCAATTATCCAGCCCTGGTTGGTGTGGTTCAGTGGATTGAGTGTTGGCCTGTGAACTGAAAAGTCACAGGTTTGATACCCAGTCAAGGCACATGCCTGGGTTGTGGATCAGGTCCCCAGTTGGAGGCATGTGAGAGGCATTCTCTCCCTCTCTTTCCCCCTCCCTTGCCCTCTCTCTAAAAAATAAATAAAATCTTAAAAAAAAGACTGCATTTATCTTGATTCCCAGTATAGTGGTGTTTCTATCTCAGTACCCACATTTCTGGACCATATATTTTTAACAGCCCAATTGTATGGACTTGGGTCTGTCAATCTCTTACTTTCCTTCCCCTATCTTTTTTTTAGCTGTTACTTCTCACTCAGTCCCCTGCATCTTTCCTATTTCCTCATTTTTACCTTTGTTTCTATTCAAGAGCAGCCTTTGCTTGTGCATTGTCTCTTTTGATCTATGCCATCGGTGAAACATGAAGAAACAATTGTATTCCCTAATTTTTACTTCCTGGGGTGATACAATGGGGGAGTAGCTGAGATAATTTTATTTTAAGATAATGAAAGATACCCTTATATATTTGTATATCTATTGTGTATTGTTTTATACTTACAGAATATTTTGAAAACAACTTAAAAAATAGTGGTTGATAATATTTGTCTTTACAATAAAAATTTCCATAGCCCAATGGAAATAATTGAAAAGAATCAGAGTATTTTTTTTTAATGAATGAGTGATCTTTTGTTAAGCCTCAAAGAGTAGAGTCTTGAATTGCTCTTTGATTCTGATGAAAATATACCATATATTTTTTTATTGTTGACACTATGTCCCCCTTTTCCCTGCCTCTGCCCTCAATATGCTTTTTTTTTTATTCCTAAAATACTGAATTGTTTAATTGAAAAGACCTTTAGGAATCATGTTCAGGGAAGCTAAATAAAATGCCAAAAAAATTTTTTTTATGTATTTAAAGCCCTGGACAGGTAGCTCAGTTGGGTAGAATGTCATCCCAATAGGTCAAGCTTGTGGGTTTGATACCTGGTCAGGGCACATACAAGAAGCAACCAATGAATGCATGAACAATTGGAACAACAAATCTCTCTCTTCTATCTATCCCTCTCTCTCTCCCCATCCATCTCTCTTTCTCCCCCTTTCCTCTCTCTCCCTCTTTCTTTCTTCCTTTTCTTCTTGCTCTCTAAAATCAATTTTTAAAATAATAAAAAGGGAAATTTAGCGTGGGGGAAGTGAAAGATTTTCGGGTAATGAACAAGACTTTGGATCCTAAGAATATTGTAACAATTTGTAAAGGACAGAGCAGAGGTAATTGCTTTCTTCTTCCTTATGCATTTTTATGTATTTTTAAGATAGTTCAGCTAGAGACTCAGCCATTAAGTAACAAAACTTGGGAATGAATGGTGTATCAATCTGGGACCTTGAGCAGTATCTCAGGTTCCCTCTGCCTTTAAAGACTTACCGGTAGCTGTTGATAAGAGGTTCCCTGTAAACCCCTTATTTTGTCAGCCTTTGCATCTTTGCAGCCCAGGAATTTGGTTTTGTGTGCCATTCCTGCTTTGGGACAAATTGGCCTTATGTCGATAGGTCTGCTGTATGAAAGATACTAACTACTTCATCCCAGTCAGGGCACATGCCTGGGTTGCAGGCCACGGCCCCCAGTAACCGCACATTGATGTATCTCTCTCTCTCTTTCTCCCTCCCTTCCCTCTCAAATAAATAAATAAATAAATAAATAAATAAAATCTTTAAAAAAAGAAATATAATTATTTTTAAAAAAGAAAGATACTGTTTCAGCCTAGAGTTTGGATAAGCACTGGCTGCTGGGTATGAGTCAATGGAGGCTTTCCTTTTAAAGAGAAAAGGTCAGTGTGTGTATTTTCTTCCTTTTGCTATGTAACTTTACTAGAAATAGTATTTTGGTTTATTTTATTAATTTCTTACTCCTACCCCCTACCAATGCCCATTTGCACCTCCCCAACCATCTTTTTAGGTATAAACTATTGCTTTTTGTTGAAAGCAATTTATGGCAAAATTGTATAATTTTCTTTGGAAAATGAAAGATGGATATGTATGTGAATATCTTTGGTTTCTTTTCCTTTTCAAGCTTTAATCACCGTGTTATTCATAGACCTGATTTTGGAGAATGTAGAAGGAAAGACCTCTTCATCTGGAGTAAATGAAGTTACTATCAATTATTGTAAGTGGGTTTTAGAGACTTAATAATCCTGTCTTTAAAAAGTAAAAACACTTAATTCTCTAATTTTATCAACTATAAATCTGCAGTTTTCCCCAGCTATCAATTGTTCCTGTTTGATAGCTAGAGCTGAAAAGATGTTGTATTTATTTTAGGGTACATTCACAATTATATAATGAGGCTAAAGTGTAACAATTTGCATTACCATCTACCTTATTAAATATAAAGGAATCAGTTGCTCATTACTCATGCCTCTATTCTGCAGGCATTTCCTACAAATACAGCAGGCAATACGTTTTTAAATTTTTTTACTTTGACTTATTTTACTAATAGTTTTCTTTTACTTGTTGAATTTGCTCCAGGACTGTGGCCAGGGGTCTTACTGATAAAGCTTAAAGAGTGATTCATCATAATGACTACCCTTTCAGATTTCTTCCGGACTAAAGAGCTTAGCTGATAAACTTGACTTAGTCAAGAAGCTACCTATATCTATTTTACTTATTCAGGGTTTACCAGTTGCCTAAAATTTGTCTCAAATTTCTTCACACAAATCTTCATACAAACTTCCTAATAAGTGGGTCAAGTTGATCTTATTCTCTTCTAGCCATCCATTAACACACTGTATATACCAGTGTTACAGAAGCCAGCTGGATTCCTCAGGATATTAGGTGTTTAGGGTGAAATAAATTTGGGAAATACTGTATATTATATTTCTCTCTTGGATATATTTATAATTTGTTTTATGAATATATTATGAGTGAATATTAAAGCCTCTGAGGACTCTAATAAAAGAAATCTGCTTAATTTTGTTTAGCCCAGTTAGTAAATACCTTCTAAATTGCGAGTTGGAATTCAAATGTCACTTTCAACATGAAGCCTTTCATGATTTCCACAGACAGCATCCAATGTGTCCACCACTGAAATCACATAGCTCAGACTTATATTATGAAGTGTTAGTGCCCTCGCTGGTATGGCTCAGTGGATTGAGTGCTGGCCTGCAAACTGAAAGGTCGCCAGTTTGAGTCACAGTCAGGGCACATGCCTGGGTTGCAGGCCGGCTCCTCTATTGGGGGCATCATTGATGTTTCTCTCCCTCTCTTTCTCCTTCCCCTCTCTCTAAAAATAAATAAATAAAATCTTTAAAGTGTTATAAAAAATTTAGTTTTTGTTGCCATTATGATATAATCTTTTGATTGAAAGCAACAAAAAAAATATCAAACTGGTTTAAACAATTTCTGTCATCAACTGAAAACACAAATGCAATTTTGTCTTCAGTGTTGAGGCTCAGTGATGTTACCAGAGAGCTGATGCTACCAAAATCTTCTAAAATAGTTGATTTTGTATGGTTTGTTCTTTGATCTCAATATGACTGCAACATTTTCTAGGAAAGCTACATGTGCTTCCCTCATCTCTAGTAAGAAGAGAACATCTTTCAAGGAAGTTACTTTAGACTAGCAAGGAAATATCTTTTTCAGAAGCCCCAGTGAGCATCATTTCATATCTCATTGGACTGAATTAAGGTCACTTGCCCATCACTAAACAATTCAATATTGAAAGTAGGATGTGCTGATCTTTTTTTAATTGATTGATTTGAGAGAGAGACAGATAGAAACAGAAATATTAATTTGTTGTGCCACTTATTTATGCATTTATTGGTTGATTGTTGTACGTGTCCTGACAGATCATTGAACCTGCAACTTTGATGTATCAGGACAACACTCTAACCAACTGAGCTAACGTGCCAGGGCTGATGTGCTGGTCTTAAGCCAAATAGGGTTTACCCTGGATATGGGTGTGAAGTCAGCTTTCTTGGAAGCTTCCTTATGTGATTACATGTAAGAGAATATGGGTATTGTTACTAAGAAGGACCAATAGATGCTGGGCAGCCAAAACCAATAAAAATCCACTACATGATGCTTACCACATTCTATTACTTCTATATTAATTTAATACATTGGTACAATAATTAATACATAACTAGTAAATTAACTAGCCATTCTGTGTTAATTTTGTTTACACAAACATTTTTTGCATCAATATTCATAATAGCCAAAAAGTGGGAATAATCCAAGCGTCTGTGAACTGATGATGGGTAAACAAAATGTGGTATATCCATACAATGAAATATTATTCAGACATAAAAAGGAATAAAGTACTGATACTTGCTACAACATGGATGAAACTTGAAAACATAATGCTAGGTATAAGAATCCAGTCACAGAAGGCCATGTATTGTGTGATTCCATGTATATGAAAAGTTCAGAGTAGGCAAATCCAGAAGAGTCAGAAAGTAGATTAGTCGTCATCAGAGGCTAGGGGGATGGGAGAAATGGGGTGTGATTGCTAATAGATACAAGGTTTCTTTTGGGAAGTGATGAAAATGTTCTGGAATTAGATAGTGGTGGTGATAATGGCACAACTTTGTGAATATACTCAAACTATTGAATTGTACACTTTAAAGTTAAAAGGTAAAATTTATGGTATATAAATTATATCAATTTAAAAAATATATAAAACACTCATACATCTTGAAGTTAGGAGCTCATTTTCACCTTTGTATTTTCAAATCCCTTTTCTCCCATCCCAGTGCCTTACACATAGCAAGTGCTCAAAAAAATATTTGAATGAATGAATGGAAAATTAAATTGAAATAATTGATTATATTTCTAACATAAAGATCCAGAAAGACAGTTACCTAATTCTCTTTTTAAATTAGCAGTGCCTATGAGTGCAGATGAACATTCTTTGCAACTAAAAAGTCTAAATTATTTCTTAAAAAAAGATTGATTGATTTGAGAGAACATCGATTTGTTTATTCCATTTATTTTTTAAATGATTTTATTTATTTATTTTTAGAGAAAAGATAAGGGAGGGAGAGAGAGAGGGAAAGAAACATTGATCAGTTGCCTCTCATATGTACCTTGAGCAACCCAGGCATGTGCCTGGATCAGGAATCGAACTGGTGACCTTCTTTGCCATACAATGCCCAACCAACTAAGCCACACTGGTCAAGGATGTTGTTCCACTTATTTATGCATTTATTGGTTGATTCCTATAATTACTCTGGCCGGAGATTGAACCCACAACCTTGGCATATGAGGATGATGTCCTAACCAACTGAGCTACCCAGCCAGGGCTATTCTTCACTTTTGGTTTATTTTGTGATTTGTCACATGAACAGACACCATTTGGTCATATATTATTACAGAATTAAGCTGGTTAGTCCATGTTTCCTTCACTTTCACAGTATTTATTTTCCTGATTTCCTTATAAGATTTGCTTTCACTTAATTTTCAACTTTGAGAACAAAGAATTTAACTGAGTCTCTGAATTTGTTTTTGTCTGATTACTGCTTATAATAGTTATATTATTTTTCAAAAAAATTATTTATTTACTTTCAGAGACAAGGGAAGGGAGGGAGAAAGAGAGGGAGAGAAACATCAATTCACGAGAGTTACATCAATCTATTGCCTCTCACAAGCTCCCAACTAGGGACCCACCCGTAATCCAGGCATGTGCCCTGACTGGGTATCGAACCAGAAATCTTTTGGTTTGTAGGCTGGTGCTCAATCCACTGAGCCACACCAGCCAAGGTTAGTTATATTATTTTTACACACTATTACTTTGGGTTTGTATTTCCTTCCCACAGGGTTTTAATCATATTAGCACCATTCAGGTTAGTCTCTGTACTTAACTCCATGAAGGTAGGTTATGGAGGGACTTATATGTACAAGTGGAATTATTGGTGATGCAAATGATCATGAGTCTGAAATGGGAAAAAATCAGAAATAATCAGAAATTATCTCCTAAATTTGTTCTGGCTTTATTTAAACTGGCCAGTCTATCTCTCCTTGCCACCCCAGTTTTTAAGTAAAATACGAAGTCTGCTTAGCTCTGCCACTCAGAAGTATTAGATACTTTTCATAGCCCTTCCACCTTGAGGGTTGAATCAGAGATATAAGGCAGCAGATCTTACTAGTTTTGATTTGGGACTTCCAAGAAGTTTTTTGAAATAACTGTCCTGCTTCTAATAACTCACAGCCCCAGTAGGATAATAAATACATATTTTTAAGCTAGAAAAATACTCTTTTATTCTTTTTTCCAAACTTTTTAGTTGTTTACAAATTTTAAATCTACCTAAAGTTGGAAAGAAAGTGTAACGTCATGCCATATACCCTTTATCTAAATTTATCAATTGTTAACATTAATATTTTGCTTTATATACTATATATGTGTGTATATATGTATCTGTATCAAAAATACACATATATATTTAATTTTTAAACTTGAAAACTTTGGCAGAGAACTAGAAGCTATAAAAAGTGACAAAAAAACCCAACAACAGCAGATTTATAAATGAATAAAATGAAAAGTCTAGACTGAGACAGTAGTGAACATTGAAATCTGTAACATCAGTGAGACTCAAGTCTGGTGACCTTGTCGATCTATCTGCAAGTCCAGGAAGAAATACAGACAGAAACAGAGATGAGAAAACATGTTACTTCAGAGAAAGAAAAATGCAAAGAGAATAGCTACCCAACTATTTTCAGTTCAGCCTCTTTCCACTACAAATGATGGCACAATAAATATCTTTGTACACATATGCTTATGCACTAGTGTTTTTATTTATATAGAAAAGATCCCATATGCTACATTAAAATGATGCTTTAAGTTGTGAAAAGTACTGCCACATTACTTTCCAAACAAGTCAGAGCAATTCTCATTTTCCCAAGCAATGTGTGAGAGTTCTCATCTCCCCACATTCTTTCCATTACTAAATGTTATTGATGTTTTGATATATTGCCAATTTGGAGAGTTAAAAATGGTATCTTAAAAAGTCTATTTTTCATAAAAACAGATATGACCAATAGAATAAAACAGAGAATCTAGAAATAAACCTTTGCATATAGTCAAATGATATTCAGCAAGGGTGTCAAAAACAATTCTATGGGAAAGGGTATTATTTTCAACAGATACTATTGGAAAAACTGTATATACACATGCAAAATCTCTTACCTTATACCATATACAAAAATTAACTCGAAAAAATGGATCAAAGACCTGAATGTGTGAACTAAAACTATAAAACTGTTAGAAGAAAAATGTAGTGGAAAAAGTTCACGTCATTGGATTTGGCAATGATTTTATAGATATGACACTAAAAGCACAGAAAATGAAAGAAAACATAGAGAAATTGAACGTCATCAAATTAAAAACTTTTGTGCATCAAGGATACTATCAACAACAACAGCAAAAAGGATACTATAAACAGAATAAGAAGGTAACCCACAGATGGGAGAAAATCATATTTGTAAATCATATAACTGATAAGAGATTAATATCTAGCCCTGGCCAGGTAGCTCAGTTGGTTAGAGTGTCGACCCCATATGCCAAGGTTGTAGGTTTAATCCCTGGTCAGGGCGCATACAAGAATCTACCAAGGAATGCATAAATATATGGAATAACAAAACGATGTTTCTCTGTCTCTATCTCTATCTCTATCTCTGTCTCTGTCTCTGTCTCTCTCAAATCAACAAATAAAAATAAAAGAAAACAGATGAATATTCAGAATTCATAAAGCACTCCTCAAGGGCAAAAAAAGAAATAGTCTAAATAAAAAATGGGCAAAGGACTTGAATAGACATTTCTCCAAAGAAAATATGTAAATAGACAATAAGAACATGAATGATGTTCAACATCACTGTTCATCAGGAAGATGCAAAGCAAAACCACAATGAGATATCAATAAAAAGACAGAGATTAACGAGTGTTGGTAAGACTGTGGAGAAATTGGAACCCTCATGTATTGTTGGTGGGAATGTAAAATGGTGCAATATTTTAGGAAACAATATAGCCCTTCCTCAAAAAATTATACATAGAATTACTATTCTATGCAATTGCACTTTTCTGTATATTATACAAAAGAACTGAAAGCAGGATTCATAGCAGCAAAACTCAAAATAGCCAAAAGATGGAAGCACCCAAGTGTCCACTGACAGATGAATGAATAAACAAACTGTAGTATATACATACAATGGAATATTTTTCATCCTTAAAAAGGAGTGAAGTACTGCCCTGACCAGTGTGGCTCAGTTGTTTGGGCATTGTCCCACAAAGTGAAAGGTCAATGGTTCAATTATCAGTCAGGATACCTGCCTGGATTGTAGGTTCAGTCCCCAGTTGGGATGCCTACAAGAGGCAGCTGATTGACATTTCTCTCCCTCTCTTTCTCCCTCCCTTCCCTACTCTCTGAAAATAAATAAAATCTTAAAAAAAAAAAAGGAGTGAAGTACTGATACATACTACAACATAATGAACCTTGAAAATATTATGCTGCCCTGGCTGAGTAGCTCAGTTGGTTAGAGCACTGTCTCAATAGTCAAGGTTCCAGGTTGGATCCTGGGTCAGGGCTCATACAAGAATCAACCAGTGAATGCATAAATAGGTGAAACAGTGAATAGATGTCTCTCTCTGTCTCTGATTAAAGCATCAATTTTTTAAAAACATTATGAAATAGACCTGGCTGGTGTGGCTCATTGGATTGAGTGCCGGCCTGTGAACCAAAGGGTCACTGGTTTGATTCCCAGTCAGGGCACATGCCTGGGTTGTGGGCCAGGTCCTCAGTTGGGGATGTGTGAGAGGGAGTTTGATGTTTCTCTCCCTCTCTCCCTTCCCCTCTCTCTAAAAATAAATAAATAAAATCTTTAAAAAATTATGAAATAATAAGACAGATGCAAAAGGACAAATATTATATGATTCCACTGATACAAGGTACCTAGAATAGTCAAATACGTGGCAGATGGTACAATAGTCGCTATCAAGGGCTGAGGGTAGAGGGGATGTGGAGTTACTGCTTAATGGGTTCAGAGTTTCAATTTGGGATGATGACATAGTTCTGGAGGTGGATAGTGTTGATGGTTGCACAACTATGTGAATGTACTTAGTGCCATTAAACTGTGTGCTTAAAAGTGGTTAAAGTGATAACATTTATGTAATGTATATTTTACCACAATTAAAAGAAACCTATTTTGTATATACCTGACTACTAGTGAAGTTGAACACCATCTGTTTTTTTGCTTTGTTTTGTTTTTTGGGACATTTATATTTCATCATTTATAAATTATTTGCTCTTATCCTTTGCCCATTTTTTCCCTAGCTGGCTTGTTTATTGTTTTGTTATAAATTTATATGTTTCTTTTATATTACTAGTATTAGCCCTTTTTCTACAAGGACTTTTTCTTCCATTTGATTTAGTTTATGGTGTCTTTTGATATTAAAAAATTTTAGAAAATGGCTGCCAAGGGCCCACTACCATTATCAGGTGAATCTACTGTGATGAGAGGTGGAGAAATAATTTCACAAAAAAATAAGATGCTGGACAGAAAACCTAATGGGTACCTACTAATTGTAAAGATATGGTCTGTCCAGCAAAGAACTACAAGGAAATAAACAAAGGCATTGGATGTTGGTGCTATTAGCAAACTGAATCATGGTTTACTTATCATGATTCACTCATTAATTCCTCTAATAGTTTATTTACTTATTTAACACACATTAATTAAGCAGCTATATATAATGTACTATAACAGAATACAAAAATAACTAAGATATGGATACTGCTGTTGAGAATCTCATGGTATATTTGGGGAAGTGGAATTACTAAATCACAAATAATAGCCAAAAGATGAGTACCACGCTAGAAAGATGATAAGCAGAAACTGACAGTGACTAGAAGGGATGTGGGAGGGGAGTAAAGGAGGAGAGAAGGAGAAGGGTCAAGTCAAGGAACAAGTATAAAGGACCCATTGGTGAGGACAATGGTAGGGGGATTGAATGTTGGAGGAGAGGTAGGCTGGGCAGGGGAGAGTAACGGGGGTGGGGTGGCGGGAATTGAGACAATTGCAATTGAACACCATTAAAAAAATTATTTTTAAAAAGATGATGGTGCCTCAGACTAGGAAGCTGTGGACATAAGAAGTGAATGGGTTTGGGTTTTATTTATTTTTAAAGATTTCATTTATTTACTTTTAGAGAGAGGGGAAGGGAGGGAGAAAGAGAGGGAGAGAAACATCAATGTGTGAGAAATACATCGGTCGGTTGCTTCTCCTATTCCCCTAACTGGGGACCTGGGAACCTGGCCCACAACCCAGGCATGTGCCTTGACTGGGAATCAAACTGGTGACATCTTGGTTTGCAGGCAAGTGTTCAACCCACTGAGCCACACCAGCTATGGCCGGGTTATATTTTAAAGGTAAAACTGAAAGAATTATTGATGATTGGATATATGTATCAGGGAAAGAGGAATCAAAGATGATTCCTAGGTTTTGGACCTGAGCCACTGTGAATAACCAGAAGAACCTTTTACTCAACTGGAGAATACCAAAATAGATGTTTCTAGGAGAAAAATCAATAGTTCTATTTTAGATATATTAAGTTTAAGATGCCAACTAGACATCCTAGTAGATTTGTTTGGTGTATAACATGAGTCTTGGAGTTAAGGGAAGAGAAATGAGGCTGGATTACAGATTAGGTGGTAAACAGCAGTATTTAAAGCTGTGGAGCTAGATGGGATCACCTAGGGCAAAGTTTGGACAGAGTAGAAAAGAGCCAAAGACACAGCCAATCTTTACAAGTTAGGTAGAGGAAGAGGAGAATCCAACTAAGATGATTAAGGGGTGACCAAGGGGGCAAGAAGAAAACTAAGAGAAGAAAGTAATCTAGCAGCAAAGAAAAGAGATTATTTCAAGGAGGGTATCATGAACAGTGTTGAATATTAAGTATTGAGAGGTTAAGATAAAGGTAGAGATATGGCCATTGGGTTTGGCATGATGGAAGTTATAACGACGCGGACAAGGCAGTTTCAGTAGAATGGTGAAAACAAAAACTAGGTTTGAACAGGTTGAGAGAGAATAGAGTTGAGTAGAGACAAGTAGAGACAAGGAGAAACAAACCCTTTGAGTAGTTTTGTAAAGAAATAGGGTGATAGCTGAGAGGGAAACTTTAAAAATATTTTTAACAAAATTTTTTGAATAGATTATATTACATGGTACAAAATTTTATTTTTTATTTTTAATTAAAGATTTTATTTGTTTTCAGAGAGAGGAGAAGGGAGGGAGAAAGAGAGAGAGAAAGAAACATCACCTCGATCATCGATGTGTGAGAGAGATATCATCAATTAGTTGCCCTTGTTCTCCGCCAAATGGAGACCTGGCCCACAACCCAGGCCCGTGCCCTGACAGGGAATTGAATTGGCAACCTTTTAGTTTGCAGGCTGGTGCTCAGTCCACTGAGGCACACCAGCCAGGATGAAATTTTAAGGGGATCAAAGGGTATACGGTGAAAATCTCACTTACACATCTTTCCCTCAATCAGTGTTTTCCTCCTTGATTTCAATGTTTCCAGTACCTCATGAATCCTTCTGGAAATATTCTCTGTATGTACAAGCAAATATTTATATGCACTTTTTCACCTGCTATCCTTTTATTTCAAATGTATCAATTTGAAGAGAAAGAGAGAGAAAGGGAGAGAAGAACATTTGAGCTACTCTGCCAGGTCCCCTTCTTTCAAACAAATGTACAAGTGGCAGCTCACTGTATATTCTGTTTCTGTCCTTTGTTTTTCTATTTATCATCATGTCTTGGAAATTGTTCCATATAGGTATACAGAAAGGTCTTCTGCTTTCTTTATTCATGGTTGCATTGTGTTGTTTTACCTAATTTATTTATTCACTTCCTAAGTGATCCCTATTGATGAATAAGTGGCTTTCAAACTTTTGCTGTTATAAAGCAGCAATGAATAACTTTGTATATAGGTCTTTTTATGTGTGTGACAATATATCTGTAGGATAAAATTAGAATATTGTTGAGTCAAGGGTAAGTACATTTGCAAGTTTGATAGATATGATGCCAAAATGTTTCTATAATTAGTATCAATATGTCCTTCCAGCAATGATGAGAAGGCCTATTTCTCCATACAATGTGTTATCAAATTTTTTATCTTTGTCAATCTAGTAAGTGAAAAATGGTCTCTTGGTGTTGCACCAAAATGGTCTCTTTTAGTTTGCATTTCTTGTATTTTGAGTGAAGTTGAATATATTCTCAAAAGTTTAAAAGATATTTGTATTATTTTTTCTTTGAATTGTCTCTTCCTATTTTTTGCTGATTTTTCTGAGTGTTGTTCTTTTTATTGAGTTTAGGAGCTTTTAATATATCAAGCAAGTTAGCCCTCTCT
The DNA here is from genome assembly GCA_004024845.1 of Tonatia bakeri. Lineage (NCBI taxonomy): Eukaryota > Metazoa > Chordata > Mammalia > Chiroptera > Phyllostomidae > Tonatia > Tonatia bakeri. The sequence goes on along the minus strand of PVIA01002050.1, from coordinate 192,242 downwards.
TGGTGATATGAATTGCAAATATGTCTTTTCACTTTGTTTATAGTGATTTTCTGCAGAATATTAATTATTTTAGTTTAGTTTTTAAAAAGATTTTATTCATTTATTTTCAGAAAAAGGGGGAGGGAAGGAAAGAAACATCGATGTGAGAAACATTGATCAGTCGCCACTCGTATGCGCCCCAACCAGGCACCTAACTCATAACCCAGGCATGTGCTCTGACCAGGAATCAAACCAGTGACCTTCTGCTTTGTGAGACAATGCCCAACCAACTTAGCCACCCCAGTTAGGGCTTTGCAGAATTTTTTAAAACATAGTTGAATTTATGTGAGTTTTGTGTCATACTTTATTTTTTTTAAAAAAAGATGTCGGGGGTGGAGGGAGAAAGAGAGGGAGAGAAACATCAGTGTGTGACTGTCTCGAGCACCCCCGACTGGGGACCTGGACCACAACCCAGGTATGTGCCCTTACTGGGAATTGAACCATCAACCCCTTACTCTGCAGGCCAACACTCAATCCACTGAACCACAGCATCCAGTGCTGTCATATTTTTAAAACCTTCCTCACTCCAAAAGCATTTTTTTAACTATCCCAGAAGAGTTTTTTTTTTTTAAGTATGAAGAAGGTAATAGAGCATGCTTGTATGTTTTCAATAGAAAGGGAGGAATTGATGATGCAGGAAAGATTAGGGAAAACTTCAGGAGTAAAGTCCATGAGTGGGCTAGGAGAGGATGGAATATAGAGCTAAATGAGATGATTTCTTGAATTTTCCCAGTGACATAAAAGGCAAACTCGTTGGCTGAATTCAGGGCAGGAGGGTTAGGTTGTTAAGGTTTGAGGAAAGACGAAGATTTGAAAGGTTTGGAGTCCTTATTGGATTAGATGTTCTAGCTTCTGTTTATCTCCCCCTCCCCACCCCCACCTTGAAACAAAAGATTATTTATTTATTTATTTATTTATTTATTTATTTTTTCTTTGTATGTGAGTTGGTTGACCTTGAGCCTGAGGCCCCAGACTTTTCCAAGGCTACATTTCTTTACTTCCAATTCTTACATGTCCAAAGACAGGGAAGCACAGACACACCTTTGTAGGAGAGTTATTTAAAGTTTTTATTGATACAATGATTTGATCTGATGGAGTGACTTGATTTTCTTTTGAAAACTCCTTTATCCTAGAAGAATGCTTAGTATGATTAGATTAGCATAAAGGATTTGGCTTCAATGTGCTATGTATGCATCTGTTGCTAGTGGGGTGACCCTCTCTTCAAGAGGTGTTTGGGTTCACTCTTTGGATGACAACTGAAAGCTTCTCCACAAATAATTCACATTCCATACTTACCACACAGCTGCTAAAAGCTCAACAATTTGGGCTAGAATAACTTGCCCTTTCTTTGTTCATGTGGCATTTATATGTCTGTAAAGAAAGAATTTGATTGGGTTGATTTATCATTACTTGTTATTAAGTACTGCTTTTGAACACTAAGCTACTGCTACTGCCTTGGTGGTTGGTTAGTTTGTACATATATGTTCGGGTTGTACTTAGATGCTGGTTAATCAGCTATGATAGCGGGATTTGTTTCATTCAAAACAGGTTGTGTGAGTCATAGCACTTGAGCAGGACAGAACAGTTTATTTTGCCTAGAAGAACACCATGTACCTAGCAAGCCTAGATGTCTGTATGGACTCCTTCAGCCCCTCCGGTAAATTTTTCATATCCTTTGTCTCAGTAATTAATTCTACTTCTGGGAATCTAACCTAAGGAGATAATCCCAAGGAGGCAGTATAGCAGGATAATTAAGAACATGGAGGCTTTGGAGTCAGATATACTTAGAATTGAATTCCAAATAGTGATAAGTATCTACTAGATTTTTATTCTGTTCCTCAAGTCATCATTAGGCAATTAAAAAAAGAACCTTTATTGGGATATATTTCACATATCATAAAGCCCATTCATTTAAAATGTATAATTTAATAATTTAAATGTATTCACAGAGTCATGCAACTATTATCACAATCAATTTTAGAGTATTTTCATTATCCTACATAGAAACCCCCTGCCCATTAATCACTCCCCATCCTATAGAGCACTACACAATCACTAATCTTTTTGTACCTATGCTTTTGTCTATTCTAGACTTTTAATATAATGGAATCACACAATATGTGGTCTATTGTGACCGGATGCTCTCATTTAGCATAATGTTTTCAAGTGCATCCATATTGTAGCATATATCTGTACTTGATTCTTTTTTATTGCTGAATAATTATTCCATTGTTTGAATATACTACTTTTATTTATCCATTCATCAGCTAATGAACATTTGGATTGTTTTCACTTTTTAGCTATTGTAAAAAATTCTGCTGTGAACATTCATGTACCCCTTTTTGCATACAAGTTTTTGTGTGGACATATATTTTTGTTTATCTTGGATATACTTGAAAAAAGTGGACTTGCTAGGTCATAGAGGGGGGCCTAATAGGAAAACTAACTTTTTTGAGGAACTGTTAAACTGTTTTCCAAAATTCTGCACCACTTTGCCTTCCTACCAGCAATATACAAGGATTCCAATTTGTCTGCATCATCACCAACTCTTGTTATTATCTATCTTTTTGATTATAGGCCATTCTAGTGGATGTGAAGTAATTTCTCATTGTGGTTTTGATTTGCATTTCTCTAATGGCTAATGATGTTGGGCATCTTTTCATACACTTATTGGCCATTTACATATTTTCTGAGAAATATCTATGCAAGTCCTTTGGCCATTTGAAAAACTTGAGTTGTTTTTATTTCTGAATTATGAGTTTTAAAAATATATTTCTGAATACCAGTTCCTTAAGAGATTTGTAAATATTTTATCCCCTTTTGTAGGTTGTCTTTTCACTTTCTGGATGGTATCATTTACAGCAAAAAGTTTTTAATTTTGATATAGTCCAATTTATCTATTTTTTAAAATTTTGTTGCTTATACACTCAATGTTTTGAATTCCCTTCCTTTTAGTCTGTTCTGAACATACTCTAACCAGGCTTTGCCCTTACCACTCCACTGAAATTGCTCTTGATAAGGTAACCAGTGACTTCTGTGTTGTTTATCCAATGGTCAAGACGCAGCCTTCATTCTTATTTGACAGAATTTGAAATGCTATGCTTTATTCACTAGGCTTCCAGGATACTACACTGTCCTGGTTTCCTCATACGTCATTCACTGGCTTGGCTCCTCCTCATTTCCCTTTGCTGCTTCTTCCTCATTGGATTGCACTAGGATTCAGACCTTCGATTTGTTTTTCTCTCTCTTTTCTTTTTTTAAGTATATTTTATTAATTATGGTATTACATTTGTCCTATTTTTTTCACCCCTTTATCCCCTGCCACCCTGCACCACCCTCCCTCCAGCCTTCCCCCGACCCTTAGTTCATGCCCATGGGTTGTACATGTAAGTTCTTTGGCTTCTCCATTTCCTATACTATTTTTAACCTCCCCCTGTCTATTTTGTACCTACCAATTATGCTTCTTATTCCTTGTACCTTTTCCCCCATTCTCCCCCATCCCCTCCCCACTGATAACCCTCCAGGTGATCTCCATTTCTGTGATTCTATTCCTGTTCTAGGTGTTTGCTTAGTTTGTTTTTGTTTTTTAGGTTCGGTTGTTGATAGTTGTGGGTTTATTGTCATTTTACTGTTCATAGTTTTTATCTTTTTTTATTAGAAAAGTCCCTTTAACATTTCATATAATAAGGCCTTGGTGATGATGAACTTATTTAACTTTATATGGGAAGCACTTTATCTGCCCTTCCATTCTAAATGATAGCTTTGCTGGATAGAGTCATCTAGGTTGTAGGTCCTTGCTCATCATGACTTTGAATACTTCTTTCCAGCCTCTTCTTCCCTGTAAGGTTTCTTTTGGGAAATCAGCTGATAGTCTTATGGGAACTCTTTGTAGGTAACTCTTTCCTTGTCTCTTGCTGCTTTTAAGATTCTCTCCTTATCTTTCACCTTGGGTAATTTGTGATGTGGCTTGGTGTGTTTCTCCTTGGATTCAATTTCTGTGGGGGCTCTCTGTGCTTCCTGGACTTGCATGTCTACTTCCTTCACCAGATTGGGGAAGTTTTCCTTCATTATGTTTTTTAAATAAGTTTTCAATTTCTTGCTCTTCCTCTTCTCCTTCTGGCACCCCTCTGATTCAGATGTTGGAACTTAAAGATGTCTAGGAGGTTCCAAAGCCTCTCCTCATTTTTTTGAATTCTTATTTCTTCATTCTGTTCTGGTTAAATATTTATTTCTTATTTCTCTTCCAAATTGTTGATTTGAGTCTGGGTTTCCTTCCCTTCACTGTTAGTTCACTGTATATTTTTCTTTATTTTACTTTGCATAGCCTTTACTTCTTCCTCTATTTTGTGACCATACTCAGTCATTTCTGTGAGCCTCCTGATTACCAGTGTTTTGAACTCTGCATGTGATAGGCTGGCTAGCTCCTCACTGCTTAGTAATTTTTCTTTAGTTTTGATCTGTTCTTTCATTTGGGCCATATTTCTTTGTCTCGCTGCACCTGTTATGCTGTAAGAGGCAGAGCCTTAGGTATTTGTCAGGGTGGGGCGAGCCACTTCTCTATGTTGTGGCACTGTATGTGGGGGAGGGGTTAGAGAGGGAACAATGCTTCTTACTTGGCTTTTGCCCCTCTTTCAGTCACTTCCCTGACTTCCCACAAGTGGATTGTGCCCTTTCAGGTGCTGATTCCTGGGTGGGTGGGCTTGTGTACAGACTGTGGGCCCATTCAGTGTACTCTTCCTGTGAGACTGGGAGTTTCTCCTGCAGCTGTAACCCCTACAGATTTTTAGAGGCAGAAGTTTTGAGGCTTTAGTTTCCCACACTGGAACCCTGGGTTGCGCAGTCTGTCTTGCTTCCCAATTTTTCCTCTTGGCTTATCTGCACATGAATGTGGGATACCCTGGTCTGCCAGCTCTGCCTCATCTACCCCGTTCCATCAGCTGTTGCCTTGCCAAGTGTCCTCACCACCCTAACTTTCCATCTCTGCCCCTCCTACCAGTCTGGATGACTGTTTCTTTAATTCTTTGGCTATGGACTTCCATACAGTTTGATGTTCTGGCAGTTCCAGTTGTTTTTTGTTTTTAAATTAGTTATTATCTTTCTTTTGGTTGTGCAAGGAAGTGAAGTGTATCTACCTATACTTCCATCTTGGCTGGAAGTTCCCTGTTTCTCTCCTCTACATTCACTCTATTGGTGATTTCATCCAGACCAATAGCTTTAAATATCATCTATACTCTGACAACTCCCTAACATATCTCTGGCCCAAACTCTGCCTAAAATGTTCTTTTCCTAGCCCTGAGTGGTGCGGCCCAGTTGGTTGGCTGTTGTCCCACAAAGCAGAAGGTCGCCAGTTTGATTCCTGGTCAGGTCACATGCCTGTGTTGTGCATTTGGCGTTCCTTTCACATCGATATTTCTCTCCCTCTCTTTTACCCCTTTCTAAAAATAAATTTTAAAAATTTTTACAAAAAAATGTTCTTTTCCAAGATATCTATATTACTCACTCTCTGCTATAGACTGAATTGTGTCTCCTTCCCTATCTTTCAAACTTCTATGTTGAAGCTTCAGTGTAACAATTTGGACATAGGGCTTTTATAAAGGTAATTAAGGTTGAATGAAGTTATAGGAGTAGGGCCTTGATATAATAGAATTAGTGTCTACATAAGAAGAAATTAGGGAACCCTGGCTGGGTAGCTCAGTTGGTTAGAGCATCATCCCAATATACCAAAGTTATGGGTTCTATCCCCTGTCAGGGTACATACAAAAAGCAACCAACCAATGAATGCATAAATAAGTGGAACAACAAGTTGATGTTTTTCTCTCCCTACCTCTCCCTTTATCTCTCTCTCTGAAATCAGTTTTTAAAAAAGAAAAAAAAAAGAGATTGGTGAGAGAGCTCTCTCTCCATGTACAAACATCAAGTAAAGGCCATGTGAACACACAACAAGGTTATGGTCTATAAACCAGAAAGAGAGAAAGAGAGCTCTCATTAGAACCTGAGTTTGCTGGCAGCCTGATCTCAGATTTCCAGCCTCTGGCTCTGTGAGAAAATAACTGTTGTTTAAACCACCCAGTCTATGGTATTTCCTTATGGTAGCCTGAGCTGGTTAATACCTCACTTTCTTCTAGTTTTTGCTCAGATGTTCACTTCTTTTTTTTTTAAATATATTTTATTGATTATGCTATTACAGTTGTCCGATTTCCCCCTTTCCTTCCCCTCCACCCTGCATACCCTCTCCCACCCACATTCCCCCCCTTTAGTTCATGTCCGTGTGTCATAAGTTCTTTAGCTTCTATATTTCCCATACTATTCTTGTCCTCCCCCTGTCTATTTTCTACCTACCTTCTATGCTACTTATTCTCCATACCTTTTTCTCCTCTCTCCTCCTCCCACTCCCCTGTTGCTGACCCTCCACGTGATCTCTATTTCTATGGTTCTGTTCCTGTTCTAGTTGTTTACTAAGTTTGTTTTTGTTTTTGTTTTTGTTTTAGGTGTGGATGTTAATAATTGTAAGTTTGCTGTCGTTTTACTGTACAGGTGTTTTTATCTTCTTTTTCTTAGGTAAGGCCCTTTAACATTTTATAAAATAAGGGCTTGGTGATGATGAACTCCTTTAGCTTGTCCTTATCTGAGAAGCACTTTATCTGCCCTTCCATTCTAAATGAAAGCTTTGCTGGATAGAGCAATCTCCATGTAGGTCCTTGCCTTTCAGGATTTGGAATACTTCTTTCCAGCCCCTTCTTGCCTGTAAGGTCTCTTTTGAGAAATCAGCTGACAGTCTGATGGGAACTCCTTTGGAGGTTACTGTCTCCTTGTCTCTTGCTGCTTCTAGGATTCTCTCCTTCATTTTTACCTTGGCTAATGTAATTATGATGTGCCTTGGTATGTTCCTCCTTGGGTCCAACCTCTTTGGGACTCTCTGAGCTTCCTGGACTTCCTGGAAGTCTATTTCCTTTGCCAGAATGGGGAAGTTCTCCTTTATTATTTGTTGAAATATGCTTCCCACTGGTTGCTCTTCCTCTTCTCCTTCCGGTACCCCTATAATTCAGATGTTGGACCGTTTGAAGATGTCCTGGAGGTTCCTAAGCCTCTCCTCATTTTTTTGAATCCTTTTTTCTTCATTCTTTTCTGGTTGTTTGCTTTTTTCTTCCTTCTGGTTCACACCATTGATTTGAGTACCAGTTTCCTTCCCATCACTATTGGTTCCCTGTGCATTTTCCTTCATTTCTCTTATCGTAGCCTGCATTTGTTCATCTAATTTGTGACCAAAATCAACCAAATCTGTGAGCATAGATGTTCACTTCTTACTGAGGTATTTTCTCACTGTCCTGTTTAAAGTTGCAACCTTGCCTAACCCTGGCATTCTCTTTCCCCTTTTCCTGCTTCATTTCTTTATCTGATGAATCATCAACATATATTTCACTTATATTTTAATTATTATTGTCTGTCTCCCACCACTAAAACATAAGTTTTTAAGATTAGAAACTTTTGTTTCTTTATTCACCTCTGTATCCTTAACACCTAAAATAGTGTCAGGCAAAACATAGACCTTTAAAATATATATGGAATATATATATATATATATATATATATATATATGTATATGCATATATTTGGAATATATAGTATGTGTATATATTTGGAATATATGTGTGTATATATATGTATATATAATGAGTGATTACTATTGTAGCTTGAGAATATATAATAAATTGAACACATTACATTGGGATATAATGAAGTTGGCTACTTCTGTGAAGGGTAGAATTCAGGTCTTCATGGCTATTTCATAGGCATAGGAACTGTTAACTGCCAGCTTTTTTGGCTTTATCAGTAAACAGAACTCTTTCCCTCATGACCATTTCAGTGAAAGACTCTTGGTGAGCAAGCCACAACCGGAGCTGAGATGTTCTTTATATCAGCTTCATATGAACAAAGCCCAGTCCCTAGAGCATTATGCTTAAATGTTCCATTTAAATACCATATGTACACTGGTAGCTCCTCTGATTTTGTTCAAGGCTGTGTGGTCCACTGATGGCATTACTATGCTACCTGCTCTTTTTTTTTTTTTTTGGCTACATATGATCTAAATGAAAATGTTTGAACATAGGAGTACCTTCAAAGAGTCAACTTAAATGTTATCTTTGCTTTTTTTTTTTTTAACCAGGATCTGTGTTTTATGCTGGTCATTATAGTTTGGCAATTTAAGATAGATTTGTTTTGGATATTGCTTTATAGCAATTTTTTGTTTATGGTATGAGAAGGTCATCAACAGTCAGAGAGACCACCAGTGAAAGATATGACCTAATTATTTTGATAAAATGTTATACTAGTAGCCACTGTAATAGGAATTCTAAGTAATAGGAAAAACAACTGAGTCAGCTCTCAGTCATCTTTAAGTCAACTGATACTCTTGCTAGTTTTAGTTAGAATATATACTTTTTCTTTTAAAGATTTTATGTATTTATTTTTAGAGAGTGGGGAAGGGAGGGAAGAAGAGGGGAAACATCAATGTGTGATTGCCTCCCACATGACCCCTACTAGGGACCTGGTCTGCAACCCAGGCATGTGCCCTGACTGGGAATTGACCCAGCGATACTTTGGTTCGAAGGCCAGCACAACCCACAGAGCCACATCAGCTGGGGGTGGGAAATTAGTAAATATATTTATTAATACTTTGTATCAGCAGCTTTGGTCAATTAAAGTCAGGACAGATTATGTTTGATATGTTTTATGATAGTATAAGATGATACTTTAGATGTACTTTTTCCACTGAGAATAACTTTAACAGTTATCTTGTAAATTTTCACAGTAATGTAAAATAAAAATTAATTTTAAAAATATCTACTTTTTGATAACACAATAATGGTATTTACACCCATGACTATTTATGAGTATTACTGTAAATACTCTACAGTCTTAAGGAATTTTGCTCTGGGTTTAACTATTCCAGTATCATAAATCATTCAAATCCTGTTATCACTTGGACTTTTCTAGTATTTTTAATGGCATTATCTTTCAAGGGAGCCCTTCTAATTGCAGAATCTGTACCTAGTATACTTGAATTTGGTTCAGTATAAACTGGGGTAGATTAGTCTATGGATCCACACATCTTATGGAATGTGTATTTCCCATGCTCCACCTGCCAAACTGGAACAGCATTTGTACTAGAAACTCTACTATCCTTCTTCTGATTTACCACCCTTTAAGTAGAACCTCTTGTTTAAACTTCGTTTGGTCAAGAAACTTTATTAGAGGTATTTATTTATTTATTTATTTATTTATAGAGAGAGGGAAAGGGAAGAAGAAAGAGGGAAACATTGATGTAAGAGAGAAACAGCAAATCTACAACCTGCAACCTAGGCATGTGCCCTGACTGGGGATCGAACCAGTGATCTCTCACTTTGTGGGATGTCGCCCAACCAACTGAGACACTCAGTTAAGACTATTTTTTTAAAAAATTATTGACTTTAGAGAGAGAGAGAAAGAAAAATCAATTTATTGTTCCATTTATTTAAGCATTCATTCGTTGATTCTTGTGTGTGCCCTGCCTGGAAATCAAACCCACAACCTTTGGCATATTGGGACAATGCTCTAACCAGCTGAGCTACCTGGGCAGGGCTAGAGCGGCTTTAGTAATTCAATGTAACTGATGCTACAACAAGTCAAAGAATCCTCAAAACTGCAATAATGAGTGAAATGACATAACTTCAAGTCCTGAATAGTATTATGAGAAGTCCATCTTCAGTCATTCTAAAAATTGATTACATCTCTTAATTTATCATTCAGTAGCATTTATTGGATACCTTTATGGTGGGCATTTGCAAATACTGGAAATACAAATATGATATGCTAAGGTCCTTGCCTCATGGAGCTCATACACTGCCAAATATTACTTGGTGTGATAATGCCACAATAGAGAAACATAAATGTTTTAATCCTATGTGAAGAATGATTTTGGGAAACATACCACTGTAATATATCTTAGGAATACAAAAGATTGAGAGCAACTCACTTTTGGGTTTAAGATTCCTAATTTTGTTTGTTACTAAAAGAATATTTGAATGCTGAGAGTTGTGCTTGATGAAAAATTAGATATCATCTCTGTCCCAGTAAAGGATATAAACAGGCATTAAACAAATACAGAATTAGATATTTTAAATGCTAAGTAGAACAAGGTGTTCTTAAAGACTACAGGAAAGAAGGAAAGCCACTTACATATTGTATGTTATCTATTGTTATACAATAAATAATTTCAAACATTAGCAACTAAAGACAATAGTAATCATGTATTATCTCATATAGTTTCTATAGGTCAGGAGTTCAGGGGTGTCTAAGTTGTGTGGCTCAGAGTCTGTCATGAGTTTATAATCAAAATGTCAGTTGAGACTCTTTCATGTGATGCTTACCTGAGAAGGACAATCCAGTTCCAGGATGGCTCACTCATATGGCTGTTGGCAGGAAGTATCAGTTCTTTGCCCCATGGACCATTCCATTGGGTTGCTTGTTTTCAAGACATAGTAGCTAGCTTCCTCCACAGAGGGTGATCCAAGAGAGAGCAAAGCAGAAGCCACATGTCTTTTATGACTTACCTCAGAAGTCATATATCTTTATTTCCGCAATATTCTATTGGCCCTATTTAGCATGGGAGGGCGCATGAAATACCAGGAAGTAAGGATCATTGAGAACCTCAGAGGCTGGCTATTACATATATGAATCTCCCAACACAAGCTTGCTGAAATCAAACCTTTAAGAAGAACCCAAAGCAACATTTTTTTTAATCCTCACCCAAGGATATGTTTATTGATTTTAGAAAGAGAGGAAGGGGGCAGAAGAGAGAGAAAGAGAGAGAAAGAAACATCAATTGTTTGCCTCCCATAAGTTCTCCGACTGGGGATCAAACCCACAATCTAGGTATGTGCCCTGACCAGGGACTGAACTGCAACCTTTTTGGTACACAGGGATGACACTCAAATCAACTGAGCTACTCCACTAGGGCTAAATGCCACCATTTTATAAACAGCATCTGTTTATGTTACTAAGGGAAAGTCATATTCTACTGAATATTAGTAGAGGGTTTACATGGTCTGGTTTCCTGCTTAATTAGGAACTCTATCTCTTCTTATCATTCTTCCCCACTTTCTCTGAGAAATGTTTATAGAGTTCCTATAATCGTTAGGAACTCAGTTTTGTTTAGTTCAAAAAAGTGTAAAGACAGAATACTTGCCCTCAAGGTGCTTGTGTTCTGATAGAGTCAAACTTACAGTACAAATGTGCTTATGGAGGCCTTAACAATGGAGTATCTAAGTAGAGTAGGGATCAACAAACTGAAGATCATGTGGTATATCTAGTCCAGTGCTTATTTTTGTAAATAAAGTTTTGCTGCACTGCAACCACTCCCATTTGTCTATTGTCCATGTTTGCTTTTGCACTGCAACAGAACCGAATCATTGGGACTTAGACCTTATGTAGCACTCTCATTGCTCTTGGCCTATAAAGCCTAAAACATTCACTTTTTTTTTTTGTAGAGAGTAAAATTTTTATTCACTCTCCAAAAAAGGAGAGGGGCATGATGTGGAGAGATACGTCCATTTTTATTTTTATTTTTAAATTTATTTATTGATTTTAGAGAGAGAGGGAGGAAGTGGGAGAGAGAGAGAGAGACATCCATTCATTGTTCCACTTATTTATGCATTCATTGGTTGCTTCTTGTATGGCCTGGGATCAAACACACAACCTTGGTGTATCAAGACAATGCTCTAACCAACTGAGCTACCCAGCCAGGGCTATCTGGTTATTTACAAAAAATGTTCGCTAACCCCAGATTAAAAGGAATCAAAGACTGCTTCCCAAAGAGGTGATATTTAACATGAGGCTTAGGGGAACCATAAAAGCACTTCTGATGAAGGGGAACAGCATGAGATAAGGTATAAAGAGACATGTCATAAAACATTGGAGAGGAGTCTTTATTATAGCAAGACTATACTAGGTTAACTCCATTCTCAATCACTGCAACCTAAAGCTATAGGAACTGAAGGGACAAGAAACTAATAGGAAAACTTGACACAATATCAAAATGGTGCCATAGCTCATGGCCAACATCCTCACTTCCTCCTCCTCACACAAGGATCTGAAGCAAAGCTGGAATGGTGAATTGTTAACCTTTGTCAACTGTTAATTACACTGAGTTTTGACTGCAGCTGAATTTTGCCCCCAGCTTTGATGTGGTAGCGAGTCTGAAGAAAAGAGAACCCTAGAATCCCAGCCTTGTTTACCAAAAAGAAGATGAGATGTTTCACATCTTCTAGGTAAAAAGGTAGTATGTGCACAGAAGGCCAAGTAACAGACAAAACTGTAAATCTGAAAATATGAATTAATATTAAGTCATGAATACAATACAATATACAGATGATGTATTATAGAATTATACCCTTTAAATCTATATAATTTTATTAGCCAATGTCACCCTAATAAATTCAATTTTTTAAAAAGTCATGGAAAAAAACCCCTAAGGATAGAGTTGGCCAGAGAATCATGGAATAAGATAGCGCACTGGGTAGAAACAGTTTGGGCAGAAATTCTAATATAGTATATATAATATATATTATGTATACTGTATATAATATTATGTAATTAATATATATTAATTATAGCATAAAACTAACCTAAAGCCAAAGCAGAAAATTGAACAAAGAACATGAATTGAGACAAATCAGAATTGGTGTTTGTCACAATTAAAGGAAGAAAAACTAAAGAATTAAGGACTTCAAAAATTTGTTATAAATATTAAATATTAAGTGAGGACTCAGAAAAGCACAATTCTCACTGTCATTTACTCATTAGGGGACTATGCCACTGGCTGACAGTACTTATGAATGGCTCCTGTGAGTTAAGTCATCTCATACATCTTCACAGAAGAAGTTGTCTCCTGTTAGCCAGGTTGACCCCTCTATATATCTTGCAATCACAGGTGTTTTAGGAAATTGCCTAAGATTCCTTCTTATTAAAATACTCCTCTAATTGTTCTCACCAGAGTCTCAAGTCTATATTCCATCAATTCAGTAATTGCCTTTGCACTCTGGGTGGAAGTATTCATATCCCTGATGGCCATTTGACTTTCATTAATTAGGTGGCTTTAGATCTGCTCTTATGGAACCCAATCCTGGCCTTCAAACCGTTTGGCCAATCTGGTCCAAACCAGCTGGGCTAGTACAAGTCACTCCCACACTTCCTCCCTCAGCAGGAGATTCTGGCAGCTGGGAAAGACCACTTTAACTTTATACTTAATAATAATTCCTGCTTACAGACACAGCTGGTTAATATTTTTTACCAGTTTGGCCACATAACCAAAATACATGCTGAATACCCTCTTGTTACCTCTCAGCAAAATATAAGGAAAGTAACTTGATTTAATAGAAAGGAGAGTAGCTTTCTAGGTTTGGGTACCAGAGGGATGAAGGTTGGTAGAGGTGGAGAGATGGGTACTCCCAGTCCTTAGCCCTCCTCATTCATCCAGGGGCTCCCAGATCCCCTAGTCTTTGTTTCCGTCAACATAGAGGTACTTGAAGGGTTCCTTGGCCACTCTTGTCTAGCCACTACAGCTCCAGAGCAAGCTGGATAAGGTGTGTCTGAGACTGAGCTTTGACCATGCAATGGAGGTGAAATCCTTAAGGAGGGCAAAGCAACATCCTGAAAAGAACCTAAGTCTCTGATTGACCAGATGGAGCAGAGCTGTCTGTCTTCCAGAATCTTTCAGACTATTACTTGAGAAATAAATTTCTGTTTTCTATTTTTTAAAAAAGAGTAGAGAATGAAGATTTTTGATTCAGTGCTGAATTTGTATCCCAGCTTTTACACCTACTATTCCTTTGACCCTAGTTAAGATACTTAACAGTGTATTAGCTTCAGTTTTCCCCAAATGTAAAGTAGATACTAGCGCTGTTCTAAGTATAGGAAAGAAAATATATATATCTGACATATAATAGACTCTCAATTTTAAATGGTAGCTGTTACATTTTTTAAATTGAGTACATTGGCTTTAACTTAAGACTAAAGCTCGGGCCTTTTTCCTATCAGAAAAATAATTGTATTTGGAAGTTTCCCTGTAACATATAAGAAGATACAGGAGGTAATTTATCCAGCGATCTAGGACGTCTGTAGAGGAATTGAGAATACTGAAGCAAGTGAAAAGGAACATGGAACTGCTTTTGAAAAGTCAATACTACTCCTAGGAAAGACTCTCATGTTCAGAAGCTATTTGTTCTTACTTTACACATAATGCTAATAAACTTGGTTATCTGGTTTACCAGGACAGAGATTAGGAAGAGAACTGCCAAAGCCAGGCAGCCAGGAAGTCGCAAGAAGTACTAATAACTTAACAAAAGAGTTGGAAAAAACATATTAGAAGGACATAAAAGAACACAAAAACACACCAGCCTGGGATCATTTCAGGAGCAAAGAGCCCATTATATTTTAATATTTCTCAAAGATCCATTATTTTGCACTCTAGTTCTGAATGCTAATGATGACCAAGAATATTACAGGTTAAATTATATTTGCTATACTCTTTGAAAAGGCAGCAGTCTATGATCTATCTTATTTCAAATATTTTATTTAAACCTTTTGTATTTAAAGGAATTAATTTTAATTATTTAGAAATTTAAGTCAGACTTTTCATAGTCTCCAAAGGTGTAGATAAATGAAGTTTTTTAAATTGTAATAGCAAAGTCAGAGTAAATATCAATGCAAACCCGTCTACACTGACATGTCTTCCAAAGGTTTCTTTACTTCTGGTTGGTTGCTTTGACCCCCAAGCAAGAGTATGAATAATGTATTCTTCTACAATAGGGGTGTCAAACTCATTTTCACCGGGGGCCACATCAGCCTCACAGTTGCCTTCAAAGGGCTGAATATAATTTCAGCTCCTTAACAGTTAAGGAGTAGTTACATTTATACAGTCCTAAAATTATTTCTGCGCTTTGAAGGCAACTGTGAGGCTCATGTGGCCCACAGTGAAAATGAGTTTGACACCGCTGCTCTATAAGCTGACTAACCATAAAAGCTGTTTTTTTCTAAGATGTGTACATTTTTAAAAAGATTTTCCTTATTTATTTTTAGAGAGATGGGAAGGGAGAGAGAAAGAGAGGGAGTGAAATATCAATATGTGGTTGCCTCTTGCATGCCCCCAACTGGGGATCTGGCCCACAACACAGGCTTGTTCCCTGACCAGGAATCAAACCAGCAACCCTTTGGCTCACAAGCTGGTACTCAGTCCACTGAGCTACACCAGCCAAGGCTAACCATAAAAGTTTAACAGGCTCCCCTTGTTATGCCCAGCTCTGTGGAAGACAAAAAGAGTAGAAAATAGGAAAGTTATATAATACCTTGCTCTGAGTTCCCAAGGCTCAAGGGACTACAAAAAACCCACAATGTAAATTATTTATACTGCCAAATAATATAAAACTATATAAATTAACAAAGATTATATATAATAACATTTTCTAAGCAATGTCTAATATAAATGAGCTTTGTTCAAGAACTCAATAATGTCATGAAATCCATTAATGCTATGTATGGTTCTCAGCCTTTGTGATACCCCTACTGTTCTCAGGGAGTTATCCAAAGGCCAAAACTTGAAGGCAGAAGGATCAGCAAGGCTACCAGGCAGGACTGCACAAATCCATCTGCTTTTTCTTCCTTGCTGTCCAAAACAGTAAGGTCTTTCTTGCCTGCCTCACTTGGGAAGAGCAAGACTCATTAAGACACACTGAGGGAATTAACCAAACACATGACAAGTCTATTAGGGTGGTTGTCTACCATTATATACTCCCCCCACCCCCGTAACAAAACATCGTGAGAGCTGGAACCTTGTCTGACTTATATACAGCAAGGGGATGGTGTGTAATACTATACAAATATTACTTGAATGAATATGATAGAGTAGCAGTGAAAGGTTGAGGTATCCAAAACCTTAATTTGGAAAACCTTTCCTAGAAATGAAGGCATGACCTGGGGATATTTGGGCTACTCAGGGAGTACCAGGTAGTGTACAACAATCTATAAGGGAACTACAGGCCCCAGAATGAACTCAGACAAAGTCCTAAATCCAGACATGACCATTTAGGGAGGGTACTTTTGTTACTATGCTAGTTTTTTGTTGTTTTGTTTTGTTTTGGTGTGGGGGACTAACAATTTATGTTTCATAAGAAAAATTTGGCTTTGGATAGCTTCATTTATTGAAGAAGTCATCTTGATTTTGGAGCACAGAAAACTTTCCTTGTTTTGCTGTTCAGTAGGCAGAATGTTTAGACTCCTCTTCATAGAAGTAACAGCATACTCAAATGTCTAAGTACACAACTGGTGTGCTACTGGAAGCGGCAAGAGCAAATAATCCAGGTAGAAATGAACAGGGAGAGAGAAGTTTAGGTTCCCTATTCTGTGAAGAATATCATAAGGAAATGAAAGTGAACTGAGGAGAGGAAGAGAAATGGGAGCTGAAGAAACAGCCAAGAGACTCAGGAAGAAAGATTACAAAATCACGCCCCCCCACACACGACCCCCGCCTTTGTCGCTCCAAGTGTATTTACACTTGCTTCTTTCTCTGCCTCTTGGTTGTTTGAAAGTGCCAGGCATGCATTCCCACACAGCACACCCTCGATCTCTCCTGGTCACACTGTAATGAGTCACAACTTTGATTGCTGTGGAAACAGCAAAGAGCAGGGCTCTTAGGAAGGAAGACAACGTCTGACCCTGTGTCCACTACTTCAAGAAATGGGCATAAGGTGGCAGCACTGGTAGTGCCTGCAGGTGTTGTGGAGAGAAACTTGGCCAAGGGCCAGTTATACTTAAGCTGCTAAGTTCCAGTGAGAAGGTGGAAAAAGGGAACTCTGTTAAAGAAGTCCTAATAAGGGTAGTTAGCAATGGGAGGAGAAAGTCTTCTCCTAGGGGAGTGGTGGCACTCAGGAGCTCCACAGACAGGAGTGGGTGATGGGATGTTGCCTGGCACCCACACATATGTTGAAAGAATAATGGCCATTTATAAAGAAGGATTAAGATGAATTGATGAACAATATAGATGAATCTTGAAACAGTAAGTGAAAGAAGCCAATCACAAAAGACCATATATTGTATAGTTCCATTTATATGAAATGTCCAGGATAGGCATTATTTATAGAGACAGAAAGTAAATTAGTGGTTGCCTGGGGCTTGAGGCTGGGGAGAATCGTGGGGGGTGACTGCTAAAGGGTATGGGTTTTCTTTGGGAGTAATGAAATGTTCTAAAATTGATTGTGGTGATAGTCACACAACTCTGAGTAAGCTAAAAAATACTGAATTGTGCACCTTAATAATGAATTATAATTATATCTCAATAAAGCTGTTACTAAAAATGCCTAGCTTGTGCATTTCTAAGAAGCTCTTGGGGGGAGGAAAATGAAGACAACTGTAACTGGACAATAATTAATAAAAAAAAGAGAGGGAGAGAGAGAAAAAGAAGCACCTAGGTGATTCTGAAGCTTCTAGACCTGAAATCGCGCTTTGACCAGAGAAGCTTTAAGAGACCCAGTGAAATTATATTTCTTCTTTGGGATCAGTATTGTGTCAGCTCTGTACTGAAGCTAAAATAACAATTACATATTTTAATTTTTCTCATACATGCTAGTGGCATCATATACACACATATATAAGGCTTCTAATAACAGTTAATACTAGTATCTTGAAAATGTACATTACTAATACTATGGGATTTATTATTCATTTTATTGAAAAGCTCAAGATTTGAGCCCTTGCTGGCATAACTCAGTGGATTGAGCGTGGGCTGTGAACCAAAGCATCACAGGTTCGATTCCCAGTCAGAGCACATACCTGGGTTGCAGGCCATGGCCCCCAGCAACTGCACATTGACGTTCCTCTCTCTCTCTTTCTCCTTCCCTTCCCTCTCTAAAAATAAATAAATAAAATCTTTAAAAATTTTTTTAAAAAAGAACATGAGTACTTAAAAAAAAAAAGAAAAGCTCAAGATTTGGCATTTGTAAGAGAGCTGAGTTTGAGTCCTAGCTGTATTATTTACCAGTGTCATGGCCTTGGATTACTTAATCTATCTGAGCTTTAGTTTATCCTTTTATAGAATGGGCATAATAATACTCGGTGGATTTTTATAAGTACTAGAGACAATATGGCACACTCATAACAGTCACTCATGAGATAAGTACTATTATTGTCATCAGCTTTGTGTGAGATGGGAGGATTTGGCCCATTTTCCTTTTCATGTCTACATCATTCCATATTTTCTTTTATTTATTTATTTTTTTATTTTTAAATTTTCACACTTTTTTTTAAGATTTTATTTATTATTTATTTTTAGAGAGGGAAGTGAGGGGGGGGAGAGAGAGAGAGAGAGAGAGAGAGAGAGAGAAACATCAATGTGCGGTTGCTGGGGGACATGGCCTGCAACCTAGGCATGTGCCCTGACTGGGAATCGAACCTGCGATGCCTGGTTCGCAGCCCGCGCTCAATCCACTGAGCTACGCCAGCCAGGGCCATATTTTCTTTTAAATCTAAAGTTTTAAATTTTGGTTGTGTAGGAGATGCTTCTCTAAGATTATTTTTCTTCATCCATTTGAAAAAGTCATTGTTGTTTGGAGTTCTAGTAAAATCCACATGAAATGTATATTCTTAAAGGTTTTATTTATTTATTTTTTAGAAAGAGGGGAAAAGAGGGAGAGAAACATCCATGTGACAGAGAAACATCAATCAGTGGCCCTGTCTGGGGACCAAACCCACAACCCAGGCACATGCCCTGACCAGGAATAGAACCAGTAACTTTTCAATTTCAATTTGTGGGACAACACCCAGACAACTGAACCATACCAGTCAGGGCCACATGAAATGTAGTTTTTAATACATAGGTGTATGCTTTTTTTGGGGGGGTATTGTTTCTGAAATTAAGGGATTCAAAGTAAAAGTTCAGGATATTCAATAAAAAATTTTAGTCTCCTTGATTCTTAGGTGCAAATCTGAAACAATTTTTATTTTTGTTAACAATTTTTTCAGTGCTCGTTTCGGCAGCACATATATTAAAGTTGGAGCGATACTGAGAAGATCAGCATGGGTGGCCCCTGAGCAAGGATGACATGTAAATTTGTGAAGCATTCCATATTTTTAAAGAAAGCTGAAAAATAATAATAATTTTTTTTCAGCCCTAGGTGGGTAGCTCAGTTGGTTAGAGCATCGTCCCAATACACAAAGGTTGCAGGTTTGATGGGATAGGGCACATACAAGAAGCAACCAATGAATGCATAAATAAGTTGAACAACAAAATGGATGTCTCTCTCTCTCAAATGAATGCATTTAAGAAATTTAAAAAATTTTCAGTGGGCTTGATTGGGAGTAAAGGGGAGAAAAATGTACTTAAACAATCATCAAAATAAAAAAAAAATTTTCAAACTGAGTTACTTAATTTTGTTTTAGGACCTCTGCTATTTTCCTTTTCCTATGCAGGTACAGCAGGCAGATTCTCCTAATACCTGGCCCTCCCAGAAGTCTAAAGAGAAGCAATTTGAAACACCATGTTTTGGAACAGAGCTCCTCCTCAATTGCTCTCTCTGGAAGAGGGATTCCTGCTGCAAACTACATGACACACAGGCACACACCTTAGGCTGGAGTGAGGACTGCTGCTGCTTCCTTCTGGAGGCACTCTGACCTGGGGGGTTATGGACTGCAGCAATAGGTGAGCACCAGGTGCTTTGTTCCCCTATTATACATGGACTATTCTCTGAAAGTTACAGAGATGAAAGATGCTGACCAATGTGTTTGTTTCTTTTTCTTTTTTCTTTTTTATATATACTTCTACTTTTAGCCTGATTTTATCTCCTTCGTTTTCCTGGTTTCTGGAAGAAAATGTGGCAAATACTAATTGTCACTGGCAAGTTCCTGGCATGCAGTGTTAGTGAAATTTGTTTTTTCCTTTTGGTTACATTATTCATTTTTTTTTAAACTTTTTTTTTTAAAGATTTTATTTATTTATTTTTAGAGAGGGAAGGGAGGGGGAGAGAGAGAGAAAAAAAAACATCAATGTGTGGTTGCTGGGAGACATGGCCTGCAACCTAGGCATGTGCCTTGACTGGGAATCGAACCTGAGATGCCTGGTTCGCAGCCCGCGCTCAATCCACTGAGCTACACCAGCCAGGGCATTATTCATTTTTTAAAAAACTTTTATAAATTTAACCTTTTGCCAACACCTTTCTATCACTGTGTACTCAACATTACCTCTACAAAGGCCTAAGCAGTATGAAGACTTCAAAATTTTTCTTTTCTATTTGTTTTTTAAATTATAGAAGAGTTGAATGCTATCAGTTTTAAGGTAAACATTCCAACTTTTATAAGTACCTTAATAAAAAAACGTTTTTGGAGATGCCATTTTTAGAAACCTGTTTTATAGAGAATTCTGTGGAACACAAAATTTCAAATTTGAAAAAGAAAACAAGGGATTCTGCCTGTTCACTGAAGCTTTGAATATTTAGGATTTCTTCTGTTACAATTCTGCTTTGTGTCACTGCTGCATGAGGTGCTCAAAAAGCTGAACTGGAGGCAACAGCTCCCTGAAAATGATAGCCACAGGTTCATAGAGTAAGGAAGTGCTATCTGCTGGTTGGGGGACGTCTCAGGTCACTAATTTTGAAACCCCCTAAACACTGATATAAAGATCAAAATCTCATCTTCAATGGCAAGGATCAAAAGGTTGGAAGGCTGTGTATTCTGTTTCCTCATCTGGTACCATAATTCTGTGGGAAAGTTGCAATCAAATGGACTCTAAGCTGGGCTTGTTCTTTCCTTTCTTGTCTTTCCAGTTAAGGACATTATTGGATTTTGTGCATCTTAGCCATTCATTTTGGTGGACAGTTGTTTCTCTTGTTACAAAGACCAAAGACCATTCTAACTCCAGAGTCAGCCAAAGAGGCAGAACAAATATCTCATAATTCCATGTAGCTGCCTCAGGAGCACTGGGTTCCAATCTATGCAGCAATCTCTGGCATGAGTGCTGTTATGCCCAGGAGCAGGAGTTTGAGAGCAGCCAGTGTGGCATAAATTGTACCTTGTAGACATTTTTGTGCCATTTAGTCCAAGTACATATTACCCAATGTGAGAGCCTATGTGACACAGAGACCAAAAAAAAAAGAGAGAGAGAGAGAAGAAGGAAGAACAGAAGTTATTCTTGTTCTCTTTTCCTCTAAGGAGGAAAAAATAACTAAAATATAACCTGAATGTAAGAGCATTTGTAGTATTAATAATAATATCCTTGCCCTGGCTGGAGTGGCTCAGTGGATGGTTTGTGTGCTGGCCTGCAAACCAAAAGGTTGCTGGTTGATTCCCAGTCAGGGCATATACCTGGGTTGCAGGTGAGGTCCCCAGTTAGAGGTGTGTGAGGGGCAACCCTGTATCTTTCACACATTGATGTTTCTTTCCCTTTCTCTCCCTTTTCCTATCTCTAAAAAAGTAAATAAAATATTTAAAATAGATATCTTTGATAATTAAGTCAGCAAACAAACAAACAATAAAAAGAGATATTTGGGCCAGTGATCTCAAAGTAATTTTAACATCCACTTTCTTTGTGTTCACCGAAATCTCTTTAAAGTCTCATAGAATGGAAATTGCCATGTCTTGAAATTTTCCTTTTTTTCTTTTCTCTTTGTTCATCAGCTTTCTTGAAAAATAAGGAATCTTGACCTGAGTGTTAGGAACTTATACATTTTAAATGGAAAAGGCCTTTACTATTTGGGAGGTATGTCTTTCCTCTTAGGTAGACATCAGCCTACAATGTACTTTATGGGAGGCACAAAGGCACTGTATATACAGTGTGGTACATCACAGCAGGGTAACCTCCCATTTCTAGTAAACTGGATGAGAGGATTGACATCCAAAATCAAAAAGTGGAAAATTCTAGACTGGTTCAAAGCATCACAGTAAAGAGATTGTTATTTGACTATGGGAAACTCTACTTTGATGCTTCTGAGCATACATAGTCCATATGACTAGATTTTGTGAGTGTATTTGAAATCTTTCTCTTTTTTTTAAGATTTTATCTATTTATTTTTCAAGAGAGGGTACGGGGTGGAGAAAGAGGGAGAGAACATCAATGTGTGAGAGGTACATCGACTTGTTGCCTCTTGCACACCCCCAACCAGGGACCCAGTCCATAACCAAGGCATGTGCTGTGACTGAGAATCAAATTGGCAACCCTTTGGTTCACAGGCTGTGCTCAGTCCATTGAGCCACACCAACCAGGACTATTTGAAATCTTGATCATTAGTTTATAAATGAATACAGCCATTTTGAAATTTGACTTAGAATGAAAGTTTGTATATTTGCTTCAAATGCTGAGATAGCTTTCTAAGTGTAGGCTCTTATGTGTGGCCATATCACCCTGAACACCTACACCCACCTACCCATCTTGTCAAAGTGTAGGATCTTTGCCTTGAATATTAGGTAGGTCACACTCCTTTAACTCTTTTCTTCTCTTTTGTCTTTCCCAACCCCCACTCACCTGCAAGAAGAACACCTCTAACAGAGTTTTTATGTCTTTGTAGTACTCCATTCCTGTAAATTCCCTCTTCATGTTTTTGTCCTGTTTCATTAATTTGGAAAATGACAGTGTAGAATATGTTTGGTATAACACTAATCCTGGCCAGCCTTTGTAATCCCTTAAAAACACACACACACACCTACACACACACACACACACACACACACACATAATTTATATATATGGTATGTGTGTGTGTTGTTCTGGGGTTGAAAGTATAGAAGTAAAAATCTTAAATAAAATAGAAAAGAGAGGGAAAGAAGAGTAAGGGGAGGTAGAAGAGGGTAAAGGGATAAATGGTGATGGAAGGAAACTTGACTTGGGTTGATGAACACACAATACAATATACAGATAATGTATTATAGAATTACACTCCTGACACCTATATAATTTTATTAACCAATGTCACCACAATAAATTCAATAAAAAAGTAAATAAATTGAAAAAATAAAACAAATATCCCTTATTATTCAGGTCCCCTCCATAGTTTTAGTTATTTAAAAAATGTTTCTCCTGTTATTGCTGTTAAATATTTTTCATATTTTGGCATTGCACACCAACACATGATGTCAGAGGTGTGTGTATGTGTGTGTGAATTTGTGGTAGAGGCAGAGAGCCTAGGTCAGTCAGCATAGTGTGTGTAATGGTGAAGAACTTACTAATTAATTGTCAATTAGCAGATCATTGAGGATATGAATCACTCACAAGCAGTCAAAACGTGATAGTGAATGGTTATGGCTCAGCATGATTGCCCCTATTTTTCCATTGCATTTAGTGCTATTACTATTGCAGGGCTCTCCTGTGAATTTTACTTTGGGACTTTATAAATGTCTACTGCCAAGGATAGCATTAATAAGTATTGTAGGAGACAGTTAAAGCAAGGAACAAGGTATTTAATGAAGTTTATAAATATGGGTTTGAAATGATCTTATTAGCAATAGTCATACTATTAATTTCTAGTTGAAAAAATAACATGCTCACAAAATTTCTAAACCTCTGTAGAAGATCTATTTTGGTAAAAATTGGGTCAGAACAGCACATGCAACTCCAGAATTGCTGAAGAAGGGCAGGCACATAGGGTATGGTTGCTTCATCAAGAAAGGTAAGTATTACGGTAGAGACTGTGTGTCCTGGGTCTGCAGTATTTGGTTAAGTTTATGAAATGGTTTGTATCTAACCTCTCCATAATCAATTACAAATTGTGCTAATGATAGATTAATAAAGATCTTCAGTAGCCAAATATGTTGCAACTTCCTTATCTCTAAGCTTCTTACTAGAGAATACCTTCTTTTTGAAGGCCATGTAGTACCTGAATTCTCCTATGATTCCATCTTGGAAACACTAGCTGCTAGTTCATTCAAAAAAGAGAGAGTAGGTGTGGAACTAACTAGAATACTTCTTTTCTAGAATACTCCGGACCTTCAACTTTAGCTGGGCTTAGGGGAAAACAAACCATCAGCCCCACTTCAGTTTTTGTTGTACAAAGTGCCCTTTTTTTAGTAAGTGTGATTGGGAAAAAAATTACTTAAATGAGATCTTGGACTTTATTCTGAGGTCAAATTGGGACTTCACATTTAAAAAATGTGTAATCTGCCTGGCTGGTGTAGTTCAGTTGATTGAGCACAAGTTGCAAACTAAAGGATTGCTTGTTCGATTCCTGGTTGGGGCCCATGACTGGGTTGTGGGCCAGATCCCGAATGGGGGACACGTGAGAGGCATCCGCACACTGATGTTTCTCTCCCTCTCTTTCTCCTTCCCTTCTCCCCTCTCTAAAAAATAAATTAATTAATAAATAAATAAAATCTTAAAAAAACAAACAAACAAAAAAACCTGTGTAATCTATATCCTGTGTAATCTTTGGGGCAAAATTAGTGCCTAATGTTGTATCACACTATGTACTCTTTTCTTTTAGTGTAGATTGTATGGGCTCTATTAAAGGGCAGGAATGTGTGTTTCAGCACTGTTTTCTTAAAGGCCTGTTGGAAAGGCTTGATGAAGTGTGTTGGGTTATTTTCCCTTTGTCTCCTGTTCTTTTCCTACACAGCAAGATTGGAAGAACAACAACACATTTGTACATAGGCCTCCAATAGTCTCATTAGAGGGGTAGGCCAATAAGAACTAACCTGCTGTTCCCCACCCAACAGTCCCTATGGTGGCTTCTGAATTCAGTTTCAATGTTGTTAAATTTCAGGGCAGAAAGTAATAATTTGGAAAAATGCCAAAATCCACTGTAATTTTTCCTGGCAGCTTTCGCTTGGTGTCATTGGTAAATTCTACATTTCACTGGAATGCTATACCACCACTACTACTACAGTATTCCACAGGTCACTTTTTCGTTTGATCCAATTTTCTTTTATCTTTGGTAGAAGTTATTTTCCGTAGGGATAGGTTTAAACTCTATTAAAGGCACTCAGAATGCTTTCCCTTAGGGACCAGTCACTTCCTGTCCTGTGCCTAATAGGTTTCTTTGGATTTTCTTTGATTCTTACATAAAAGGCTGGGATGATGATGCTAGAGTATTCTCTTGAGGTGGCTGTGTTTGCAGAGAACAGGCAGTATCCTGTTTCACAGGACTGCATGGCTGCCTCCTTCCATTTTGTCAGTGCTCACATAGTTTTTCCTTCTCTTTCCAATTCTCTTCTACAGAACTTGTGTTGGAGGAAAAGACTCCATTCCAGATCCATTCCAGAGTTGCTATGAGAAATTTACCCACTCTGATTCTTTTTCCTATCTCAGTAAAATGGCAGTAAGAGAGCTTTATGCAATCAGCATGGAAATACTCATTAGAATATTTGATTTTCCTGATTTTCTTCTCCACCCTCAACTTTCAAAAATGTTTCTTACAATCATTTTACATGTGTGCATTTTTTTCTAGATTAGTTTTAAAAAATAAAGCAAAACAACAGCAGCCTACATTGGTTTAATATGCAAAGTCAAAGATATCAGACTTTTCCTGTTTTTGAGCAATAACCTTCAGCATTAAGATTGGTGGCTTTATCTTTCCTTGGTAATATAAAGCTCTCTAAATCTAAAAACAACTTAGTGTAATAAGTACCAAATACAAAATTGTTAGGTTTCTCTTTTGATGGACTATAGAGTGGATTTCAAGCTTTTTAAGCATGTTTTTCATATATTATTTTTGTATCAGTTGGTGAATGTAAATCTTCAATGAGGCTCAGTAGAAAGGTTCAAATTTCTGATTTACTCAGTGGTTTTATGAAGCTCCAGTCCAGGTTTATTCAGCTTTAAAGTATTATTAGTAGTTTTACTCTGTCAGGAAACTCACCAATGAGACTGGTAAATAAAAAATATATACAAATTAGAGTGTAAGAGAGTTGGTACCTTTTCCCTCGTTTTAAATTGATCCTGTGTGTTATGTTATATTTGAAACTCACCACAAACCAGACCAGCCTGGATCTTTATTTTTGATTTTAGCTATTTGGGGAGGTAATGGTGAGGATAATTTTTATTTTATATTGGTACAAAAAAAAGGAAGTTGACTTAAATTGTCTAAGGGTATTTTTGCAGAGCTATTCGTGAAAAAAACCTCATTCAGAAATTTACTTTTCTTAAAATGTTTCTTATTTTGAAATGTTAATTCCTTCCAATTGTTTAAAACTTTGAGATGAGTGGACAAAGCATCATCTAGACAAGCGGTTGTTGAGCGCCCACTAAACTTGATGCCTCTGGAGTTGTTCTTTTGGGATCCTAAGTGCCGGGTAGGCACACTTTTAATGCGAGGAGCTGTGGCGCTCCATTAAAACTCCGTTCCATTTTTCCGTGGTAATCCAGTTCGTATCTTACAGCTTCCGTCTGGGAGCCGGTAATATAATGAATTGCCTAGACTCTAGCTTCAATCCACTTTCCTCGCTTAATGTGCAGCCCAAAGTTTTACAGCTCACTGTCAGATGGTAGTGCTAGACTTTCACAGCGCTCCCAAGCCTCCGCTGGGGCTGTTTCTGAACACGGAGTTGCAAACTTTAAGAAACAGACAGCTCCAGACGGAAATCCACGCCAGGCTTTGAACTCGGCTTCTGGTTTCCGTCAACTGACAGAGTTGCCCTTTTGCTCAAACTCGCAGCTCCAGTTCTCACTGGAGAGAGCTCCGCTGGGTGTTTGCTGCTTTGCCGAGGTGGGGACACGTGTGGGGGCCACAACCCGATGCTCCACAGAAGCTCTGCGCCTTTGTTCAGAATCGAGGCAAATCCTTGCTGGGTCCCTGGGCTTAAAACTTCTTCCCCCAAAAGGAGTGGAGAAACGAAGGAGCCAAACCCGATCTTTTGTTTGTTGAGTTTTGCATTTCTGACACTCTGGGAAAACACACTGCGAGAGAGGAAGGGCTGTCTTTCCTGCAAACGTTTCCCTCTCTAGGCAAACGCTCCAGGCCTCGGTTCCACATTTTGCAGTTGACCGGGTAGATTTTAATAGGTTGCTCCCTTGTTCTTCGGCCCAATTCACGCTTACTGTGCAGCCAGATAAAATGAGAGCACGTTTTCTGCCATTTTCAGCCGGTTTGTTCTGGCAGCCCTGCCCCCTCCTTGGCTGTTGCAGCCACGGGAGTTGATGCTGAGAGCTGAAATTCCGCTGATCCTCCGGGTCGGAAATCCACTCCACGTTTGCCAAATGCTCTGCGGTCGGGGCTGGTGATAAGAACTCTCTTGTGAGGGAGCAAGCGAGACTTTAGTCCGGTTTCCATGTCAACGATTCAGTCCATATTTGCCATCAGGCTGTCGGTGGCAGAGGCGCTTTCGTGAGGGTACGCGCTGTCCTAGTCCTAGTTCTCTAATCTGCGCCGGGATTCCTGAGCTGCCTGGATGTGGGGTTAAAAGGCAGGGGCCGTGGGGGAGAAAACTCCACCAAGGGGGAAGACCCACAGCCCCAAACCCGGGCTTGCAGCTCCGGCCAGCCACGTGCCCAGCTCCGCCCCTCCCCCTTTCCCGCTGCCATTGCCCCTGGGGAAACCTGGTGGGCCAGTTTCTAGGAAAGTTCCCTTCAACTCGGTATTCCCTGGGATAGTCATGTGGGGCTCCAAAGGTAGGGGTGGAAGAGGACCCTAAAGGTTTTGAGATTAAAAAAAAATGGTGATGAACAACAATAAAATAAAATACCTACTTAAATATCCCAGAAAAAAATAAAAATAGTGGGAATGGAGAAATCCCACATTACCTCCTCCAAGCCGGGTGGATAGATTTTTTGTCACTTTTTTGCTAGGTAAAAATGGTGGTTGTTTTCTAAACAATTTGTCCACGGATAGGAAAAAGATTTTGGTACTTGCCTAATTTCACAGCCATTGAAGAAAACGGGTGAAGGCTTCCTCTGGAGACAAACCCATTCTGGCATCCAGATTTTCATGGGCTCCAGGTTTCCCATTACTGTCCAACTCTGAGGAAAATGGCAGGGTAATTGCATGTAAAAAATTCCTCATTTGTGTGCTGGACCCAGGACTGTTTGCCAGCTCAGAAGCAGTTGATTAAATAGCCAGCACCATTTATGAGGCAGCCTATAATTTGGTTTCTAGGACCTAATGCACCAGGAGAGTTGTTGCCCCAGAGGACTGAGTGAAAAGAGGCCACTGGCCCATTCCAGTCAATCAGGTCCTGGTAGGCGGGTTTGGTTCTTGGCTTGGGGCAGAAAACAACACTTTTAGATTAACTGAAAGGTTTTGCTTTCTTAGTGAAAGATGCTCTTAAGTATTCTGGAGGGTAAGAATGAGTTCAGGTTTTTTTAAATTATTCACAGTGACCAGTGGCACAGCCAGAACTCCAGGGGCCTGCAGAATCTGGAAGTTCCAAGATAATGGTTCTGTGGCCAAGGAGTGTCCAACTATAAAAATCTGAGGGGAGAAAAGGCCCTGGTGTTTAGTGACTACCAAGGCCTAGGCTTCTTTCTCCTAAGGCAACCTTGGGCCTGGTGAAGAGCTTGAATTCCCTCTGGTTTTTGTAGACTGACATGTCAGAGCATTCCAAGTCTGCCTGAGGAAGAAAAGGCTGCTCTGGGATTTGGTGGGGCCTATAGATCTGGAGTTTTCTGTGTAAGCCTCCAGCTCAATTTGTATTTCTTGGAATGTAAGAGTAAAACTTTGAAGAATCTTTCCAATGCAGATAGAAAAAATTGGGTTGCATCACTTTCTAAGTGAACTGTTAGACTGCCCCTTTTTTCTTTTTAAGGAGAAAATGGTTTCCCTCTGGCTATCCATCCCTCTTCTGCAGTGGTTTCTTCAATCCTTGGGTCCACTTCTGTGGTCTGTTTATAGTCTTACAAGTACTACTGTCTTTGGAGACTGGGGTTATTGGTCACTGTGGGCTAAATTCTCTTAGGTGGCAAAGATGAGGCTTGGTTTATCTTGCTGGAAGGCCCTAGAGTAGCCTCAGTGATTCTTTTAAGTTAGCATTAAGATGATCAGCTTTGATCTCAAACTCATTCTGATATTCTGATCCCATTGTTGTATATGACATAACTTGATTTTTTTAAGGCTAAGTAGACAGAGGCAGCTTTAAAGCCACCGTCCTCTGCCCTGCAACTTTAAGTAATGGGGCAGTCCCCTCTCCTCTTTCAATTCTGTAAAATGGGGATGATCTGACCTCATGCCCCTAGAGCCTTGTGAGGGCTGGCTACTGAGGGCAGAGGAGAGGGAAAACCGAAAGTCTGAACAATAATTTGTCATTCCATTCGGCTTGGCTTGTAAAGGGGGGAGGGGAGTGTAAAAAGAAAGGCGCCCCTGCCCTCCCCTCTCTCAGCTGGGTCTTTAGAGTGGGTTTGTAAAAGACTTTGACGAAGAAAAGTGCTGTAGAGGTCCTAGGTAGCAGCCAAGAGACCAGGCCCGCTGCCAGGGGGTCAGGCCTGGGCTGAGACGGCCGCGGTCTCGGGCTCAGGACAACTCTGCACCCGCGAGTAAAGTTCACGCTGTCCGCTCCCTTCGGTGCGGCCTGGAGGGAACCGACTCGGATCGGAACGCCGGGAGGGAGGCGGCACAGGCTCCGAAGAGGCACGAGCTCCGGGCCGGGTTTTCCCCGAAGCCTTCGGCGTCGGGGCTGCCGAGCGAAAGCGGCAGAGGGCCTGCCGCCACCGCGGCTGGTTCTCTCCCCTCCTTTGTGAGGGGAAGGGACCGAGTCCGTTCCAAGGCCTGCGCCCGCTCCGCGCTCCGTTCCGGGTTTGCCAAGCGGCCGCGACGGCGCTGGGTAAAATGGCAGTGCAGAGCCTCGTGTCGGAGTGAGGGGGACTCGGAGGAGAGTGGGGCGCTCTAGCCGCTCAGTCCAGCCGCCCGCCCGCTCGCTCGCCCGCTGCTGCGCAGCAGCCTCGGCCCGCATCGCGGCCGGGGAGGGGAGGCAGGGCGCCCGGCTCGCACTCCGACTCTGCCTCCCGGCGCCCGGGCTGCAGCCGCGCGCCCTCCAGCCCGCCCGTCCCGGGTCCCCCTCCCCCCGCTCCCTCCCCGCCCCCTCCCCCTCGCCTCCCTCCCTCCCTCCCTCCCTCCTCCTTTCTCCGGCAGCAGAAAGCGGAGAGTCACAGCGGGGCCAGGCCCTGGGGAGCGGAGCCTCCACCGCCCCCCTCATTCCCAGGCAAGGGCTTGGGGGGAATGAGCCGGGAGAGCCGGGTCCCGAGCCTACAGAGCCGGGAGCAGCTGAGCCGCCGGCGCCTCAGCCGCCGCCGCCTCCTCCTCCTCCGCCGCCGCCAGCCCGGAGCCTGAGCCGGCGGGGCGGGGGGGAGAGGAGCGAGCGAGCGAGAGCAGCTCAGCAGCGGAGCCCCGCGAGGCCCGCCCGGGCGGGTGGGGAGGGCAACCCGGGGGACTCGGCCCCGGGGTGGGGTGGGAGGGGGGGAGACGACGAAGACAGGGCCGGGTCTCTTCGCGAACGAGACAGCGGGGATCATGGCCGCGCAGGTCGCCCCCGTCGCCGCCAGCAGCCTGGGCAACCCGCCGCCGCCGCCCTCGGAGCTGAAGAAAGCGGAGCAGCAGCAGCAGCGGGAGGAGGCGGGGGGCGAGGCGGCAGCGGCGGAGCGCGGGGAAATGAAGGCAGCCGCCGGCCAGGAAAGCGAGGGCCCCACCGTGGGGCCGCCGCAGCCACTGGGAAAGGAGCTGCAGGACGGGGCCGAGAGCAATGGGGGTGGCGGCGGAGCCGGCGGCGGCGGGCCCGGCGCGGAGCCGGACCTTAAGAACTCGAACGGGAACGCGGGCCCTAGGCCCGCCCTGAACAATAACCTCACGGAGCCGCCCGGTGGCGGCGGCAGCAGCAGCAGCAGCAGCGATGGGGTGGGGGCGCCTCCTCACTCAGCCGCGGCCGCCTTGCCGCCCCCAGCTTACAGCTTCGGGCAACCCTACGGCCGGAGCCCGTCTGCCGTCGCCGCCGCGGCGGCCGCCGTCTTCCACCAACAACATGGCGGACAACAAAGCCCTGCCCTGGCAGCGCTGCAGAGCGGCGGCGGCGGCGGGGGCCTGGAGCCCTACGCGGGGCCCCAGCAGAACTCGCACGACCACGGCTTCCCCAACCACCAGTACAACTCCTACTATCCCAACCGCAGCGCCTACCCCCCGCCTCCCCAGGCCTACGCGCTGAGCTCCCCGAGAGGTAGCACTCCGGGCTCCGGCGCGGCGGCGGCCGCCGGCTCCAAGCCGCCTCCATCCTCCAGCGCCTCCGCCTCCTCGTCGTCTTCGTCCTTCGCTCAGCAGCGCTTCGGGGCCATGGGGGGAGGCGGCTCCTCAGCGGCCGGCGGGGGAACCCCCCAGCCCACCGCCACCCCCACCCTCAACCAACTGCTCACGTCGCCCAGTTCGGCCCGGGGCTACCAGGGCTACCCTGGGGGCGACTACGGCGGCGGGCCCCAGGACGGGGGCGCCGGCAAGGGCCCGGCGGACATGGCCTCGCAGTGCTGGGGGGCTGCTGCTGCGGCGGCGGCAGTCGCCTCGGGAGGGGCCCAACAAAGGAGCCACCACGCGCCCATGAGCCCCGGGAGCAGCGGCGGCGGGGGGCAGCCGCTCGCCCGGACCCCTCAGGTACCCAGCTGAGTGGGGAGGGTGCTGGGGCGAGCGGGGTTCGGGGGTGGGTGGGTGGCGGCCGCCCGGATCAGGCCACAGCCATGAGCTACCCCCAGTCCGGGGCCCCCACTGCTGGGGAGCTGCCATTGTCTAGCTCTTCTCTCTTAAAATGGCTGCCTGTCTGCCTTCCTTTCCTTCCCTCCTTCAGCCTTTGTGTGGGGCTTTCCCTGAGGTGTCTGCTCCCCTTCTCCCTCTCCCCTGGTCCTTTCGAACTCCAGGGGTTTTTAAGGGGGTGCGGAACAAAATGTGTGGGGAAGTCCTGGGTGAGAGGGTACTGGGGCTCAGATGAGGGGTAAAGGCAGTGCTAGAAGCTCCGGAGTTGAGTGAACAGTTCTTTGCTCACCTGCCGCTCCTCTTTGCGCCCCCCCTGCCTTTCTCTAGGCTGTCCCCTATCTGGGCTTTCATAAGAGGGCCCCTCGGGCTTGGGGGGCCTCGAGGGAGAGCAGGGGCCTGTTTGGGGGCAGCTAGAGGCCGGTTGCGGCTCACCCAGAGCAGTGCGGGCCATCTCTTGTCTTAGTTTCCATGGGCCCAGTGGCCTGGTCTTCTCCCTGGAAGTGCTGGTAAACAGCTGAGTGATTGGAGTAGTAAGTGCAGATTGCTTTGGTTTGGGATTTGAATTATGGAGGTAAAATCCTTCTGTCAAAGCCAGGAGACAGTTGGTCTTAGGTTGACATCCTATCTGTGATCTGATTGGCTCCCCATCTCCTGCTCTTGGCCATTTATAATTGCCTCTGATGTAATGGTACAACAATCCTGATGAGCTCATAAACTTTTACACTCTGCTTTTCTGCCAGTGATAACCCAAACCATCGCTGCCACTATCTGCCTTTTATTCCAGATCTGAAATTGGCTGTGACCTTGAGGAGTGAGGTTTAAGCAGCAATACTGTATCAGCAGGAGCAGAGCCCCAGACAGCCTGCCCTTGTTACATTGTGCCCGAAACAAAAGAGGAGGCGGTGGCATTTTGCTTGTACCTTGGATTTATTTTTCTTGTTATGTTTTATGCAGCCTGAAATAGAGTCTGTGTTGTTAGAACAGTAGCTGGGTTTTTCTCTACAATGGGTTTGCTGTTTGTTTTGGTTTTGTGACTTTCCTGATGGTATAAATGACTTCTTTGATGGCTCTGAAGATGCATTTGTCTTGAGTAATTTTGACCCTGTTCACTTTGCAGAACTGAAATTATTTTTTACTGGGCTTTTTATTGTGTGGCAAATGTAGGGTCTTTATGGGAGGGGATAGGAGGGAAAAAATTTTTTTTGAGAACTGGAAGCTTTCTGGGAGAATTTCATATTAGGTTTGAGAAAGGCTGGCCTCATTCTTTGTTTACACGTTGAATCTTGTTAACACTTTACTTTTGTTAATTGAACTTGGTGAGTGCAGCTGAATTTAAAGGGAAGCTGTCATCTTTTATGATCTTGAGAGGGACTTTCTCGTAAACGCTTGGTTTGGTGAAATTTATCATTTGCTCGTGAAATATCAAAAAAGACCAGTTTTCTGTTTTGTCATCAATCATTTTAGAGCTTTAAATAGAGATTGACCAGTTTTTGTTTTTTCATTTTAAGGTATGTTCAGTTTTTTCTATCTTCCAAGATAAAAGTAACAACCTACAATGATATTTAAGAATTGCTCAGAAACTCAACTCTTAGATACTTCTTAAAGCATTTTATTTTACTCTTCTCTCTCCAACATGTTCTGTTTTCAATACTTAAGTCAGAAGTACTGAGTATTTTATGGAGTCATGTATCTTTGCAAAGAGAAGTAAACGCTCCTCCCTTCATATCTCCCCCCTACAGCAGTACCCAGTTGTACCTTTTTAGTGTGAGATTTTGTTCACTTAGACAGCCTAAGTAGCTGTATTCCCTCTCCATCTAGAACTGCTTTTCTACTCTTCCATTGAGTTGGGTATTTTGAAAATAGTTGTATTAGATGGCAGGTTTTTTTAGAGCTCTATGCCTTGACTCCATGCCTTCCATGATGATGTACATCTGGGCAAGAAATAGGGAAATTTTCTATTGGATTTCTGGTGTCTGGAGGATAAGGTTTTTTTGGGGGGGGGTTGGGTCTTAGAACACAGAACATCCTGTTGTCTCTGGATCATTCTGTAATCTACATCTCTTTCTCCTCATTCCTCCTTTTTTTGGAGGGGGGTCGTGAGAAATTTACCTTTCTTAAACTGCTAGAGAAAATAATTTGGGGTGAGTCAAGAGTCAGTTTAAAAGCAAAAACATTTGAATTTTACTGGTTTGGAACACACATGTTTGTTTTGATAAAACCAAGATTTGCCATGCAATAATATCTGTTTTTCAGTTATTAAATAAATATTTGAAAACTTTCTGTGTGCTAGGTAATATGCTTTGTGCTGGGTAAAAAGGTAGAAAAATAGATATAGTCCCTGTTTGGAAGCTTGTCTGTGTTGTGTTTAGGTGAATTTTCTGATTCCCTTTTAACATCACCAGTTTAACATCATCACAACAGACCTGGCACTTCACACACCATAGACTCATGTTCAAGTTCAGTTCAGTTGTCTACTACCCTGAGACACAGAGAGTGGGCTGGTGAGCATTCACTTGTGGAAGACAGTGAAACATCCAGTTTTGTGGGCTGCTTCATCAGTTCAGGTATGTAGTCTAGGTGAGGGTTACAGGTGGATTTTGTTCTGAATTCCTCTTTGCTACATTAAAGATAAACCTCTTGTCAGATTATGATGCCCTGTTCTTAAGCATTCTAAAATAATAGGGTCTTGTTCTGTCCCCTTCTTTCCCTAACTCAGTCTTGGGTTATGAACATTTTGCAGAGACTTGATTTACGCAGCTAAGGTGGTGATGTTCTCATTTGACTCTGCCTTTTTCAAATAAAGATTAGGTAAGTGTGTATATTGTGGCTATGTCCTTTTCACGGGAGCTGGGAAAATCCCAGCAAACAAACTTTTTTCTTAATCCCTTTCCATAAGTACTGTACCTTAATCTGTTGAATCCTGCTACTAGTGAAATACTTTTCAGTAGGTCACCTCTGTGCTTGAACCTGATGTATCACTTTTTACTTGGGATGCTCTTAGCTGTAGTACCTTGCCAGTAGTAGTACCAGGTCATCAAAGAAAAAGAAAATAGAATATGTAGTCCAGAATCAAGCTTGATTTGATTGTAAAAGTTTGGCTGTTAGTTCTTGCTATGGAAATATCAAATGATATTTTTGATGACTGGGAAACAAATTCAGGAATCCTGGGCTTATTATGGGAATGCCTACTGGCAGCAATTCTGGGCTGGCTGAAATACAGGACTCTTGGAGTTCTCTCAAGTAGAAGGGACCAGGACAACCACACTGAGGTGGCACTTAGTTTTGGGGGCTTCATGTTTCTGTACTGTCCATAAGAGTACTGGTGGTGATGGAGGTTGGGATGGTGACAAGAGAAAAGAGAAAGCATCTAGGACCAAAATTGCCTTGTTTCTGTTGGGCGCTATGAGGAATTTTTTAGGATCCTTCCTTTGAGTATGATACACAGTAACCATCATAAGTGGCACCTGCTGTGACAAGATGTCTTGGATTACATTAAATATTTATATGTTGGATCGACTCCTGTAAGGTGTGATGTCTACAGTAGGCCTTTTGCAAAGAAGTTAGTGAAGTTTTTTTTTTTTTTTTTAATGTAGAAATAGGCTAACAAAGTAATGGTCAGGGCCCCTTTTTATTCCCATCCCCTTGCCCCAAAGGTTGTATTAATTGGCTTCAAATCCCCAAATTTTAGAAGCAACTGAAGAATGCAAATATGGTTAAAATATGGTATTCAGAATAAATTGACACCCTATAATTTTTTCCTGCCAGTGAGCTGAGATACCTCAGTCTCTGAATGGAGTACTGTTTCCTTTTTATCTCCGGGTTTTACCTTGTTTAGATTGGTCGATACCATTACGGATACACATTGAGTTATGTGTGGCACAGTGGTGAGGAGTAAAGAGCACAGGACTTCAGGAAGAGGCGGCTTTGGTTCCACACGCAGTTCTGGATTAAGCTTTGTGACTGTGGGCAAGTCGTTTGCCTTCTCTGTTGCATTTTTTCTTTATCAGTAAAGTGAGGTTGGAGAATTGCATGACCTCCCTCTGTGATGCTACATATTTCTCTGTGCTTCCATATTTGACTTGTTATGAGGTAGCTTCTTCCTCTACATTTATAACTAGGGGTCTTGAGACCATCTTTCTTACCCTGTGCTTAAGGAACTCACGGCTGTTTTCTCCTGAGGATATAAAGGAATAACCTCTGAACAGCTGGGTGCAGTGGTGGTTTGTGGCCCTTTGCAAAAAAAGCAAATACCACCAGACTGTTTGCCATGGAGCGGTTAATGTTTGTCATCAGTCATTCCACCTGGCTGGTGGTTTAAAAACACTAAATAATAATCGAAAAATTAAGCAGACATCACTAAAGGAGGACTTGAAAAATAGTTGCTTCAGAATCTCCTAAGAGGGAATTTTGGGAGTGTATTAGGGATGGGAAGTGGATATTCATAAATTCAGCATTAGCACTGCTTACTTAGCGGGGGATAGGAAGGTGGGGAGAGGTAGGTAGCATTAAACTCTCCAGACTTTCTGGTGTTTGGGCAGGTCTAGGTCTGGTTTGGGCAGTTGGTTGTAATCTGAGTGCCTGAACTTGCCCTGCAAATTTTGCTGAGAGAGGAGCAAAAGTTCCTGAGACTAGGAAAAGCTAATAGTGTCCAGGTCAGTTTCATAGGTGTGCTGCCTTTTCTCATGCCCCTGGTTTTTGAAACTATGTGGTGTGGTTTGCAAGTAGTCTTGGAGATGCTGTTCTTTCTCTTCTCTGGCACACCTGAATTTCCATTTTTTTCTCCTCCTGGCTTAGTAGTTTAGAAGCGTAATTTAGGCATATTAAAGGTGTGCTAGAAGGAAGCTTTCCTTTATAAAAGAGGGAAAAAGGTAACGGGAAAGTTGTTTGATAATTCTCTGCTTGACGCAGCAGCTTCTTTCCCTCTGAAGGAACCAAATGTTTCAGAGCTTTGTGTAAATACTTGCTGAGCTGTCAATATGTACCCAGGAGGTTTCTGTAGTAAGATGTGAATGGCTCTATAGAATGTTTGACAGGCAAATTAATAAACAGTATCCAAGCAAAGATAATGCTACTCTCTTCTCATGTGGTGAAATAAAAATAACATAGGAGAAAAAGATGAGACTAGGGAAGAGGGTAGGTAGTGTAGGGGGGCATGTAGAGCATGGAGATCAGAAAAGATGATCTAAAAGAGATTTGAACTTAAGAGATGCTGCCCTGGAAGAGAAGCCTCTGTGACCCTTGGCTCCATGCTGAGTTCAGGGCATGTGGAGCCCTGTTCAAAACGAATTGCAGTTTCAAAGTGAAAACAAATAGAAGCTTGGAAAGAAGGGCACCCTAATTTCAATAGTGAGGTAAGTGTGTTCCAAAATCTTGGTTTATAAGACTTTGAGTTTTAAAGCCTTTTTCTTTGAGAAAGGTTTTGTAGTTTGGTGAGATGTTTTTAGGGTTGGGTTTGCATTTTTGGAATACCAGAAAGTAGAAAAAAGATCTACTGCAACTTCAGCATCCCCTTCAGCATCCCCTTCAGCCTTTGTCCTGCTGTGGCTATCAGGATTATAAACCCACACCAAGGGCTGGATTATTTATATAGTTTTTACTGGACTCCTGTGTATTACTTATATGTGTATTAAAATTAATGCTCCCAGGTTCCTGGGTCAATGCAAAGTCCAAATGTCTGGGGACTACTAAATCCTGCCTGAAGGGTTATGTGAGTAGATTCAGACTTTGTTTTTGAAACTGCCATTTTAGGATTAAAAACATTTCTGGTTCCTTCAGTGACACACTCTTTTTATGGAGGTATTTTTGAAGTACAGTATCTTAGCTGTCTGCCTCTGGTGTACTCTCCTTTGGTAGCCTTGTGAGATGACCAGATTTGCCCTTGAAAGTCCCTTTTTTAAACTAAATCCACTGACTCTGACACCAGTTTTCTTCACATGAGCTGTTTTAGAGACCAGAGTCCTGGAAGTGCCTTTTTGAACTACCATAGTAGTAGGGAATATGAGCATAATTATGGCCTTGACCATAATTTTTAGGTTCAGCTAACTTACCAAAGGCTATCAGCTTGTTTTAAAACAAAATATAAAAACTTGGGTTGACACTGATATTGGTTGCCCAGGCCTTTCCCAGTGTGGTGGTGGTGAAGGTATAAGAACTTTAGACTTGTTGCTGAGAGCATGATTTATACTTCAGGGTGATCTGGAGATTCAAACAGGGGTGGGAAATTGCTCTGTGTGAACATACCAATTAGATACTAAGAAGGAACTTAAAAGATAGTAGCAATCTTCTGCTTTGGAGGAGTTTAGTTTTCATGAGGAAGCATGCTTATATGCACACATCTGGAAAACTTGTGAAGTAAGGTTTTATAAATGGATATAGACCAGGCTAAGTCTATGGGCTGAAGGAATCCGAGAGTAAGGAGCAATCAGAGTTAGACACTTTATCTTGGGACAACTTTTAGAGGTGGTGATTTGTGAAACTAAATGTTTAGGGGGGGGGAGTTAATACTAATTTGCTTTTTCTGAATGCTACTCTGAGTGCTCTGAGCTTTACAGAATCCAAATTACACATCTATCCACAGACCAATAGTTGTCTCATTCCAGTGACTGAAAATTTGGGTTCTAACTAAAATTTCCATGAAAGAAAGTGGTTCCAGGATCTTAGTGGTTCCTGTGGTTACGTGGGGCCTTTGGTACAACCTGCCAAGTTCTTGGCCAATTCAGAGGGCTCTTTTGTTGTAATTTTGGGTTTGGAAGGTCATGTCACCTTCAGAGTTGTGACCCCTGGACAACTCTGAAGTGTGATAGTAGTTCAACTTTGGTTGGAGAGCCTGGGGTTTCTATTTTTTGGCAGAGTTAATTGACCTTCCTTAAAATGTGCCATGAAGTACCTGTTGGGACTGCCGCTATTTTTGAAGGGCTGGGAGCCAAGCTTGAACTGAGTTGCTTGGGTCAGGTCTTACATTGAGGGTTGATGGGTGGGCAAGCCTGCACGTATGCAGTTTGCTCATCCATTCACAAAAATAGCTTTTAATATTGTTTTTTTCATGAGGTTGGCTATGGCTAAGAAGCTCATAAATGATGCAAATACATGTTTATTCCTTATAGGAGCCTCTGAAATGTAGTGATTTTTTTTCCTCCGTGCTGTTCCATATGCAATTAGACCACATATGACTTCTGGCACTTTTTGAGGGCTCTAAGTGGATGCTGAACAGCTTGGAGTGTCCAGTGCCAGGCTACAGTGCTTCCACCTGGAAGAGAAGGATGGGTTACTCAGTTCCAGTATAGAAATACGGAGTCTTGAATACAGATTTTAATTTAGAAATATTTCTTCTAACTTCTTTTGCCTTGCCATTCTGGCATTTTGCAAAAGTGAGTTTCCAGTAACTTGGTAGCATTGGCACCATGGTTCACCTGCCACAGCAGGTGTGTAGGGGCTTGAGGTCAATCCCAGGTTTTAGAGGAATCCAGGTTATTAACTGTCTTGACTATTCCTCTCTTCAGTTGCTCCCCCCTTGCTGCCCCACCCCCTTATTTAAATGGATAGAATTAGTTTATTGAATGTGAAGGGATATCTGAGTGAACTTTCATTTGTTTTTGCTCATCTTTTGTGTCTACTAGAAGATGGTCTTGGAACAGGTTGAGTCTTTATTTCCGAGTAGCTTCTGCATTTTCTAAGGGTGTACTACAATGGGAAGAAGTCTGATGCCAAAAATGCATTCCAACATGCTGAAGGGTAGGAAATTTGATCCCTAAAATGTTGACTTAGTGTTGGTTATGGTACATATTAGAAATCACCCAGTAATCCAGGACAGATTTTTGTCGCCCTTCAGGAAGTTAATGTTGATATGAAATACTGAAGGGCTTTGGGCACTGGGGCAGTGTGCTCTCCAGGCTGCTAGCATTGCCACCCATATGAAGAGGAAATGTGCCATGTGCTTTTTTTTTCTCTTGTATTTGGGCTTCCTTATGGCTTCATTCCTTCTGGGTTCCCAAGTCTGCAGTGTTAGATATTAGATTTCTTCCTTCCTTGGCCCTGGCACATTCATGATTTTTTGTGGCTTATCACCAGCAGCCAAAATTTTTGTATGCTTTTCCGTCTTAAACTTGTTAGCTTTCAGCTTACTTATTTATAGACATCTCTGTTAAAAGGAACTCCCCCCCACCCCACCCCACCCCCCAAGACCTAGCACCAGCAGAATGACAGCAGGGGAATGTAGGAATTGATGTGATATTCGTTATTTAAAAACTCATTTGCTGTGTGCTAGATGATTTTTATTTTGCCTCCTGTTTTTCTTAAGGTCATAACTTGCTTTCTAGGCATGAGTGCATCTGACTCCAGCTGTTTACTCTCAACTAACTCGTGCCTAGTGTACTTTGACTTTTAAGAAAAGTGTGAGTTCAGCCACGTGGTGGAGAATTAAAAACTAAGTCATGCAGGTTGCTTCCTTTTAGAGGAAACAGATATGTGTTTGGGTTCTTCTTGCCCAGTGATTTCCCCTCTCTCTTGTGTAGATCTTAATATGGCTTTCTGTTCATAGAGAACAAGTCATCTGAGCAATTAGTTGCTTTTTGTCTTCTTTGGCATACGCAGATGGTTTTTCTCTTCCCCTTTGGGGAATACTCAGTCCTGGTCCTAAAGTGGTAGAGTTTTCGAGGTGGTCCAGCATTAGTTTAGGAGTGTGAAACTTTTTTTTTTTAATCCTCACCCAAGGACATGCTTATAGATTTTAGAGAGGGGGAAAGGAGGGAGAAAGAGGAAGAGAGAAACATCGATGTGAGAAACATTGATTGGTTCCCTCCTATATACACCCTGACCAGTGACTGAGCCTGCAACCTAGGTATGTGCCTTGACGGGGAAATGAACCCGAGGCCTTCTGGTTTATGGGACAATGACCAAGCTACTGAGCCACACCTGCCAGGGCAGGAGTACAAAACTCTTGATAATTTAGATTTGGATAACCTGCCTTTCATCTCCCGACTTCTTTTTCCTTGTTTAGGAATTTGGGCTGCCAAAGATAACTCTTTTAAAGGATTTGTGGAGTAATTTTTATAGGTGGTTTATCTACAACTTTGTACTGGGTCAGTGACAGGTCAAAAAATTTGCCCTAGGGCAAATAGCTAGTAAAAGGTACAGTTTGGATTCGAATGAGGTTTTTCTGATTCTCCAGAGCTGTAACACTATAAACTACTAAAATTGCTTCTCCAAAATAAATTATTCAGGCACTAAGGCTTATTGGGACATTAGTTTTGCAGTAGTCTGGAACTCTTAAATGTGGTGAAAGACTGAAAAGCCTTTAGTTACAACTTGACATTATGCCTAGATTTCTGTCCTGTATGTCCCTTCCATTTAGGATTTTACTTAGGCTTCTGATGAATGGCTATGTGATCCCAGTAGTGAGAATTGGCAGCATTTGGTCCCCAGGCTCCTTTCTTGGGGGGGGATCTTGGAGAATGGGGTTGGGGGGTGAGATTCAGGTTCAAAGATAGAGTCTGTCATTTTGATCTAAGTGAGAGTAACTTGCATTATGAAAACATTTGCAGAGTGATTTTACTTTCTGTACCTTGGAGCACTTACTGAGGAAGCAGGGATTATTGTCTTAATTTTCCACTTGGGGAAAGTGAACACGTAAAGGTTAATTGCCTGTACATACAAAGTTTCATTGCAGATGCAGCTTTTCTAAAACCAAGATTTAAAGTTCCCTTAGGTTGTGTGACTTTAGGCAAGTCACTTAACTTTTCTGAATCTGTATCCTCAATTATATAGTGAAGAAAAATATCTACCTTATAGGCTGCAGTAAATATTCAGTTAAGATATGTGAAAGTACTATTATCAAATAAAATTCAAACATGACCCCTATTTGGTAGAGGAGGCCCCTGCTTGATAGCGGGATAGAATCGAATGGTTTTAAAAACCAGTATTGGTCTTCACTAAATTAAAAGCTGTCCCATAGTTCTTACCTACATCTGAATTATATTAATGCTTAAAAAAACATTAAACACCTGTTATAGTTTGAGAGCTAGAGTGGTACAGTGGTTCTCAGTGTGGTCCCTCATCAGCAGCATCCGCATTACCTGGGCCCTGTTTAGAAACGCAGATATTCAGCCACACCTATGAAACCCAAAACTGTGACAAACTCTGGCTATTATCTTTTGTTTGTTTTGTTTTTTTTTTTAATTTCTCACCTGAGGATATGAGAGAGAGAGAAATAAAGAAATGTGGATGGGTAGCCTCCCCATATGCGCCCCACGGGATGGAACCCACTACCTTTTGGAGTACAGGGTGATGCTTCAGACACCTGGCCAGGACTGGCTATTGTATTTTAACAAGCCCTCCAAGCAATTGTGATGCATGCTCACGTTCAAGAACTACTGGGTTTATACACATATGTTTTGGGCTATGGAGTATATCTAAATTACCTCAGGGGCTTCTTCCAAATTGTACCATAGGCTAATGTTTCAGATGTATGTATCTTCCCTTCTCATAATACTAAAGTGTTATTGAATGGAAAAAAGGTTAAAAGTGCTTGAAGTTGGGAAAAAAAGAAAATGCTTTTGAAATGGATGTTCTGTGTTATAATGATGAACTAGTGACAAAACATGTCTGCTTGTTTACAGGACTTGGGGACTTCCTGCTTTTCATTTTGTTTCTTTCTCCTTGGTAATAGCGTGAGGATAATCTGAATCTGTGGTCCTGGTTGTTTGATGAAAGTGGAGAAAATTATTTTAGGATGATTGCCTGTGATATTTCTTCAAATATGATCAGTTGAGGAAATTGCTTAAGAAAGTGATTATTGAAAATGCTGCTCAAAGGCCAGTTTTGTAGCATTAATTCAATGCCATGATGTCCCTTCTGCTTGTGATAATGCCAGCTGATCTGAGAATAGGGCCTTTGGTGATCTGGTGATCTCTCCCTCAGTAGGCCCCTCTCACCCCCAGTCCCCAAAGGCCACCCTGAGTTTTGTTGTGATTCCTTTCCTTGAGTCCCTTGTGAAGTCCTAGCAAATAAATCCTCTAAGTAGACTCCTAACAAGTCCACCCATCTCTGATATAGATAAGGTCTCTCTGAGGAGTGGACATCTGAGCCAAGACTTGTTCCCACTTGTTTGACCTAATTGTGCTTGCCCAGGCCGGTGTTTGGGCATCATCCTGCAAATCAAAAGGTCACGGGTTCAATTGCCGGTCAGGCAACATGCCTGAGTTGTAGATGTGGACCCCAAGATGGGATGCATGCTGGAGGCAACCGATCAATGTTTCTCTCCCTCTCTTTCTCCCTCCCTTCCCCTCCCTCTAGAATCAATAAAAGAAAAAAAAAATTTAAAAAAAGGATTGTGCCTGGCATAGAAATGGAAGTTACAGAAATGGTTAGGTAATAAACATAACAATGCAAAGACTAAGTGGAGAACCGGTGTTCTAGTTCATCTGGGTTTTCTAAAAACCTGATGTGATTTTGGTATCCATCCCATTAAAAACAAATTTCCTAGTAGCAGGCCACTTTTCCCTCCTGCCTGAGAAATAAAGCTGTGATCACTGTGACCTGACTATGATGAAGACACAGGCTTCCAGGAGGCAGTATGCTGACAATTTGATTTGTGATTTGGTACTTGTATGTACAGACAGATATTCCAGTAGGGAGTCTTACGTTCTATGTGTGTTTGTGTGTTTTAACTCACTTTATCGTCCCTCTGACTTTATCTTTATTTTCCCTGTTCTTACTTTTTACTTTTTCATTCTCTCCTTTGATGTCTCTGTTAGAATGCAAAGCACATGGATACCTCAATAACTTTACTACACCAGTGCTAGTAAGATGTCTCATTTCAGGGCTGTATATACATTTTTAACCACTTTCAGATCAGCATCATTCAGGGAAGATTCCTGGTATCTGCTTACCTCGGTTGGAATGGCCTGGCTAACTAGTGGCAGAAAGTGCCTTTGTCTGACTAGCTAATAAATAGAATTTTTTGATGATCTCTACCTCTTTTTTCCTGCTTTGTCTTTGGTTTGGAAACCATTCCTTACCCCCCCCCCCCCAACCTGTTTTGGAGGTTGTATTGGAGGTTCAGATTTGTAACTCTCTTGTTTTTCTTTCTAGTCTGTGATTTAAATCTGCTTTCCTAGCGCAGCTTTGACTTGGCTTCTTTAAAACCCCTACATAAAGCCTCAAATGACCAATATGTGGTCCCATTATGGTATTTTAGGTTAAAATAAAATGAGAATGAGATAGCTGGGCTCACCCACCCAGACACATTCACCAAAGGGAAATTCTGTGTGCCTTGCATAAGACAATCTCAAGAGAATATGAGCTAAAAGAGATATGGGGGTCGGATGGGGGAAGGGATACATTTCACTAGATTTCCATAGGTTAACATGCCAAATCCATCCCAATTTAATTGTACTGGCCAGAGATAGAGATAGCAAATAAAGTGGAGAGACCAATAAGCTTCAGGAAAGACAGCTGTCAACTTTGGTCTGGCACCTTGTGTTTCTGGTATAAATAATGAAGCCAGGGTCTCCTGTAAACATTTGTGTGGACAATGGAGTAGAGGAGATTGGTACCAATGTACTACTTTCAGAGCTTTGAAAAGAACTGAAAAATTTTACAGGACTCTGGCTTTTCATTTAGGGTTTTGCTGACGTTAAAAAAGCCTGCGGATTTGGGGACACCTATAATCTTAATAAGGTTGGCTGTACCCTGGACCATTCTTTAACTTACGTAATTGTGCCTGTTACAGTTCAGAGTGGACTTGGGGGACCAAGTAAAAGATTGGCATTTTTGGAAAGTGG
The DNA here is from genome assembly GCA_004024845.1 of Tonatia bakeri. Lineage (NCBI taxonomy): Eukaryota > Metazoa > Chordata > Mammalia > Chiroptera > Phyllostomidae > Tonatia > Tonatia bakeri. The sequence continues at coordinate 147,766 of PVIA01002050.1, read as the reverse complement.
TCCAAAGCAGCCCTAGGAATTAGTGAGATAACAGTGGCATTGCTGAAGCTTCTCAGTATCTTTATCAAAAGACAAGATGATTAGATTGATAACAATCAAAGTGTGATAAATGGAATCCCTGACTGCATGTAAATCAGGTTCCTACAGCTCAGTGATGTGTCACAGATAACCTTTTTTAGTATAGAAAGAAAAAAAAGAGCAGTATGTAGAATTGTGCACTCAGAGAAATTTAGGATCTTTTTATATAACCCCTGCAAGACATGTCCAAGTTTGGAGTTACAGGTAAAATAAAAGGAGTGGGGAGAATGAGAGCTCTTTAAAGAGAAAGCAAATGAGACATAGTTCTGTGGCTTAGGAGCAGTTTTTGCCCAGCCTTTTTTGTTTGTTTTTGAGCAGTATCTACAAAGCAGTTTAATAGAGAAGAGTATTTTAGAAACTAGGTTAGAACAACTAGGTATGATTTAGAAGTATTGTCTTATTGAAAAGTTGGTAGTGTACCCTCCTGGGTGAAGCTCTGTTAGGTTACATGACCCTTGCCTCTACATGTATTCCTTAAGTATACCATATCATTTAATCATAATGACAAGTAAGCAGGGCGTAAATGTCTTTAAAAACTGCCTCACTGGGTTGGGCTTGCGGTCCATCCACACTAAGGTCCTTTCCCTGGTTGAAGCACCCAAAGGATGGTTTGTGGGAGGAAGTACCGTTTTCTGGTGTCAACCCATACCACTTCATGTGGTAACAAGGTCTGTACATTATTAAGTTTTTGACTTTTGAGCATTTACTAGATACAGTACATAAACCTGTCTTTCTTGATACCATCAAGATTTCCTAGACTTAGGTCATATTCCCCATTTCTCAAGAATTTCCAGGATGAGCACTTGCTAAAAGCTCACTTATTTGCCCAGTCGTTTTGCTGAAATGTCGTCTGATATAAAACATACTATACTTCGGACTTAATGGCGTAAGAAATCTTAAAGTAAAACTTTTTTTGAAAAATCTGTGATTACCTATCTACCATATGCCAGTTGCTTACAGTAATGCAGTAAATACTTACTGAGCTTCAACAGTGTATTAAGCACTGTGTTGTGAACATAGGTCTCATAATTCCTGTGTCCCAACAGAGTACTTTCTAGTGGGGAAAGATGTCAATAAATAATCACAAATAACTATATAATTATAATTGTAATAAATGCTCTGAAGAAGTACCACCTTCAATAATTATCTTCCAACTATTTTCTTAAAGTCATTGTACTGCTAGGTTCTTGGGATGGTTACTGGTCAATTCTTTCCCTTAACTGCTCCAGGGTCAAATGTTACAGGAAATTCTCCATCTGAGATTGGTCTTGAGTCCATTAACCTCTAGTGAGCTCTAATGGGCTAGAGTCCATTGTTTCTTAGCTAGGCTCTTCTTTGTGTGAGGATGCATTGCCGGATATTTGGCATCCTGCTCTCAGGTAATAACTGCCAGTAGTACCATCGAGTTGCTATGATAACCAAAGGAGGCTCCTTCATACATTATTTCCAAACATTCTCAGGGATTAGTATTGCCCTGGTTGAAAATTATTGGGCTTTACTCTCAGGATTCTTAGAAGGAGCTATTCAACAACTTCCTTTGGGAGAACAGATTGAAAGTAGGTGGAGCTCAGAAATTAGACTGGTCAACCCTTTTGGTATCTAACTTGTGTGTTCTTGTTCTTGTTTTTAATTGATTTTTTATTATATTATTGTTGTTGTTCAGTTACAGTTGTCCCACCTTTCCCCACCCCCTTGCTCTCCCCTGCCCCGCCTTCCACACTCCCACGGTGTTCTTGTTTTTTAAGGAGGTATTTGAAACTACTTTTCTCCTGTTGAAGGTGGAGAGAGGGAAGTGTCTGTTATAAACTGGGACTGTACAAACTACTTCACGTACTTATATTTGGAACTGCCTCATATCTTTGTTAGACAGTTTTTAAATTTCCATTTTACAGATGGTTCTGGTGCCAAGGGATGAAGTGACTTGCTCAAAGAGGTTTTAAGGCTTGTGCTTTCTCTTTTTTAAAAGCATAACCTTAGCTTACTTGATTGCTAGTTAATCTGTAGTTTACCACTCAGGGTTTCTGGTCTTGAGGGACCAGATCTTAACTGTTGTGGTTTCTGAGTTTTATTGCTAGAAATTTAGGACTGTGTAGATGATAATAGCTGACATTTTGGGTGCTGGAAGATAAAACAGTTAAACACATAGACACATATGTACCTTTTGAGACTTTATTATACACTAAGATATCGATACTGAATAAGAAATACAAGTAAACCATATAGTATCTAGTGATACATGCTCAGCAGAAAAAGTTTTATCAGGGACAAGTATAAAAAGTGGGCAGGATTGAAACTTTAGATGGTTTCATCAGGGGATGCCAAGTTGAAGTGATATTTCATATGAGAGTGAGTTATGCCACAAGCTGGGAAGAAGAAGCGTTGCAGGCGGAAAGATCAGTGAGTACAAAGGTGCTGAGGCTAGAGCATGTCCAGATGGATTAAGGAAATAGTGTTTTGTTTTATTTTATTGTATGAACTCATTCAGCCCTAAAGGTGCTACTGCTATTATTACAGTTCTGTTGATGTAGAAACTGAGGCACAGAGAAGTTGAAGACATTGCTGGTGCAGAGCTGTTCACCATTGCATAAGGACTGGCCGTGTAGAACCAAAACATTTTCTCAACTTGAAGGAGGTTAGGACTTGCAAGGCCTCTAGAATTACATTTTCTCTTCCACAGTCCCTTTTCCTTTCCTACTTTTAAAGTAGGAAAGTTTGTTTTACACATAATTCTTTACTTCCCGGAGCTTATATTCTAGTCTAGGATACAGTGACCACAATAAAAAAGTAAAGCATATAGTATGTTAGTAATATGTGCTCTGGTGAACAAAGTAATTAGGGACTGGCTATAGGAATTTAGGAAAGCTCGGCTTTGACTGAGAATACTGCTTTTTTGAGAAGTTGGGAACCTGAGGTGCATTCCTGGTTTTTTCTCTTGGCCATGCACTGCCCTCTTCAGACAGATCATTGTTTGCATCAGAGTTCTAGAGTCACTCTGCGCTGGAGATGGGAGGGGCTTTGGAGGGAAAGCCATGTAACCCAAATGTTCTCAGATTGGACATGAGAATTGCCTGAGATTCCTGGCCCCATCCTAGGACTGCTGATTTAGAATCTGGAGGTCCAGGTTCAATTGTGTAGCTGAGAAAGTTAAGGTAAAACCTGGTTAGTGCCTTGCTTGCCTCCCCAAGGAGTTGGTCAGAAAACTAGGATTGGAACTCTCAGGTGTTCTCTCAGTCTAGTACTCTTTTCACCATCATGTACTGTTGCCTTACTCTTGAGATTAGAAAATTGGTTAGAGTGTTGTCCCAATATGCCAAGGTTGCACCGTTTGATACCAGTCAGGGCACATGATGAGGGCATACACAAGAAGCAACCAATGAATACATAAATAAGTGGAACAACAAGTTAAGTCTCTTTCTCTCTTCCTCCCTCGTCCCCCTTCCTCCCCCCCTCAAAATCAATAAATGAAAAAATTTTTTGAAAGTTGTAAAAAAGAGGATGTTTATGATAAATGGTATTTTGGTTCCTGTTTAATCATCATTCTTGGGACCTTACTGTTTTTTATAACCCTGGGTTTTAAGCAGTATATAAGGAATTCTTTCTTGGATTGTGTGATTTCCTTAGTCTTTTGTAATTTGTTGGAAATTGGGAGACATTGGTTAGCTGAGTCTGGTCTTCCAAAAAAGTTATCTTTATCATTTTGGGAAGAGCACTTTTGTTTCGGGAGAGGAGAAGGACTTTCTCATTTGTTGAGGAATCCATCGTTTTGGTGCTCTAACAGCTTTATTTGAAGGATTCTTTCTGGAACCAAAGAAAAAAAACAAAAGAAATACTAGCCACCTGGTTGTGGTTTTCTCGTATGCTTCTTTTGGGTGGACAGCTGTGAGATGGTTATTACAGTTGGCTCTCATAATCTGAGTTTTGCTAGATGATTCAATGACTCTTCCCGCTTTGGTTTCTCTTTTCTACCGTTGGTGAGTTTTCTCAGATCTGGTCTGGAGCAGAGTAGCCTCTGAGCCTGGGAGAGAGCCAGGCTTCTTGTTTTGTTTTTTTTTTTTTTAATCACTTGAGAGACAGAGTCAGGCTTGGAAGGTCCCCAGTCTGATGTCTGGTTGCAGCCCCTCCTAAGGAGTTTGGTTAGGCTGGTGCTGTGGGCGATGTCTTTGAAATTGGCTCTTAGTGTGTAAAGGGGAATGTGCTCTGCTCTCCTAGGATCATTTCTGTAAGCAGAATGGGATAGCTAGCCCTTTTCACTGACTTTGGATTTTTTATTTATATTCAAATTGAATGCTAATGAACTTCGAAAGCTTTTTTTTTGTGTGTGTGGTCTTTTTGGTGTGGTAGTTGCAAGCTAGTTGTTGATAATTTCTTTCTCACCATAGGCAGAACTGGAATGAACTAGAACTGGAATGAAAGAGTTGTTTTCCATCTCTTATGAAGTAGAAAGCTGGAGTGTGATTCTCGTGTTAGGAGAATCATAAAGATCATATATAAGGATCATAGTCTGAGTGGGTTTGATTTCCTGGGTCAGGTGTTGTCATATCTGATGAAAGACTATTTAATATCAATTCAGGAAATTTTTTTTTAAGATTTTATTTATTTCCAGAGAGAGGGAGAAAGAGGGAAACATCAATGTGTGGTTGCCTCTCATGCGCCCCCCACTGGGGACTTGGCCCAAAACCCAGGCATGTGCCCTAACTGGAATCGAACTGGTGGCCCTTTGGTTTACAGGCCAGCACTCAATCCTCTGAGCCACGCCAGCCAGGGCTAACTTCAGGAAATCTTTAATAATGTCTCTAGTGAGGCCAAATAGGAGGTAAGGAACCTTTTACTATCCTAGATGGAGAAACATGACTGTTTAAATAAATAGAAAACAAAAGTAAGAGAGTCTTATTGTTCTAGGAGGCTGGGTCTGGGGATAGAACTGAACAACAAGTAGGCTTCTGGGCAGTTTCTCCTCAGTTGAGGTATGAGTCCTTGACCAGTCTTCAAAGTCATGAAATACTAGAGGAGTGAGAAAAGACAGGACAAGGGGGCATTGGCTACAGATTTCTGGGGGGAGGGGAGTACAGTGAAGATGATTTACACTGGTCAACTTATGTATACGAGGGTACAAAGGGTGGTTCTTTTATGGAAGTCTGCTCTGTACATCCTAAGATTTGAGTGGAGCCACGTGGAGCTAGCGCCTTAGTTGGGTGAGGCCTTAATTTTTATATTTGTCCCAGCTTGGAATGCTCCTCAGCAGAGGAGGGCCCAATACAGGAACTGGATCAACAGCTGCCGCCTGTCCCTGTAATCACAGGAAGCTGAGGCCGGGTGCCTTTGTATGGGAGCTCCACAGCCAGACAATAGTTTGTGCTGGCGGGGGCCATGTGGCGAGTCACGTGACCCGGGGCTGTTTTCTGCCGGGGTCCTTTACCCATCTGTTCTCTCGGCTCTTTCTGGGTTATCAGGCGCCAGTCCAAGTCCTCCTAGGCAGCCAGCTTCATGGCCAGAGATTACGAACACTAACCTTCCTGGCAGGGGCGGTGTGGCTTCGCATTTATGCAGATTAGCCATGTGTTTCTCACTTCCAGGCGTTCCACAGGAAAAGCCTTTTCCTGTGTTTGGCTCTCAGTGGGCGGTTCCCAGCTTACTGTACTGGGACTCGGCTAGCAGCAGGCGCACGAGAGGGATCACAGTACACTGGCCCCCTCCCATTCCACCTCCAGTGCTACGTCACCACAACACAACCGCTCGTGCTCTCATACTGTTGGTGTCATTCATTCGGTGCCAAGATTGCTTTAAAAAATTCCCTTGGCCCCAGTTCAAACAGGAGTACAGCTGGGATGTGTTAGATTTTAGGCAGTCTGCCCTCAATTTGAGATGAGTTATAAATAGCAGTGCCGACTTCCTTAACTACCGCTCTCTGAGGTAAAATGCAGGTTAATTACTGTGGGAATCAATTAGGGGGTTCTTTCGATTAAAGAGCCAGGGATGCTTTTCTTATTGTTATTATTAAAAGTCATACAACAAATCTGGCCAGGAATAAATTGAAAGCACAAGGAGTAAGAAGTAATATGTAATTGTCCAAAATCCAAGATTAGGGCTCTCTAATCAAGATTAAGTTTATACTGGCCCTAGCTAGTTGGCATTTAGGGTGATAGAACAAATGGTAGTCAGGACTTCTGATGGACGGACACCTTTTGGCAGCCCTGGCCCATTCCTCTGTACAGCATTCTTGCCAGTCCAAATCAGACTCCTTAGGGTTGCTGCCTGGTTGCTTCCTTTCTGCATCTTTGGATTGGGACTGGGGCCTGGAGCTTTCCTCAGTTGGACTTTTATTTCAAGAAAATTATGAAGTTGCACTTTCCCTGATGCACTGCCACATGGTGTGGTGCATTTTGATGAACAGTAGCTTTTTGCTTGAATAAATTCCTGGCCCTATCTTCTTGGCTCTCGATCAGTTGTGTCGGAGATTAGAGAATTTGAAGTCTAGTCTGTTATATCTCTGCACCTCCTGAGGGTCATTATGGCTTTCCTTGGTGCAATAAGAAGTTGTAAGAGATTCCATTAGCTCACTGGTTTGGAGGGGCTTGTATTTCCATTTGCTTGGAACAGGGGAACTCTCTTTGCAAGTGGTTAGTCTGCAAGCTGTTTGTTCTGAATACATTCAGAGGGACTGGCCTGCTAGGCATCCTTGCCTTTGATGCCCTTAAACTGCATCTTTTGATGAATTTCATTTGGCAGCCAGTTTGTAACACAGCCAGTGATCTGGAAAGAGATAAGTGGTGTATGGAGGTGAGTGGGGGGTTCTTACGGCTCTTTTCCTCTTTTTTATTTTTATTTTTTATGAATGCAGAAGGGTATATAACAAGGGGTCTGACTTCCCTGATCAAGGGGGTAGCATTTTTCTCTCAATTAGTGTCTTTATGGCAGAGTCTTTGCTTTTGAAGTGTAATCACAGTAATCTACGCCTGTGGTTTCCCATTGAAAGGATTTCCTCTCTGTCTTTCCCAGAGAGGAATCTCTTGCTCACAGTGCAGCCAGGGTTTGGTGTTTCCCATCCATTGGCTTTTCCTTGGTCCCTGCAGAGTGCTGATACTGGCTTTTCTGCCTTGCCCTTAGTCGGAATTTTTCTAGTCTAAAATGGCTACTTTCAGATAAACTGATTAGTGAAGATTTAGGGCCCGTCTCTTTTGAGAGATTAGAAGATGGCATTTCATCTATAACTGCAAATCACAAATCTTTCATAATGGTTTCAAATGTCAGAAGTGTGCGTTAGGTCCCTGACCACCTCCCCTTCTGATATGAACAGGTATTTAACTTTGACATGAGAACAGAGTAATCTGATTGTTGGAGCTGAATATATTTTTGTTTGCTAAATTGCATATTCTGTTGATTATAACCCTTTGGTGAAGAGAGGGGGTCAGAAATCTGATGTCCAGAAAAGGGAAATGTCTTTTTTTGCCCCCCAAGAAGAGAGACGAAAACATGGATTGATTTTTCCACTTATTGATGCATTCATTGGTTGTATGTGTACTGACTAAAGATTGAACCCGCAACCTTGGGGTATCTGAAAGATGCTATAAACCAATGGAGCTACCCCACCAGGGCCAAAGGGAAATGTCTTAATTTTATTTTTAGAATAAGAATTTCTTTGAGTTGTATTTATTTTTGGTCTGCAAAGATTTTCTGAAAGTTGATAGAAGAATCCCTGAACTCTTTATTAACTATCCCCCATGTAATTAGCTGCCCCCTAGGGTGAGTACAGTTCTCCTGCTGTGAGAGAAGAAAGGTAATGTGCCTTGACTCTTCTGTTTCTAAGCAGGCTGTTGGGGGGGTGCCTATGTAGTTTGAAGACGCTCTTGTATAAAATGGCACATAAGATTCTTTTCAAAAGTGTGCTTGTTCGCCCTTGGCTGATTATCTCACCCTCCCTTTCAGTGCTATTCACTTTTTTCCCCTGCCCTCAAAATCATAACCTGATTTAGGGTGTGCCCCTGACCCTATGGCTAGATGGTTTGATCTGGGCTTTCTCTCCATATTATCCCCTACCCTCTTCTTGGAGCAGGGCAGCATAGCACATTGAAGTTACTGAGCCCTAGCTTTGCATTTGGGATCTTTGAAAATAAAAGACTCAATCTCTGGCTTCCTAGAACTTATTTGTGAGAGATTCAGTCAGTTAGCTGGACAACTAAGTGATAAACCTTATGCTTCTGACTGAATTTGCAATAGGACATTTGTAAATGTGAGAGACCAGAGTGTGCTGAAGAAGTGCGAAGTGGCTTCATGTCGAAGTGTTGGGTGTTTGCTAGTGGAAGCCATTGTGGACAGGAGGGCAGGGCAGGAAGGTACCATTGCATAGAGCTGGGTATGTTCCGTGTGTTGGGGACTTACATGAAACTGAAAAAAATGTATAGAATTGGGGCACGCTATGGAGGGCTTTAGAGTCAGGCAGAAGCATACTATTTATCATTATTAATAATAGCTACTGTTTTTTTTCTTGTGATTTTTTAAAAATTTTATTTTAATCATTGTTCAAGTACAGTTTTCTCCCCTTTACTCCCAATCCAGCTCACCCACCCCCTCCCTCCCAACTTCCCTCTCATTACCACCCTCCCCTATAATAGCTACTGTTTATTGGACATTTAAATACCAAGCATTGTGTGAAATGTGCTGTGTGCATTTTAGATAAAAAACTGATATGTTTTTCATCTAGGATTTGAACCCATGTCTATTGATTTATTACACTTTGCTCTTCCTTTGCAATACTGACAGAATGTAGTTGGTACGATAGTCTGTAGGAAGTTTGGAGCTGTCGTTGAGCAAGAAGAGATGAAAATTATGAGAACATTGCTCTAGAACTGTGTGGTCCAGTATGATAGCCACTAGCTATATGTGGTTATTTGAATTTAATTAAAAGTAAATAAAAATAATTCGGTTTCTCAGTTGCATTAGCTATATTTCAAGTACTTAATAATCACACATCATGGAAAATTTTATTGTTTCTCTAGATCACTGATTCTCAGCTAGTATACAATCATCCAAGGATCTTAAAGGGTGGGGGGAGCCCAAGCCCTTCCAGACCCAGTAAATTGGAATGTCTAGGGAGAGACTCAGTCATTTGTAAAGCTTCACAGAAAATTCTCATCTGTAGCCCTGGTAAATAGCTGCTGTTCTAGAAACTATGGTAACCATGGTAATGACTGTCCCTCAAGTGTTGTGGGGAGATCTGGACTGACAGAGATACCCAGAGTGGTCTTGTTTCTCTTGGTAAATGTCTCTTCACCTGGGGCCACATGGACAGCAGCTGCAGACAGGATGACATGAAGATCTTCTCATTATGTGTGGCATGATGTGGCTATGTAAGCCCCTGTGCTCTTTATAGGAGAGAGTGGTGCATGTTTCGGCTCCAGGAATATCTGGGGAAGAGCACATGCTATTCATTACTTAGCAGTCCAGTTGTAGTTAAATCTGAACTTTCTTAACACTCCCAAAAGAACTCATGTAGCTCCAAAATTATGATTGGGAATATTATTGGAGCTTCTGATATAGCGGCAGGACTTGGCAAAAGTTGTTTTAGTTATGTTGAAAATAGCACTTTAATATTTACGTTTAGTAATGATTCGGGACATGTTGTACTATGACTGTAGTTTAGATGAGGGTACTCCTTTCCTCACTGTTACTGTTTTAGCTGAGATTTCAGCTGCAACCTGAGAAAACTTCGCTTCTACTTCTTCCTCATGATATTGAGAAGAATAGTCCCCATGGCTTTTTGTCTTACCTGTTTTCCTCATGACAGCTTGACTTCCTCTATCACAAAACATTTAGCTAGTACTCTGCCCCACCTCCACCCCCCGGACATGTACAGAGAGCCAGTTGTTTGAATGCCCCTCTTTTTTGGAATGATTTTTATTTTTAAGGTCTTACACCCTTAAATTATTTATTAATTATAAAATAACAGAGCTAGAAGGGACCCTACATATAATCTAGACTTGTGAGTCTTAAAGTGTGGTCCCTGGACCAGCAGCATCAACATCATCAGGGAACTGTTACAAATGCATATCCTAGGCCCAACATGAACCTACAAAATTAGAGACTCTGGAGGTGGGTCCCAGCAATCTGTGGTTTAAGAAGCCCTCCAGGTGCTTACGATGCATGCTAAAGTTTGAGAACCACTGAACTCCTTGAGAGTTAATGACAATCACGCCTGGAGCATTAGTATCTGTTCCCCACCCCTGATTTTTAAGATTCAGTTTTCAAGTTTTATGTTAGGTCCAGGCTTACTCACCAACCTGGATGTATTTGTTTGTAAGGTGCTTAGGGAAACTCCTCCCTCCCCGCCACACCACTAGTAGATATAGTTAGACATTTCTGGCAGGGAAAAGTGTTCTGGGGCCTCTGTCCTATACAGCTCCAGTAGGAAGAGGTTAATGTCAAAAACTCAATGAGCTGATTGAACTTGTTGCCCCACAAAGAGCTGAAAGGAAACTATGTTTGTAGCCAAATACCTGTGAGTTAAACTTTTGAGCTTTCATTATTGGTACTATGCTGTACCTCTATATCTTGTTCTTTGAAGAGACAAAAATTCTATCCTCCTTATACCCTTAAACTCTTGAATATTAAAGGAGATGAACTTTTCAGGTGAGATGCACAAGGCTGTAAAGTCAAAGTCACATTTCCCTTAACAATTGTAACTTTGCACATTACACATTTGGAAGAAAGCATAAATTTAAGTGCTTGTGCCAAAGTGCAAACAAGCTATAGATAGTCAAGGAAAAAAGATTTCACTGTTTAAAGAACAGAAACATTTAGATGCATGTGTATTTGAATTCCCACCGTGTTTTGAAGCAACAGTTTTGGTGTTGAACAAGATCATGGCAGTATAGCAGCACCATTCTGTCCCAACTGCAGGGCCTTTGTTCTGATTTTTAATACCATAGAGTATCTGTGTTCATTGCTCCACACCTGGTTTGTCCGTTGGATTTCAAATAATACCACAAAGTAGTATGTAGCTTATAAGATGTTATCGTATGGTGGTGGTATTTTCATTTTACATATGATAAATCAAGGTTCTAAGGAAGGGTTAATGGGTTTGTACTGTTACTTTTTCATAGCAACTGTTCTTCTATGTGGCATACAGACCTGTATGTTTGGGTTTGTGTTCATATTGGCCAGAGGCCATGAAAGTTCCACATTAATGAAATTTCATAGTGACTGTTTTTCTATGGGGTTTATAGACCTGTATGTTTGGGTTTGTGTTCATATTGGCCAGAGGCCATGAAAACTCCAGGTTAATGAAATGTTCTTTATTTTGTAGCCATCCAGTCCAATGGATCAGATGGGCAAGATGAGACCTCAGCCATATGGTGGAACTAACCCATACTCGCAACAACAGGGACCTCCGTCAGGACCGCAGCAAGGGCATGGGTACCCAGGGCAGCCATATGGGTCCCAGACCCCACAGCGGTATCCGATGAGCATGCAGAGCCGGGCGCAGAGTACCATGGGCGGCCTCTCATATGCACAGCAGGTAGATGGTGACTCCTATTACGTTAATCCTTAATCTGTCCACAATCTAGTCTTGAGCAGTAGAAACAGAACATGTCTTTGGCCTTTTGGCTGGGACCACCATCTTCCAGTAATTTCACCAAAGTGATAACACAAAGGGAAAGAGGAGAGACATCCCCCCCCACCCCACCCCCAATATATTCTTAGGCCTTTTAGAAAATATGTTGTTCCTTTGGCCACATAAGTGGAAATCTACAAGAATGGTGATATTCTAGACATCAAAGGAATGGGCACTGTTCAAAAAGGAATGCCCCACAAATGGTACCATGTTTAAACTGGAAGAGCCCCAGATGTGTCCAACTGCAGCCTGCCTGTGTCCCAGAATGGCAATGAATGAGGCCCAACACAAAATCATAAATTATGCACAGACCTTTTTTTTTTGCTCATCAGTTTTCATTAGTGTTTGTGTGTTTAATCTGTGGCCCAAGACAACTCTTCTTCCAGTGTGGCCCAGAGATGCCAAAAGGTTGGACACCCCTGGAAAGGGTCACCCAGCATACAGTGGGCATGGTTTTAAATAAACAAGGGCAAGATTCTTGCCAAAAGAATAAATGTATGTATTGAGTATATCGAGCACTCTTAAGAGCCAAGATAGCTTACTGAAATGTGTGAAGAAAAATGATCAGAAAAAGAAGGAAGCCAAAGAGAAAGATACTCAGGTTCAACTGAAATACCATTCTGTTCCACCCAGAGAAGCACACTTGGTGAGAACCAATGGAAAGGAGCCTGAATGGCTAGTACCCATTCCCTATGAATTCATGGTGTAATAAGTGTAAAATAAAAATAAAAGACCGCTCTGTACTGTTAAAAAAAGAAGAAGAACATGTCTTTGGTTTCCAAACCTCTTGAAAGGATCATAGGCCAACCGGCTGTTACTTACAGTGTACTTCTTACAAGGCTGACGTTGAAAGCATCATCCCATGTGTGCTGGAAGGAAAACTGCTCCCCGGCCACAGGCTGTACCTATCTTTCTTTTTCCTTGACCTGGCATGCTTGTACCCACTAAGTGGTGATCTCTGAATGAGGTGGGAAGAAAGAAAGGCAGTGGCTGAACACCTTATCCATTGCTACCATGAAAAACTGCTCATAACATGTGCCCTGGGGATGGAAGAAACCCTTTATGTTTCTTCAGCGTATAGCTGTATGGGTTCACAGTGAATATTTAGGAAGGACTGGGGGGATGGGAAGGGAGGAAGAAACGAAAGGGAAGGTTGAACAGTAAGGATTCTAACAGTGCTGTTATAAATGTTAAGATTTCTCTCATCTCCTTTTGTCTGGTCACCCACACCACTATTTATTTTTATTTTTATTTTGATAGCTTTGTCTACCATTTATATTTTAGTGAAATTCATAGTGAAAATGGCGAGGGACAAAATATACAATCTAACTTTACTCCTAAAACTTTAAAGCAAAGTATGCCTTTAAATGTAAAAATATGGGGTATTGACACTTATTATCATTGGGGGTTTTTTGTTTTTATTTTTTTGGTGGGCTTGTGGTGGGTTTTTGTTTTGTTTGTTTGTTTTTTGTATTCCTAGTGTCTAGAATAGTGCCTGATACAGCTAAGCAGGTAGACTCTCAAATATTTTTTGACTGAAGATTAAATGAAAAAGAGAACCAGAGTAGCTTAGTGATTTGCACACTGTCTGGATTACTAAACCCTAGGTTTTCAGTCACTGAGCCAGGCTGTTGTGACTATTCATTGTGGCTAGGATACAGATTCCTAGTGCTTATAAAAACCATCTAGGCCAGGATAAGAAGAGTGGGCTCTATGGTGAAAACAACTGTTCTTGAACTCTTGTAAATGGCCCAAATATTAAATAGTGTAAATTTTCAGTGGGTGGATGTAGTCCACTCGTAAAAAACCAACTAATAATCCAGCTTGGCCATCCTTCCTGGTTCAGTTTAAATAGGGATGGTAGAAAAACCCTGGGCTTTCTAAGTGTGAGGCTTGGCTTCCTGCTTTCTATGCCTATTTGCATAGCTTCTGAGAAAATATCTCACCTTTCTTCATTCAGGAGAGTCAATGCTAAAAATGTATCCTATCCTTTTCCTACAGATTCCTCCTTATGGACAACAAGGTCCCAGCGCGTACGGTCAGCAGGGCCAGACTCCGTATTACAACCAGCAAAGTCCTCACCCCCAGCAGCAGCAGCCACCCTACTCCCAGCAACCGCCATCTCAGACCCCTCATGCCCAACCTTCATATCAGCAGCAGCCACAGTCTCAGCCACCACAGCTCCAGTCTGCTCAGCCTCCATATTCCCAGCAGCCAACCCAGCCTCCACATCAGCAGTCTCCAACTCCATACCCCTCCCAACAGTCTACAACCCAGCAGCATCCCCAGAGCCAGCCCCCCTACTCACAGCCACAGGCACAGTCTCCCTACCAGCAGCAGCAACCTCAGCAGCCAGCTTCCTCAACGCTCTCCCAGCAGGCTGCATACCCTCAACCCCAGTCTCAGCAGTCACAGCAAACTGCCTATTCCCAGCAGCGCTTCCCTCCACCACAGGTAAGATGCCCATTTCTTGGGCTTCTTTATGTGAGCACAGACAGCGTGGGGTTAGTGTCATGAGAACTTTGCCATACAAATTGGTTCTCTAAAGTGCACTTAATAACCACTTAAACTTTGGATAAACATGCTAACTGGATTGATTGAACTAATAAAGGCGTAATCTTCTTAACTGCATAAAAACCTGTACCTCTCCTTGCTGATGAAGAAATGGGGCAATGGAAAGTTGCATAGACAGATAAATTGAAGATAGTGGGACTGATTTTTTGTTTTTAACTAACATTTAGAACTTGAGCATCCAAGTAAGCTTGGTCTTTTTGTAAAACACTAACTTTGGGAGGCTGTACATTTGTTCCAACTGCTATTCCATTCTGCTATTGCTCAAAAGATTTTGGATCTCTCCATATGCAGTTGCCATCAGAGATGATGGCACATTCTTTAGAATATTCTCAGTGATGGCAAATCCTTTTACTTTTTGAGTATAGATTTGATTTTTAGAAATAGCTAAAATCATTCATAGCCATGTCTGTGAACAAGGTAGATGATGAAGCCTAAAAATAACAATTTGGACTTTATTCTTTGAAGAGTAAAAAAGAGGAGAAATGACTGAATGATGATAGGTCCACTAAATATTTTGTGCATTGGTGGAATTGTTGGAAAAATATCTCATTCCAAGGTGATGACTTTGAAGGAAGTGGTAGTCAGTTTAATGCAGAAGTTCCTAGTATAAGATTTTTTGTTTTTTTTTTAATAAATTAATTGGCCTCATTGCTTGCTAGATTTAACTTGTAGTTAGCCATACTTCAGAATTTAACCCCAAAGAACACCTCTGTCTGGGTGACAGTAAATGGTCAATAGTGCCATGAGAAAATAGTGCCACTCTTACATCCACTGTTGACATTCTTGTCTAGAGAGCCACACTTCATATTTTTCTGCCTTCAGATGGCATCGCGTGTACGGTTGGGCAGTTTCGCACATCCAGTTTTCGCTGTGTGAGAGTCCCATAGCCCTTTTAAGACAAAACAAGCTTGCCCAGTTTGTCAATGCCAGGCCTTCACAACTTTTGTTTTTCTCTTGTCTTAGGAGTTATCTCAAGATTCATTTGGGTCTCAGGCATCCTCAACCCCCTCAATGACCTCCAGTAAGGGAGGGCAAGAAGATATGAACCTGAGTCTTCAGTCAAGACCCTCAAGCTTGCCTGTGAGTATGCCTGCCACCCTCTCTAAAAGATGATAGAGGGCAGAGAGGAAAGCAGAGAAAACCAATTTCTGGTTGGATATTTTGCTTACCTTAAGCTAAATGAACAATGAGGTGTTTCTTGAATTCAGGTGCAAAATTCTGAATAGGAGTTTTTGGATTGACCTTATAAAGTGTCTGTTTTGACTCTCTGCCCAGGGAATAGGTTTGTGATCTGTTTAGAAGTTTGTTTTTGTTTTTAAATCATGATCTTATAGGCATAGACCATGAAAAAGACAGAGAAGATAGAGATGTTGGAAGCACTCTTTGCTCCCCATTAAAGTTTAGAGAAGTCTCAATTTGGGGGGTTGTGTGTGTGTGTGTGTGTGTGTGTGTGTGTGTTTTCCTTACATTTTAGAGCTTAATGTTTAGGCTTTTGTCTTAGCGTTTAGCTAAGAGGTAGGATTTGGGGTGCATTCAGCATGGATTGTCACATTGAGCCTGGGCAGAATAAAAGCAGTTTTTCTGGTTGATGTTTTGTATGAATAGGTGCTTTTGTCTAGTGGAATGCTTGGTGTCCAGATGCTTGATTAGTGTTTATGGAATGGACTGGCTATATCCTGAGAAGGGCAGTATAGTCTGCTGGTTAAGAGCTTGGGCTCTGAAGCCAGAGTTCCTGGATTTGCATTTTGACTCTGCCACTAACTCTGTAGCTTTGGGCAAGTCACTTAACCTGTTCATGCCTTAGCTTTCACATCTGTGAAGTGAATGTAAAAGTACCCAGTCCAAGCGCTGGCTGGGTAGTTCAGTTGTTTAAAGCATCATCCCAATACACCAAGGTTGTGGGTCTGGTACCTGGTCAGGGCACATACAAGAAACAACCACTGAATGCATAAATAAGTGGAGCAACAAAGGGATGATTTTCTTTCTCCCTTCCTTTCTCTCTCAAATCAATTAAAAAAACAAAAAACTTATTAAAAATGATAAAAGTACCCAGTTCATGGGGTGGTTATTAACATTAAAAAGGTTAATATAGCCCTGGCTGCTGTTGCTTAATGGTTTTGTGAGTGCCAGCCTGCAAACCGAGGGGCTGCTAGTTCGATTCCCAGTCAGGGCACATGCCTGGGTTACAGGACAGGTCCCCAGTTGGGGGCATGCTAGAGGCAACCAGTCAATGTATCCTTCACACATCGATGTTTCTCTCTCTCTTTCTCCCTCCCTTCCCCTTTCTCTAAAAATGGATAAATAAAATCTTTTTTTTTTAAATGGTTAATATAGAGTGCCGATACATTCCATAAAAGTCAACTGTTGTCACTGAAGAGGGCATAGGGATTGTACTTGATACCTGAAAGGCAGTTTGCACCAATCATTTGATAATAGGCTGGTTCTAGGAACATTTACCCTTAGTCTTAGTTTTGCTACTGCATATGAGCAAGTCACTCAGATTCTGAAAATTAATCTCAGGAATGAAATGAGCTGCTCTGAAATCTAGTAAGATAGTAAGTAGCAAATGTTTCCATTACAAATCCTGTTTCAGTTAGGAAGTGGAAATTCAGCCACACATGCCCAGACAAGAGTCTTTTGAAATTTTGATTCTACTTAGAATTGAAGCCTATCTCTGGTTATTTTGACTTGGGAAGAAATGGTTTCAGGATCTTTAAAAAATAGGTAGGGGTCAGGAACACTCTCTATCTTGACGTCTTCCCTGGTTTTCCCTGAACATCTCTGAGCCATAACCTTAGTAGGACAACATCTCTGGGGTCCCTCAGCACCTGCCATTCTGGCTTGTGAGGTCAGGATGAAGAGCCACTGTCAGATTGTACTTTTGAGACTGTTTACTTTCTCAGCTGAGGATTTGAGGAGGAAGTGTCTGAATAAGGCAATCTCTCTTTGTTCCTTTCTCATTAATGTCTGTTGCAATTCTTTTCTGCATTCTGAACTTCACTGGAATGTGCTTTTCAGCCTGATTTAGTCAGACATGTGTAACCACTCCCTCATCATCTATGGTCTGTGGCGAAATCTGGGTGAGATGCTATTGTGGCAAAAACCCAAATTGGTGGATTCTGCCATTGCTGTAAATTGCTCCCCACCAAAAAGTTTCTGCTTGCTCCTAGTGACCTTTTAACAGAACTGTAGTTAGTATCAATTTTTAGTGCTGGGAAGCCTAACATACAAACACATTGCATGTCTTCTAAGGGTTGAGAGCTTTTGTATCATTGAGAGCAAGAGCTTCTGATTTGACCTACTGAAGGGAAGGTGCTGGCCAGCTTTGTGGGCCCAAGGGGAGGTTGTTCCTGGGCAGCCAATCACAAGGAACATTCCCAAATTTCAGGCTTCTATAGATTCATCCAAATGGGTCATTTGCTCTGTGTTAGAAGCTCCATGTGGGAGGTGAGCTGGCTGGGTTTATTGGCATCTTGTTTGTTGAATTGCTTTTTATTCCTCTGCTACTTGGACCAAGAAACAAAAGGTAGTTTTTCTTTTAAATTTTGGTTTGATGCCATATTTGCCTAGCTAGGCTGGGAAACAGTCACATCTGAAGAAAGGAGAAGTCAGGATTCCCTACCAAGGGTTCTCACCTTTCTTAAGCAGCTGTGTTAAGTGATCCTGAAAGTTTGCCAGTGTATTCCTTTACTCAGGCACCTGTTTGTGTTTGGCTCTAGAGAAAAGTTTTTGCTAGGCTGACTGGAGAGCAGCTTCTCCAGTTCCACATCATCCTCTTTACTCATTCACCATGCTTAGCCTTAAAGGCAATATGATTGTGACCCTTGATTTAAAGATTCAGTATGGTTTCTGATCCTGATTATTACAAAAATTAGACTTTTGAGGAGTTTTTCGTGCAGTTATTAATGCCAAACCATTTAAGATTTTATTTTATTTTTTTTAGTGAGAGGGGAAGGAAGCGGTGGTGGGGGGAGGGAGAGAGAGAGAGAGAGAGAAACATCCATGTGTGAGAGAAACATCTATTGGTTGCCTCTGGCATGTGCTCTGACAGGCAATTGAAGCAGCAACCTTTTGCTTTGAGAGATGACACTCAACCAACTGAGCCATGCTGGCCAGGGCAAAAAACTTCTCAATTATTTTTCATTAATCATATAGTAAAATCCCAAATCCTTAATATTACCTAGGCTGTACCTCCCCCTCTCCCTTCCCTACCTCCCTACTTTCTGATTCTGTAGGCCTGCTGTGTAGCCTGAGAATTTGCATTTCTAACATTCTTTGATGGTGCTGATCCTCCTCCTCTAGGGATAACACTTTGAGACCCTCTATTGTGTCCTCTTTTGCTCCTTGCCTTGCTCTCAGCTTTCTTTCAATTTTTATAAGGCCCTGTGCTTTTTTGTGCTTTCAGACCTTTCTTTGTACACACTCTTCTCTTTGCCCAATATACTTTTTATTCTAACTCCTCCAGTTCATATTGCAGACAGCATCTTCAAGATCATTTCGTCAGAAAACTCCTTCCTAATTAAGCTTCAAGTTGTTTTGATGCCTTACTATGTGATGCCTATGATGCCTTCACTAACTAAAGGCAGTGTTTTTTTTTAAACCCGCAATATTTAAGACAAAAAAGAATAAAGAATAATTCAGTGCCTAAGTACTCATCTGTTGAAGCTAAACCTTGTTGACATAGGTAAAATCACATATGTATAACCCTCTGGGGTTACTTCCACATCCTTGTACACAAAGAAGCACCATCTTGTATATGAGGTTTCTTTGCTTCATGTTTCCAAGAGCATTTTGCTGATAACTCTGTTTACTTGGGTCTCTTCCACTAGATGGTAAGCTCCTGGAAGGCAAGAACTATGTTATTGACCTCTGTGCCCCCAACACCTATGACTTCCAAGACTGGCGGTTCTCTACTGTGGCTGCATGTTAGAATTACCTGGGGAGTGAATGATTTTTAAAATTAATGGCCAGGGTTCACAGAGTTCTGATTTGTTTGATTTGGGATGGGGCTTGGGCTTTGGTATGGTTTATAAGCTCTCCTGAGTGGTTCTGATTTGCAGCCCCACTAGTCCAAACCACGTCGGGTTCCTTTGCTGTGTGCTTCTTGTTAGTACTTATCTCAGTATTAATTTCAGCAACTTATTTAATGCAAACTCAGTGAGGGATGACTCGGTCTGTTTCGCTCATTGCCATCATAGTATCTGGCAAATAGTAGGTTCCAACTTATCAAACAAAGGAAACTGAACAATATCCCATTGCTCATTCAGAAAGTGTATGTCTGACAGAGGACAGCTTGACCATATGTGTTCACTGCTAGGACAAGGCAGGTATCACAGACTGTTATGGGATGACCCAAACTCCATTTCAGAGAATGGATTAATTTATTTATGACTCCTGACAGTGACTTAGGAAGAATTAAGGGTTAGATTTGCCTCTTTTTTTTTTTTTTTTTTAATTTATTGGCTGGGGACAGAGGGAGAAACATTTGTTTGTTGTTCTACTTATTTATGCATTCTTTTGTTGCTTCTTCTATGTGCCCTAAACTAGAGATCAAACCCACAACCTTGATGTATCTGGACAGTGCTTTAACCAACTGAGTTTACTCAGCCAGGGCTAGGGTTTGTCATTTACCTTGTAAAATAGCTACTGCTTCACCTTATGTTAAAGAGATAGGTGATCAAATCTCTAGGTTTTTCACTAAGTTTTAATTTTCTTTTTTGGGGGGCAAAATCTTGAAGGGACTCTGGAAATTGGTGTTTCCACTGACTTTTGATTATAGTCATTTTTGGAGAATGACTTGGAGTTGCATATTTAAAAGCTCCTATTTAGCCCCGGCTGGTCTGGCTCAGTGGATTGAGCGTGAGCCTGCAAATCAAAAGGTCGCTGGTTTAATTCCTAGTTAGGGCACATCCCTGGGTTGCGGGCAAGGTCCCCCTTGGAGGTGTTTGAGGGGCAACTGATCCATCTTTAAATTGCACATTGATGTTTCTCTCCCTTTATTTCTTCCTCCCTTCCCCTTTCTCTAAAAGTAAATAAAATCTTAAAAAATAAAATAAAATAAAAATAAAATAAAATAAAATAAAATAAAATAAAATCACCCTGGCTGGTGTGGCTCAGTGCAGTGAGTGCTGGCCTGTGAACCAAAGGGTTGCAGGTTTGATTCCAGTCAGGGCACATACCTGGGTTGTGGGCCTCGTCCCCAACTGGGGGTGTGTAAGAGGCAACCAATCGATGTTTCTCTCCCTGTCTTTCTCCCTCCCTTCCCCTCTCTCTAAAAAAAAAAATCAATAAAAAAAATTTTAAAAAACAATTAATTAATTAATTAAAAGCTTCTATTTTAAGAGACTCATCCAAATGTATGTGACTTCTCTAGAATAATGAATGCTTCCCAGATTTTTTCTACTGAGGCACATTTGTAAATTTACATTTTTAGTCTTGAGTATCTGGGATAGGTTTTCCATTTAATGATGGAAAATTGCTATGGGATTGAAAGCCTTGATCTGGAAAGGTTAGCTAGATTAGTGCTTCCCAAACTTTAACATTCATTAAGAGTTACCTGGAGATAAATTAAAACACAGATTATTAACCTCTCAACAGAAAGATTTTTGATTCAGTAGGTATGGGGTGAGACCAAATAATTTGCATTTCTAGTAAGTTCCAGGTGGTGCTAAAGTTGCACATACCATACTTGAATAACAATGAGCTTACGTAGTCCTTTGAAAGGGGAAGGAAAAAATTACTAGACTAAGAAGCCTTTGATAACTTGAATAATGTAACTTACACTGTAGTTTGACTATTGATAATCTGGTGGGAAGGCTGTCACTTTACAATGGTGGGGGAAAAAAGATTTGAGAGAAGGGCTTACCAGTAGCTGTGGCCTCAGTAGAATTTATTCCTGGGTTAGGTCAGCCCTCGCACTGCCAGCACCACCCTGGGAGCACTCCATTCTGGCACACATAACTGAATTCCTTCCATAAGTTGGTTGCCAAATCCTAGTTTACCTCAGAAATGTCTTTTGAATCTGGATGGATTCCCCTCTCCTTCCTTAATGCCTAGACCCCTGTTATTCCTTACCTGGTGTCTTGCCATAGTCTCCTGACGATTTCTGTCTTTTCCTTCCAAGTCAGCCCTCAACATAATTACCAGAATGATCATCTGAAAATATTACACCTGGCAAGTAATATTACTGCTTTAAAATCTCTGACTACCTGTTGCCTATAGGTTTAAGCCTAAGTGTGACACACCAGTTCCTTTGTAATGTGGGGGATTAGGATTTTTTTTTTTTTAAGTTTTTTAAAGTTGGCATGACCCCAGCTGGTGTGGCTCAGTGGATTGATTGCCGGCCTGTGAACCAAAGGGTCACCGGTTCGATTCCCAGTCAGGCCACATGCCTGGGTTGCAGACCAGGTCCCCAGTTGGGGGCACGCAGGAAGCGACCACACATTGATGTTTCTCTCTTCTCTTTTTCCCTTCCCCTCTGTCTAAAAATTAATAAATTAATTAAAGTAGGCATGTTTCCTGTCCTGGGTATAAAACCTGGAAAAGCACTATTTGCTGTGGATGTTATGTAGAAGGCAGGTAGGTAATAGACAAGGGTTGAACTTCAGTGACTTCTAAGGTAACCCAAATTCTTGAATCTGTACTTCTGACTATGACATGGCTGCTACCCTCAAGAATCCTCCTGTTTCATTAGTGAAATAGAAAAATAGAAGAATGGATCGGGCTTCCAGCCAAGATGGAGGCATAGGTAGTCGCAGTGTGCCTCCTCGAGCAACCAAAACTAAGGACAACAAAAATTGAGAAACAAGAAACAACCAAAACAGAGAGAATTGAACCGAATGGAAGTCTGAACTACCACACAACCAGACCAGTAAGGAGGGGCGGAGTCGGAGACCTACGGAGGCGGGTGAGAGGTTCCGGCAGGAAAGAGCGGTGGCTGGTGGGCGTGCAGGGCGCAGACGGCAGTTGGCGAACCCCAGAAGCACAGGGGTGGCCGACGGACCAGTGGCAGACCCTGGGCATGGGAGGCAACGAGCAGACCCAGTGAGGCACACAAGGCAGCTGGCTGACCGCAGCTACACGTTCGTGCACAAACTAAGCGAAAACGGGCAGCAACACAGACCGCGCAACCCAGGGCCCAGTGCCGCTGGGAAACAAAGCCTAAGAGCACCAACTGAAAACACCTGAGGGAGCTGAGGCCAGGAGATTCTCTCAGCCTCACAGGAGACTTCTTGGGGAAACCCGCAGAGTCCAAGAAAGTGCATAGGCCCACCCGCCCAGGAGCCAGCACCAGGGGGGCCCAGTTTGCTTGTGAGAGGCAGCAGAGGGACTGGAGTCCTAGAGAGAGCGGAGCAAGCGCCATTGTTCCCTCTCGGACCCCGCTCCCACATACAACGTCACAACCCAGCGACTGGGGTGTCCCACCCCGTGAACACCTAAGGCTCCACCACCCTTATGTAACACCTGCAACCAGACCAAAGGAAAATAAAGAATAAAAAAGATGGCTCAAACAGAATTGAAAGCCCCAGAACCAATTTTTTTTAAATGACCAAGAGATAGCCAATTTATCAGATGCACAGTTCAAAGCACTGGTGATCAGGATGCTCACAGAATTGGTTGACTTTGGTCAGAAATTAGATGAACAAATGCAGGCTACAATAAGAAATGAAGGAAAACACACAGGGAACCAATAGTGATGGGAAGAAAACTGGGACTCAGATCAATGGAGTGGACCAGAAAGAAGAAAGGAACAACCAAACAGAAAAGGATGAAGAAACAAACATTCAAAAAAATGAGGAGAAGCTTAGGGACCTCCAGGACATCTTTAAACGTTCCAACATCCGAATTATAGGGGTACCAGAAGGGGAAGAGGAAGAGCAAAAAAATGGAACAAGTATTTGAATATGTAATGAAGGAGAACTTCCCCAATCTGGCAAGGGAAATAGACTTCCAGGAAGTCCAGGAAGCTCAAAGAGTCCCAAAGAGGTTGGACCCAAGAAGGAACACACCAAGGCACATCATAATTACATTAGTCAAGGTAAAAATGAAGGAGAGAATCCTAGAAGCAGCAAGAGATAAGGGGACAGTAACCTACAAAGGAGTTCCAATCAGAATGTCAGCTGATTTCTTAAAAGAGACCTTACAGGCAAGAAGAGGCTGGAAAGAGGTATTCCAAGTCCTGAAAGGCAAGGACCTACATGGAGATTGCTCTATCCAGCAAAGCTTTCATTTAGAATGGAAGGGCAGATAAAGTGCTTCTCAGACAAGGCCAAGTTAAAGGAGTTCATCATCACCAAGCCCTTACATGAAATGTTAAAGGGACTTACCTAAGAAAATGAAGATTAAAAATATGAACAATAAAAAAAGACTTCAAACTCACAGTAACAACCATACCTAAAACAAAAGCAAACTAAGCAAACAACTAGAACAGGAACAGAACCATAGAAATGGAGATCACATGGAGGGTTAGCAACAGGGAAGGGGAGGAGGAGAGAGGGGGAAAAGACATAGAGAATAAGTAGCATAGACAATAGGTATAAAAAAGACAGGGGGAGGGCAAGAATAGCAGGGGAAATGTAGAAGCTAAAGAATTTATGACATGTGGACATGAACTAAAGAGGGGGAATGTGGGTGGGAGGGGGTGGGCAGGGTGGAGGGGAGTGAGGGGGGAAATGGGACAACTGTAACAGCATAATCAATTAAAAATTAAAAAAAAAGAAAAATAGAAGAATGTGTGAGTGAATGTTTCAGTGAGTGCTGTCAGAGTTTGGTGAAGTCAGTGGTCCATTTATGTCTAAATAGCTGAGGAAGACATTGTGGCAGAAGTTTGGAATGAGCTAGGTATGGATGTACTTTTGTGTTTGGAAAGGAAAAATATAGCCTGAGCAGAGGCCAGGTGGAGGTGTGTAGTATAGATGATATTTGGGGACTGTTCAGAATCAGGCTTCTTGGGATAGGGAGTTAAGAAAGGAAAGCTAGGTCACATGGATTGGGGCCCTGGTAGGCTAGTAAGTGAGGCATTTGGATCTGATCCTATGGGCCTGCTGTGTGTAATTAGAATAATAACAGGATAAAATTAATGTTTTACAGAAACCCATTGGGCCGTGGCCAGTGTGGCTCAGTTAGTTGGAGTGTTGTCGCATACCCCAAAGGGATGGCAGTTCCATTCCTGGTCAGGGCACATACCTAGGTTTCAGGTTCAGCCCCCAGTTGGGGCACATATGGGACACAACCAATTGGTGTTTCTGTCTCACACTGATACTTCTCTCTCTCCTTTCCTCTCTAAAATCAATAAACTTTAAAAAAAAATTATGCTTTTAAAAAAATGATCCATTGTTGTGTAGTTGTTGTGAAAGGGGGCAAGTCTGGAAAGGGGATAAATTAAACTGTTGAGATATTGTACTTCTGGCAAGAAGCATGCAGTTCTCTTATCGCTCTTTCTCATTTGCACAGCTTCCTAGTCCCAGTTGTGAAATGTGCAGGGAAGAGTCTA
Source organism: Tonatia bakeri (assembly GCA_004024845.1). Lineage (NCBI taxonomy): Eukaryota > Metazoa > Chordata > Mammalia > Chiroptera > Phyllostomidae > Tonatia > Tonatia bakeri. The sequence goes on along the minus strand of PVIA01002050.1, from coordinate 123,014 downwards.
TAAAACTGAGATTAAATAGATTCTGTTGGGTGGAAAATTTAATGAGCTTGATTGACTGGATGGGAAAAAGAGAAATCTCATTGACAGAAATAGAAAGGTTCACAGGAAAACTCATTTTTGAGGATAAGTTAAGTTCCTTATAGTGAGATGTCTGAAAACAAATAACTTAGTTACTAGTTGGAGATAGTAGACTCAAACTTGAGTAACAACTGAACCTAAATAGAGTTTGAGAGTTGTCTGTTTAATGGTTAATGGTTAAACCATTAATGAAATAGGCCTCCCAGGCCATAGGGTATGAAAAGAAGACCCAGATGGAGGCCTGGACAATGCCTGTGGTCATTGTGTGGAAGCGCCCAATATATAGCTGGAGAGAATGGGGAGGACCAGGGTAGTGTCCTATTTCTGGAAGCCAAGGGAGGGAGGAAAGTAGTCCACATCATATTTATGTTTTAAGGAATATAGAGTTGGATTTGTTGTGAAGAGGTTATTGGGATCCTTTTTAGGTAGGGAGAGGACCTGCTTTCCCTTGGAGAAAAGGAATTGAGCAAGGGAAAGGTGTCAAGATAAAGAGAACACTTGAAAATCATTGGAGGAGGAGTGATCCCAAATGCCTCAGCTTCATCTCAAGACCTGTGTGTGTGTAAGGCAGATAGCAGGGTGAAGATACTGGCAGAAAATTGGAGAGTATAAACAGGGCATGTCTTTCAGGAGACATGAAAGAGAGGAATCAAGGGCACTCACTGAGTTAATTTATAAGGGATACTATACCCTTGACTGAAAAAGTCCTAGAGGGTACTGTTGAAGATCCAGATAGATATACTTGTTTCCTCTGGTTAGGTAGGGCATGGAGGTTATTGATGGCAGCAGTGAGTTAGAGAACAGGAGGATTAGGATCTTCAATATCCGTTAAATTATCTGTAGATATTCTTTTATCATTTGAGTTTCTAAGCTTTTTAGATTTCACTTAACAACATAGTGGCTGTTAGCGCTCATTTTACTACTGTGATGCTCTCAGGCCCTGATGGTTTGGATTACATGGATCCAGAAAGAGGAAATGAGAGAGAACTGTGTTCTTATATAGGATCCAAATCTTAGAGGGCAAGAGTAAGGCCAGGCTAAGAAGCTATAGCCTATACCAATTCTCTTAGAAGGGCAGGAATTGAAATGTACTGAGTAATGACTTCCGTTTTACCTAAGAAGAAACTAATGGTCAGAACCAGGATTTGAATCCAGCTCTTGCTGATATTTCAGATGAAATACTTGTAACATCCCACCCAGCAGAGGAAAGGCACAGACAACCTATCCTTTCTTCATGTTTGCCAAAAGCCTCAACCCGTTGCCATTTAACATTCACTAGACTTGTCCTAAAAGGGGGAGTATAAATGAATGGATTTCCATCTCACTTTTGTTTTCCCAGACCTCGTGATGGAAGCACAGTGAGTCGTAGAAAGGGCAGCTGAGGGACAGGAAAGAGTAGGGGAGGGAAGATGAGTAAATCCATAGAGCAGGTCTGCTGAAGGAACTATCCAACTAGGGAATCATCTCAAACAATAGAAAATTGACTAGGGTTTGGTTCTTTGGTTTCCCTTGTGCTGGATAGGAGCAAGTCCTGTTCTGTGCTTTTTTTCTTAGAACACAGTGTCCTTTAATCAATTGTATCCTTGTTACTGAAAAAAAAATGTGGTTCGTTATCTAGCAGCACAGACATCACCTGGGAGCTTGCTAGAAATGCAGATTCTTGGGCCTCGCCCCAGCTTAATAGAATCCAGTCCTTGTAACAAGATCCCCAGGTGATTTATATGTCTAATAGTTTAGAAGCAAGGAGTTAGACCCCAAGTCTTGAGTGAAGTTTTTAAATCTGAGACTTTGGAATATAATAAATTTTGCTGTGCTTAGTAAAATTTAAATAATCTCTAGATGGGTGTGGGGATAGGAGTGGACGACCCCCACCATTTGTTTTGTGGGTGCTTGTTCATGTTCACATAGGTTTTGTTGGTACCTCTGCTGAGGACTTAGGTTCGTATCTGACTACCTGTATCACATACTCAGTAAACTTTTGCTGAATAGCCCCTAGAAGAGTCAGCTTTTTGTCATCTGTGTTTGTTGGGGCAGGGGGGCGGTGAGAGGAATCTTCTAAAAACTTACAAAATTGGGATATTTGAAAGATTTCAATTTTATACTGTTTGTGCTCCCTTTTGTCAAATTTCATGGTAAAAGGAGGCAGGGCCAATGGTTTTTGCCAGCATATTTTTAAAGGAATAACAGGAATGCCACTGGCAATTTTGGTATCCAGAGAAGCTAGGCTGTTCTGTTTTCTCTGTATCTGACCATGTATCTGTGCTTGTTCCCCTTGAATTGTAGCCCAGGTGCTCTTACCAAGTCTGAAAAAGGAAATCCCCAACCTCTGTCATATTTGCCCAGAATGTTCAGAGCAGCGTGTACCCTGTGCAGGTATCTGTCCCTTCTTTAGAAAGCTGGTTCTCTGGCAGTGCTAGCCAATCTGATTCCCCATCTTAGTCATGCTGGTCCAGCCCTGATACTGCCTGGTGCCTGCTGGAGCCTCTGCTGCTTGCAGCAGATTTCTGTATGCTTGTTCCTGGGCCCATTTCCTGTTACTATTCTAGTCGCTGGTGGCTGGGCTCAGCTTCCTGCTTGTGTGTCTCACACAGATTCCTCTTGCTGGAACCTTTTGTTTTCTTCAGAACAACTTAAGTCTGAATATTAATAGAGCCTTACCTCTAGTGTGATGGGCCCTGAGGTCAGTTACCTACTGAGGATTGATGGGAAGTTACACCACCTCCCCACCAAGCATACCACCTGGATTTGATTTTTTTTTTTTTTTTAAGTTTTTCTGCAGCTCTCCTGTAGGAAGCTGGTTTCCAGAAATTGGTATAAAAAGATAAACTGGGATCTTGTGCGGGCCAGACTTGTCTTCACTCATAAGCTGCACAGAGCTGTCAGGACAGGTGTGCCCTGGTTCTTTTGTACCTAGAACTGATAAACATATTTCCTGCTCCTGAGGAGGACATTCGGTACCCTGTCTATCCCATGCCTCCCTGAAGCCTAGAGAATACTTTGGGTTGGGCAGGTAATACTATCCTCAGCAGACTAAAAGCTTGCAGAGAATATAGGGATGAAAAGGAAAGCATGTGCTGATTCAACCATCATCTTGTGAGCAATTCAACCATTGCAGAGCTCAAAGTAGAAGGGAAAGGGGGCAAGGAGATTGTAAACAGGGAAGAAGTTAAGGTGGTTGTCCTGGACAAATGTATTTTAAAGTTCTAAGGCTCCCCCATCTTGCCTATTTTTCCCAAAAGATGCTGGCTTAGCAGAGAATATATTTGTGAATAATTCTTTTCTCTTTCCTTCACAACTATTCTTTTAGGATCACCTGATAGAGTCACATAGAGTGATTTCTACATTAAACCTTAGACCTAGGTATGTTTGATAGGGATTTAGTAGTTGGAATTGGTCTTATAAAATTGTTAGAAGGATTGAAGGACCAACCTCTAGGCTTGTCCTTCAGGAATAGAACCTAGACCTAGGCTTACCCACCAGGGATCTGCTGCTTATGAGCCACTACCAGATTGATTGCTCTAAATCTGCTCTCTGGGGATCAGTAAACTGGAATCAAGAAGTAGTAGCAGCTGCTGCTGCCAAAACCAGCACCCAGTTAACTGGAAGATGAAACTGAAATGTTCCTGCAGAAACAAGTGAAGGAGACAGAAACATGGTCTCTGCTATACTTTAATCTCATCTTGAGTCTGCTTGTAATTAGCAGAACCTGAACTGTATTCAAACCCATCCTCAAGGGATTCTGGGAAATGTAGTTTTCAGCTTTTTAAACCTCTACAAATTAGGAAAAGAGTGGAGTAGAGGCAGCTTGAGTTAGTCCACAGAATATTTACCACACTAATACAAATACCACTATTTCTCCCTTAACCCTCTCTTTACATATGAGGAACCTAAAGCCCAGGAAGGGGAAAGGACTTATCCAAGGCCAATTTAGTAAATGAGAACATTGGTTTCCTGACATCCAATCCAGTGTTTTTACTATTAGGGCCAACTCCTATAAAGGATCAGCAGAAAGCTCCTTTAAGAAAAGAAAGAATGGCCCTGACTGGTATGGCCCAGTGGATTGAGCGCCAGACTGCAAAACAAAGGGTTGCTGGTTCAATTCCCAGTCAAGTTACATGCCTGGGTTGCAGGGCCAGGTCCCCAGTAGCTGGTGTACGGGAGGCAGCCACACATTGATGTTTCTCTCCCTGTCTTCCTCCCTCCCACCCCCTCTGTCTAAAAATAAATAAGTAAAATCTTAAAAAAGAAAGAATGCAGAGAGAGGTCACCTCGAATAGCAAAGGGGCAGTTTTCAGGCAGGGAGGGGTAATTTTTGGACAGGCAGAGGGGCAGTTTTCAGACGGGGAAAAAAAAAGAAAAAGCAAAATAAGAGAAGGAAGAATTCAGAAAACAGACTTCGTCTTCCATACACTCTTCTCTTTGGAGAAAGGGAAGGAGATGCAGAGAGATGCAGGGATGAGATTTCTAGGCAAAGATAGTGAGTGATACTGTAGTTCCTGGACTCTCCAGGATGATGTGTAGGAAGCATTTACTCTAGAAGGAAGAAACCTCAAAAACTAGAATTTACTGAAATTCCTGAGTCAGTATATGGATGAACTCAGTTGCCTTGGTTACAGTAGCTTTCTTCACCCATTCCTCTTATTCCCCTTTCCCTTCCCCTCTTTTTGGTACTGTCTGCAAAGCTGCCCTTGTTCTTTTTTGAAAAGGCCATTCAAAATCAGAAAGCCAACCTACTTAGATGTGTTATTGCCAAGGTATTTCTTGTACTGGGGTCAGGGTTGGGGGCTTGTGCTTTTGAACAAGATATAAACCAAGACCCCCACCACCACCACTCCCTGAGACATAATCCTTATAGAAACTACTAGGGATCCTGTAGAGTGAGAATTTGTTCCTCTGAACTTGGTCCAGATGACAGGACCCTTAGGCATGGATCTATGTTTACATACCCGATAAATCAAGCATAGAATTAGCTCTGTTGTCTTTTTTCTCATGTTCCTAAACTCTGGTGTTCTGCCTGGTAGCTATGGTGAATCTGGTAAATGATCTAGTGTTGTCCCTTTGGGGACCAGTGAGTGCTTGGTCTTGTGCTTTATTCGCTTTCAAGGCCCAAACCTATCCCATCTTCCCTACTTGTGGTGTCAGCATAGAATTGGCTGGTATTGTGACATAATCTTTGATTGCCATGAGGCAGAACTGACTTCCAAGCTTCCCTCCCATTTGACCTTTCCCAGGGAAGCTTTGAAGATGGGAACTAGGGGTTGAAAGGCTCCAGTTGAGAGTCAGCAAACCTGTCCCTTAAGGCAAGCTTTGATGTGGGAGGAATACTGAATATTGTTTACTGAGATGAGTGAAGGTAATTTCCTGACATTTTGAGGAAGGTAAGAGAGAAACCAAGTTCCAAATAGAGGAGATCAGTCTTCAGAGGAACTGTTATCAAGAATATTCATTCCCCCTCCCACCGTTTTCTACTTTTAGAACTTGACTGTATCACTTTTATGTTCAAGTTGTTCTTTTTGGTTTTAATGGCCTTTGAGGTTGATGTCTGTCTTTTCTGGTTTAAGATTATTATATCTATTCCCTACTCATCAGTCTGCTTATTCCACTCTCTCCCCCAATTATTTAGATTTTATTTGGATCAGTGGGCCCATGGTAGAGAAGACCACTGGCAAATATAAATTTAGGGCTTTAAGTACCAAACCAGGGAGGCCATCAGCCGCCTAGGCCTTTGTCTAAGCTATGTTGAACACAGTGCCAACTTTGTCTTCCCAGTTGTGTATATTATTACATCTTTAATTTTTTTCTGGTTGCTCTAATTTTGAAGGGGCAACTAGATGAGGTAGAAGCCTAAGACAGTACTCCTCTTCCTCCTTACACTTCTCATACTTAGAATTCTGCTTTCTTTTTGGTGTTCTTTTCCTCTCCCCTTTTTCCTGCCCTCCTTGCTCAAGCTCTAGGATTCAAGCTGATGGTCTTGATGAGACAAGATCTGTGTGGTTGGCCTTCCTGAAAGGGAATGTTTGACTTGAAGAAAGTAGGAAGTTCCTAACTTCTTTGCTTTCTCTAGCTTTATCTTGCTCATTTCCTGCTGGGATTAGAACAGCCCTATTCCATAAATATGCACTGCTCTTGACTGCTCTAACTCAGGCCCAGCTCTGACCCAGTTTCATGTTTTTTTTCATATGTGGAATGAAAAGCCTGTTAGCTAGTGACCCTTAAAACACTGTATAGTTTTGACCAAGAGGAGGTTTCTGACTAGATGAGACATCTCTTCTGGCCCAAGTGAGAAGCCTTTGCATGGGAGGGGAGTGTGTGTTGGAAAGCGGTCAGATTGATAACATGGTATTATGCAGGCCTGGTGGGGACTGACAAACTAGAAAGCGAGCTTTCAACTGTTGAGTGCCCTGTGGGAGTTCTAGGATTTTTCAGTTGGTAACCTGAATTTTTTAATGTAAAATCTTTGAATTAATAGAAGGGTCTGTGTAGGAGGGTTGGGCAAGGGATTAGAATGTTCTCTGGGCCCTGTGGATCTATTCCTGCAGTTCCTCTTATGGACTGCCCATGTAGCTTTGGCTCCCTTGGAGCGGGTGCTTAGAATTTCCCTGGGGGTGGGGGCCAGCTATTGGGAGCACCATCTATCCATTGCCAGCTCTCATTGTGTTTGGTGTGTGTTTTATTGGTTTGGGGAGGGAGAAGTGCAGGGGAGATGTTGAGCAGAAGCACTCAATGTGATTAAACCTGTAGCTGAGCAGATCTGTGGGAGCAGAATATCGACCCCTGGAAAATCAATGGCTGCTGCAGTGGCTGAGCTGATGCTTGCAGGGGCTCCCACCACAGGAATGTAGGCAGCACAACAGTCTTTCTCTTCCCCTGTTACACCTCACCAACACCTCAGCCTCCAACGAAGGGTCAGACCTACCCCAAGAGGTTTGATTAGAACAGTAGGATTTTGTATTTTTGTAATTAGATTGAATTTGCTCTGGTGACACAGAGCCATGCCTCCTGACAGCCTCCTTTCTAGAATGTCTTTTCCTGAACTGCAGTTCTATCAAGAGCTCTTAGCCAAGTGGCCAAGGCCCAATCAGGGTTGCACTTTTCAGTATTAGACAGCAGTCAGTTCCCTTGATGTCATCACCCAAGAGTACCTCCCTCAATGTGGAGGTCTAGAGTTCAGGTGCCGGATTGGGTTGGGGGACTGATGATCAAAGGAAAGAGAGAGGACTGATAGAGATTGGGTCTAAAAAGAATGCTTTAGAGTAGATTATTAGTTCAGTAATATCAGGCATTTTGTCTTTTGTGTGTCTAACATTTTTCTAGTCACTAATAATAGGAGAATATAGCCTGGTCTTGCTCTGGTCCCGCAGGCTAGTGGCAAAAAGGGCAAATTCAGCATGGTGCCGTTAGTCCTGTAACACTGGGTCTAGAGAAGCCTCGGGAGGTCCTTGCTTGTGGGTTGAGGAGCAAAGGAAGTTATACTGTGACTAAGGAGGCTTTGCCTTTACAGAGCTGTTCTTGTCTTTGGCATTCCCAAGGCAAAAAATGATTTTAGTCTATAGTTGTTGCACCTAATGTGCAACTTCAAGTATTTGGTTTTCCCACCCATTTCTCCTCCTTGGCTGGGAAATGGGTCACCCTGCTGTGTTAGAGGAGAGCTCTGTTTCCCCATTGTTGGAATACGACTATGGGCAGAAGAGTAAAGCTTACTTGGCTTTTACCCTCAAAGAGGCGCTTTCCTATCTTGTAGTTTGGGACATGGGAACCCTAAAAAAAAAAGGCCTGATCGTCTTGAAGTTTGGAAGGGTGTCTGCAGGGCTTGGTGAGAAAGAAAGTATGAGGTTTTGAAATTGCCTGAGATGAGGCCATCTAGAGGTCAGGGATATTTAATGTCTCTCTTTGGGCCACACCCTTGTGCTTGATAATAGGATTGGAGCTTATTCAATATGAAAACCAGTGGAGACTAGATACCTTCATGGGACTTAATTTCCTGCTTGTCCCTCTAGATTCTAAGTCATTCTGTCCTTTCCCCTTGCCTCTGTACATTAAGTGCCCCAGAGAAAGTTACACCTACATTTTCTACACTAAAGAAAATAAATTAAGAGTTAAAGTGAAAGGACCGATTTGAAGTAAACCATTTGAAAGAAGGGTTAGAAAGCAAGAGTGGTTTATAGGAAGAGTGGCTAAGAAAGAGAGGAATACATAGCGTTGTAGAGTTGGATTATCTAGTTTTAGTCTTTCTTTTTACAGAAGATCTAAGTGCGGCCTCAAAGGTTAGCCAGTTAGTTATGTAGCTAATCACCAAGCATGTTTGGAGACAAGTTGATGCCTGATCTTGTTTGGAACATGGAGCCTTTGATAGTGGCAAGCTTCTACCTTATGATGGAAAGAGTGTGCAGGCTTTGGAATCAAAGGACTATGGGTTTGAACCTCAGTTCTTCTAATAGCTCTCTGTCTGCCCTTGGGAAAGTCATTTAACTTCTGAGCTTCCTGCTTCTATGTTAAAATGGTTTTGTTTGTTTGTTTTTTAATATTAACTTTTTAGAGAGGGGGGAAGGGAGGGAGAAAAGAAAGGAAGAGAAATATCAGTACGTGGTTGCCTCTTGCACACCTCCTACTGGGAACCTGGCCTGCAACCCAGGCATGTGCCCTGACTGGGAATCAAACCAGTGACCATTTGGTTCATAGGCCTGTGCTCAATCCACTAAGTCACACCAGCCAGGGCAAAAATGGGATTGATGTATAATCAGAAGATGATTGTGAGAACAAAATGTGAATAAATCATTTAGGGGAATAACTTAGGGCTGAACACATGGTAGTCAAATAATTATGTCAGCTCTGCTTCCCTTCCAGAGGGAGGCACAAAGGGACTTGTTTTATTCCTTTTTTCAATATCCTTTAGATTCGGAGATTTGGTCTTCCAGAGCTTTATTTAAGCATTCTGATGTGCATATAAAGGGGATTTTTCTCTTGGAGGTGGGCGCTAAAAACATTCTGAAGACAAGAAGAGTCTAAGCCTTCTCCGTGGTGTGTCCTTACCAGGCAGCCAGGAGGCACCAGGAAGAAATGATCCATTATCCTCAAAACAATAGCCTGTTGTAGAAAAAGGGAAGAGGAGCTTTGGTGAGGGGCTTTTGAAAACTTGGGGTTAGGAGTTAAGAAATAGAATTATCTGAACCTTTCCTGGAGTGAGTTCTGGTATTCCAGTGAGTGTAGTTGAGGCAGAAGATGGTACTTACTGAACGATCCTAAGCTAAAAGGATAGTTATCAGCCTCTACATCTTTTCTTTCCCCTTCTTTAACCACCTGCTTAACCCCTGATGTAGAAATACCACCAGTGGCAAGAAGCAGCCTATTGTGTGTGTTGATTCGTTCTTGGCATTTAAGCCAGCACAAGCTAGTCTGCTCTCTAGGCAGAGATGGCTGAGACCACACATTGGAACAGTGCAGCAATTCTAAACTCTGGAGCCCCTACCAATGTGGGGTGAGTTAGATCGCCCTTCCTTCTTTTTAGCAAAGACTTGTGGGGGGGAACTCAGAGAACCTACAACTGACACTTTATTGTACTGAATGTTTTTTAGAAGTGTTTGATAGAGAGGTAGCCTGTTCTCCACCTGACCCTTGACAAATATGTTGCTTAAGAAAGGCTTTATGGAAAACCAGGTCTCCCAAAATCTTAGTTGCCTTAAGTAATTTCCATGTCATTAAGTTTGTCTTGAAGTTTGTCAAAGCTGTTGCCTCCTTTCCTACCATCTGCCTTTCTTAAGTGTTAGGTTTCCCAGCCTTTCTGTGTTCTTAAGGATTTCCTCCCATTCTCCAGCATGGGAGCAGCCTCCTGCCGTGGCCATGAATCTGTTAGTCTAGGAAAATACTTGACAAATTGTTAGTGCAGATTTGGTTATTTCAAGCTGTGCATTTGGACTTTTTATTCAAGGATTGTCATGTAAGTGAGTATGGTTGAATTGGAAGGTTCCTACCACACAGACATAGGTACAAACTTACTACAAGCATGTGTGTAGGATTTACCTGGCTCTCTTGGTGGGTGGTTTGGTTTCCCTGCCAGTAGTTAGCACAACTTGGCAAAAGCTCTTCACAACTGAAAGAATACAAGAACCCCATCTGGGGGTTTGCAAAAGCTCCATTTCCCAAAGATTCCGCCAAATTTATGAGAAAAAGCTGAATCCGAGCATTGCCTAGAACCTCGTCTTCAGTTTTGACTGTTGATGTTATTTAATCTGCTCAGCAAAATGAACTGATGTCATCCTCATGAGGCTCTGTTTTGGAGATTGTTTAAACCCCTCTCATCTAACCCTGAACTGGTATCTTCCTGCATGAAATGTTCTTCATCAGGCAGCCAATTCATGTTAGAACTTGAAGGCCTTCCTGTGAGAGCACTAGCAAACCCATCCCTGCGCACCACGCCGCCCTGTACACACACCCCCTAGTGTGGTATGGACTATGTAATTTAGGGCATGGTTTTGTTGTGGTGTAAAGAGAAGGTGTTAGCTGCCGAGTTCTGTTTGTCTGCAGAGCCTGACAAACCCATGCTGGCACTTGCTGGGACTGGGCAACCAATCACAGCTGGAACAGTTATCATCAGAGTCCCTATGGGCTTTCTCTATCAGGTCACATCCCAAAATAACATTGGGCAGTATTTCAAGTGAAGAAACGAAGGCTTTCAGGGCTGTAGCCAGCCTGGAGTGTGAGATTCTGTGTGAAATAGTTGGACCCGCTCCAGTGCTTTTGATCTACATGGTAGATGAGCAATAAAATGCATGAAACACATTGGAAACACGTGAGGAAATCCTCCCTGGCCCTGTTGCTTCCTTGGAACTGGCAGAGCACTGAGTGGGCTGATCTTCACCTCCCAAATCTTAGCAGGATTATGCTTGGAGGAGAGCAAACCCAGAGAAACAGATCTTTCCATTTAGGAGGCAGTGCTGTAATTCTTTCAGTAATCCTCCTAGAAGGTAACTGTTAGGTGGAACCTTTTCAGAGAACTGAGAACTTGAGTCCTAAAATGCTAAAGGTGGCCCCCACTAGGGAGAATTGGGGCTGGGATTCATTGAACTTTGTGATAAGTATGTTGTGGAAAGCCAAACTTGTTAAGCACATTGAGGTCTGACTCAACAGCCAGACATCCGGCTTTTTGTGGAACAAAAGACTTGAAAAACTGGCTTTTTGTAGGGTAGAAAGCAGAGGTGTGTCCTGTGCAATAAAAGAACATGGAGGTCAGGGCATTATCTATTCGCGTAGATAGAGTGCGGAGACTTCTTTTGGAGTCTACCCCTACAACTCCCTCCCATTTCCCAATAAAAACATTAGCTTGTGATTAGCCACGGGGCCTAAAGGGTATGTCTTACATCTTATACTGCTTGTATGTTGCCATATCTCTAATTCCAGGGTATTGCCACTGGTATTGTATATTTCATATGGCCCTGACCATATATTACCAGTGGAGTTTCATGCATATGCCTCAGAGGTGTCACAAACTCAGATTTATCCAGTTCCCTTATTGTATAAATAAGGAAACCAAAACCTGTTGCCAACTTGTCCAAGGTCACAACTGATAAGTACCAAGAGCTTGGGCATTGGTCTCCCAGTGGGGGTGTGGTGCTTTTTCCTCAGTCCATATAGTATCAGCATAACAGAGACAAGGAACATAGGCTCTGGAGTTCAGCAGACTTGGGATCAAAATCTAGTTTTCGTCATTTACTTGCTGGATGACTTGGGCACGCAACCCAATCTGTCTGTGCATGAGCTTGCTCATCTTCAACATGTTAGTGGTAGAAGTATGTACTCCCAAGAATTGTAGAAAATTAAGTAACTCTGTAAGGTCCTGGAACATAGTAGATGCTCAAATGGTAGTTACTGTTAATATTGACATAAATTATTTGTCCCTTCCTATGCCAACATTCTGGTTTTATTTTTATGTTTTAAAAGATTTTATTTATTTATTTTTAGAGAGTTGGGAAGAGAGGGAGAAAAGCATTAATATGTTAAAGATACATCAACCGGTTGCCTCTTGAGTGCCCCTTACTGGGGACCTGCCCCGCAGCCCAGGCATGTTCCCTGCCTGGGAATTGAACAGGCGACCCTTTGGTTCATAGGCTGGCACACAGTCCGCTGAGGCACACCAGCCAGGGCTAATTATGTTTTCTTTAATATTTAAAAAATATTTTGTTTATTTTTTAGAAAGGGGAAGGGAGGGAGAAAGAGAGGAAGAGAAACATCAATGTGTGGTTGCCTCTCGCATGCCCCGAACTGGGGACCTGGTCCCCAACCCAGCCATGTGTCCTACCTAGACTGGGAATTGAACCAGTGACCCTTTGGTTCACAGTCTGATACTCAATCCACTGAGCCACATCAGCCAGGGCAGATTTTTCATGTATATTTGTTTATTTACTTGCTTACTTAAAGTATATTTTATTGATTATACTATTACAGTTGTCCCATTTTTTTCTTCCCTTTATTCCCCTTCTGCCCTTCACCCCCTCATCAGCATTCCCCCTCCCCTTAATTTCACGTCCATGGGTCATACGTATAAGTTCTTTGGCTTCTCCATTTCCTATACTATTATGAACCACCACCTGTCTATTTTGTACCTACCATTTATGCTTCTTATTCCCTGTACCTTTTCCCCCATTCTCTCTCCTCCCTCTCCCCACTGATAGCCCTCCATGTGATCTCCATTTCTGTGATTCTGTGCCTGTTCTAGTTGTTTGCTGAGTTTGTTTTTGGTTTTTTAGGTCCAGTTGTTGATAGTTACAAGTTTGTTTTCATTTTACTGTTCACATTTTTGATCATCTTCTTTTCCTTAGATAAGCCACTTTAGCATTTCATATAATAAGGGCTTGGTGATGATGACAATTTTTTTGTTTTTTTAATCAACTACTCCCATGCAGACTCATTGCCATCTGATGAAAATGACAGTTTGAGAGGTTGACTTCAAATCAGTCAAATCAGAGAGATAATATTAATGCTGCTGTGTTCCCCACTGTTATTCATGTCTAGGCAGCCCAACTTATATATTACTGTGTAGTATATCCCTCTTCTACCTCCTACTCCTTATGTTTTAAAATATGGTAACTTGGAAAAAGTGAGTCCTTGGTAAATTGTAGGTTATAGTAATCTGATGGAGAGAGGGTCTGTGATTATTGCCCATACTTGTTCACATACTCTCGTGGCTCCTGGTACTATCCTGGCAGTGTTTTATAAAGGTTCCTCAGTGGAAAAGAACTAAAGGCTCATTGAAATGCTGCTCTGTCATGACTTTGGGAGTTGAGACTGGGAAAGAAGATAAAAGTACTAGATCTAATTCTGGTGGGTAGACCAGAGGTCAGCAAACTACAGATCGTGGGTTAGTTACTTGTTTTTATAAATAATCAAATGCATGGGGCTGTATTCCAATAAAACTTTATGTATATTATCTGTGACTGCTTTTGCACTTGATGACAGTTGAGTAGTTGTACTTGAAGAAGACTGTATGGCCCTTAATGGAGAATTTACCATAGCAAAACTATAGTATCATGACAACATAATGTGTGCAGTGTACTTGCCCTTGGTTATTTAAGGAAAATACTAATCATGTAGCAGGGTTGTTGAAAGAAGAGTCTTTCTGCCTAATGTTGCTAATTCATGTCTTTGTGTGGTATGTTTCAGGATTTGTCTGGTTCAATAGACGATCTCCCCATGGGGACAGAAGGAGCTCTGAGCCCTGGAGTGAGCACATCAGGGATTTCCAGCAGCCAAGGAGAACAGAGTAACCCAGCTCAGTCTCCTTTCTCTCCTCATACTTCCCCTCACCTGCCTGGCATCCGAGGCCCTTCCCCATCCCCTGTTGGTTCTCCCGCCAGTGTTGCTCAATCTCGCTCAGGACCACTCTCGCCTGCTGCAGTGCCAGGTACCCTCAAATGCTGGGTTTTGGGGAGAGGGAATGGGGACTGGCTTCCAACAATATCAAGGAGCCCCAGCCTTCCACTGGCAGAGAAAGCATCTCTGGTCCTATCTGCAAAGTTTCCCTTTAGCATTTGAAGAAGGGAGATGGGAGCCCCTTGGTTGGAACATTCTGTGCATGTGATACTAGGGGGATACTAATGGTGCCTTCCCAGGAGCCATTTCCAGCTCTGAATTGACCTCCTAGCTGGAAATTCCAGGTTTAGCCATAATTGGCTTACTTTCTCTGTCTGGAGCAGGCAATCAGATGCCACCTCGGCCACCCAGTGGCCAGTCGGACAGCATCATACATCCTTCCATGAACCCATCGAGCATTGCCCAAGATCGAGGTAAGAGCCTGGGCTTTGAGGGAGGGTGGAGGTCTAAGGCTGACACTTAATTATCCAGTGCAATAGCTTTTGGAGAACTGTATGACCATGAAGCGTAGGATAATCCCAGCAACAGTTATGAAGTTAAGAGTGGGCTTGACCATGTTGTGGCTCCAAAACTGTGTTTCCCCCACAGTCATTCTTTGTTTCTCAGTGTTTCTCTTTTGATGGATTCCCCCACGTAATTGTGCCCAATTTGATCAGCAGATGCTAAAACTTAACATTAAATCTTTACTTTTTAAATCCTGCTTCATTTTATTTTTCTGTAATTGCTATTTGTCTTTTCAAGCCCCCATAAAGTAGAAAGAGTTGGCATGGTCTGGTTAAGAGCTATGTCACTTTGGAGGGTGCCTGCAATGGCATGCAATTATATAATAAATAAGATAGAGACTTCATTTAATTAGTTGCTACAATGTAGATGGTGAAGTCCTAGGATAAGGGAGAATATTTGTTCCCATTGTACTAAGGTGATAACTATATGGGCACTACCCACAAATAGGTTACATGCAGAGGAACCCCCAGATGCCCCAGTACAGTTCCCCCCAGCCCGGCTCGGCCTTATCTCCACGTCAGCCTTCTGGAGGACAGATGCACACAGGCATGGGCTCCTACCAGCAGAACTCCATGGGGAGCTATGGTCCCCAGGGGAGTCAGTATGGCCCACAGGGTAAGTATATACTCAGTTAGGAGTACACAGAGATGAGACAAGAAAACAGTTACTTGATATGCTACTCCCTGGGGTGTAAGAATAGGACTGTTCTTTGCCTTTAATTCACCAAGACCAGTCCTAAAGTAGGGGAGGAAGGACTGTCACCATGGGAAAGTTCTTGAATATCTCTGAGCCTCTGTTTCATCTATATAACAGGGATAAAGTGTTTAGCTCAAGACACTGAGCAAAAGCACTTAATAAATGGTAATTATTGGTTATTATACTTGTTTTTAGTAAATTAGTCCCAGTAGAATGGATCTTTCTTCAAAATTAGCCCTCAGTGAACTAAAGCTGAATGTTTCTCATATAGCATAGTACAGAAGGCAAAGATGTAGAAAGGAAAGAATTCCAGGAGTTGTTGGACCTGGATAGGAGCAAAACCAACCTTGCCTGCTAGTCAGTCTTAACTCTACGCTGTCTTTAAGATGAGGGGACAATGGGGGCGTCTCTTTATATGCTTTTACCCTCCCTTTTCCTTTTTTTTTTTTTTTTTTAATGGGGTAAAGGCTACCATGAAGTTGGTCTCTTTCCAGACCAAATCTCTATAATGATTCCCCTTGTTTATCATCTTTGGAATTTGAGGATTTGAGCAGTATTAGGGAGTTGCTAATGAATCACTAACCAAGTCTCTGTGTTTTCTTTCCTTCTTCCTCTCCCAGGAGGCTACCCCAGACAGCCAAACTATAATGCCTTGCCCAACGCTAACTACCCTAGTGCAGGCATGGCTGGAAGCATGAACCCTATGGGTGCTGGAGGTCAGATGCATGGACAGCCTGGCATCCCACCTTATGGGACACTCCCTCCAGGGAGAATGAGTCACGCCTCCATGGGCAACCGGCCATATGGCCCTAACATGGCCAATATGCCACCTCAGGTTGGGTCAGGGATGTGTCCCCCACCAGGGGGCATGAACCGGAAAACTCAAGAAACTGCTGTCGCCATGCATGTTGCTGCCAACTCTATCCAAAACAGGTAAGGCCTGGGAAGAGGGTGTTAGTGCAAGGAAATAAATTGTGGCATCATTCAGGTTATTGAGGTACTTCTGGGCCTAAACCATGTCATCTTGGTAAATATGCATTTTATTAAGAGCTCTTTAAAAACTAGATTTCCTTATAGTGAAAAACACAACAAAAGTTCTGATTCTTTTTTTTTTTAATCGTAAACACCAACTTTTTTTTTTTAAGATTTTATGTATTTATTCCTAGAGAGAGAAAGAGAGGGAGAGAAAGAAACATCAGTCAGTTGTCTCTTCCACGCCCTGTGCCCCTACGGGGGACTGGGCTTGCAAGCCAGGCATGTGCCCTTACTGGGAATCGAACCTGTGGTACAGTACAACACTCCAACCAAGTAGGCCACACCGGTCAGGGCAAAAGTTCTGATTCTTAAGCATCCTAGAAAATTTGGATCAAATTTCACATGACCAGATATCATATGTAAAGAACTTTACAAAACACAGGTTATTTTGATTAGTAAAAATAAGTCTTCGGAGTTTCTTCATTTCTTTTGTTATCTAGTGTCTTAGTTTCTGAAAGGATTTTTAATGATACTCTTGACTTGGATCTGTGGTGTGAGAAATAAAAGAATGGTAGAGTTACGGTTTGCCATTTTGTTCTACTGTTCTATGTGGTCCTGTGCATTTGACTCTGGTGCTGAAGTGCAGAAGGCTCATGTGATACAGTTTAGTGACTTGAAGATTCATCTCTTCTTTCTTGGCCATGGACTTCAGTGCACATGATTTCTCTTTTCGGAGGCTCTATCCTTGTACTCCATTTTTGGTGCCTACAGTTCTTAAAGTGACAGGTCTTATTGGGATGTTGATGAACCAAGGTAGATTAGGATGAATGACTAACTGTGAAGAGGTGGGTTTGGTTAGTACTTCAGAATGATGAAAGCACAGTATGTAGTAGGCCCATCAGGAATACAAAGCAAAGCTTCCCCTGCCACCACCAGGTACTTTACTGTTGAGGGCTCCAGTTTGGTTGGGGTTTGATGTAACAAAGAAGGGTAAAATTGAGCAATATAGTCCTCTTTGGCATAGAGAAGGCTCTTAAATGGAAACACTTGGCTTTGCAGGTGCCTTCGAGGCTAACACTATTTAAGAGACAGGGTAGGCCTTCATTCTCAAGGAGTGTTTCCTTTCAAATTAACCTATGGCCTCCCATTTGGGACTTGAATCCTCTTAGAACCTTTTGTGGGAGGTAAAAGATAAAAATATTTAGGTCAGGTAGTGCATGATTGTGGTTTGGGGGTCCCATACATTTTTTCTTTGTAAGCCTAACTAGATGATCATGGCTCACACAACTCTATTTATATTTAGCTCAAGTCCAAATCTGAAAGCTCGATGTCTCTAACTCTCCTCTCTCCATTTTCTTTCTCAGGCCACCAGGCTACCCCAATATGAATCAAGGGGGCATAATGGGAACTGGACCTCCCTATGGACAAGGGATTAATAGTATGGCTGGCATGATCAACCCTCAGGGACCCCCATATCCCATGGGTGGAACCATGGCCAACAATTCAGCAGGTAAGTTCTAGTCATTGCTCACCCCAGGGATTTCTTCCAGAGTGATCTTCATGTTACAAACCTATTAAACTTAGGGGTTTTTTTTTCTCTTTCGTAGGGATGGCAGCCAGCCCAGAGATGATGGGCCTTGGGGATGTCAAGTTAACTCCAGCCACCAAAATGAACAACAAAGCTGATGGGACACCCAAGACGGAATCCAAATCCAAAGTAATGATTTATAGCTTGACTCCTCACCTTTTTGTCCCATGCTTTCCAGTGATAGAAAGGAAAAAGTAGAGAATGATTAGATTCTATCGTTTTTTATGACACCAAGTAGATTGTCTCAGAGAAAGGTCATTGTTTCCTCTTGCTATCGTGAAGGGTCCCACGATAATAGCTCACTGAATTAGGTTTGAGTTAGTCTAAGGGTCCTTATGTAGAAAACATAATCTTCTCATAGCTGTCTGTTATGGAGGAAATGTCAGACCTGCAGTGTAGAATTCTCTGTGAAATTGTGCCCTCTATCCTTATGCATTGATAGATGGTATGTGCCATTGACAACTAGTTGCTCTTCTCTTCCTGGACCATACTAAGAATGGCAGGAATCGTTGGTACCCTATATTCTATCAGGGGGAGATGAGGCAGGTGAGATTTCAGTCCTTGGCCCCCCGTAGGTTGGTCCTAAGTGTGCTCTCTGTTGGGCCGTGTGGCAAATTGGGGACCTGTCCAGTATTAGAGTCATTTGAAACCTTTCTACCCTTTGTCATACCTTATTTTCCCTATATTATAAAGTGGGGGAAATAAAAAATTATAGCTACCACCTCCTATGGACCTTCACCTCTGGCTCCCAGGCCCTTCCAGTCATCCTCCTGCTTAGGATAGGATACTGTCCAAAGCCTTCCAAGCAGTTGGAAGACCCCTTTTTTCTTGAGAGTAGGTAGAGTTTCTTTTTGTTTAGTCCATCCTATTGTCTTAAGATTATATCTAGAGTTTCTTGAGTTCTCTGAAACTATCTATGAAAGTGTGTCCAGGCTTCTGGGTAAGTAGTGTGGGAGTGGGAGTGACATCGATGTCAGGTGGACAAGGATTTGACTCAGCCCTGCTACTTCAAAGCTGTGAGATCTTAGGCATGCCCTCCTTGTGCCTGCTTCTTTATCTTTTAAGAGGAGGGTAATTTATAATGCCTAATATGTGAAGGCATCTAGCACAGCACACAATGTATAATATACAGTATTTTTCTTCCTTTACAGGAAGAAGGTCTAGCTCCCTTTTGGTCTTTCAACCTTACGAAGGCAGGACAAGCGTTAATAACCACTCCAGAATAAGAGGCTTTATAACTGTTTTAATTAAGGGACTTCTAAGACCCTTAGCATAGGCTTTGAATCTAACCAGTTCCTAAGAATCTTAACCTGCTCCTTCCAGAAATCCAGTTCTTCTACTACAACCAATGAGAAGATCACCAAGTTGTATGAGCTGGGTGGTGAGCCTGAGAGGAAGATGTGGGTGGACCGTTATCTGGCCTTCACTGAGGAGAAGGCCATGGGCATGACAAATCTGCCTGCTGTGGGTAGGAAACCTCTGGACCTCTATCGCCTCTATGTGTCTGTGAAGGAGATTGGTGGATTGACTCAGGTGAGTGCCTGGCACTTGGCTTCCCCTGTGGTTTCTGCAAGCCTCTCTTAAGAACTCAGTGGCTTCACCTAGCATCATGAATCCCACAGGGATATTACCCTCTCCTGCTCTTTGAGTTATATACTGACGGACCTGAGAACACAGGCTCCCAGAATTCTGAGACTTCGTGGCTAGGATGAAGTATCAGCATTATGTTTACCATGTGTCTAGGATCCTACTGGGTTGCAAAGACAGAAAAGGTCTGTAGGCATTCTGATTCCATGAGAGGCAATCTGGCTTAGTAGACTAGGGCGAGATTTAGAGAAATTGCTTGGTTTTGAATCCTGTCTTAGCCACTTACTACATGACCTTGATAAAGTTTTTAACCACTCTGAACCCTAATATTTCTTATCTGTGAAGTAGGGACAGTGTACCTTGCCAGACTATCTAAGGCTAGAATTAAAAAACTTTCAGCAAGATATCTACCACATAAATTGGTCTGCACGATTGTATATGGGCAGCCAGAGTAGTTGCTGACCCTTTCCAAGAAACTTCACAGTAAAGATGGGATTTCAGGATCAGTTTAACAGAAATTGTTTGTGAAAGGAGATGTAGGTGGGAAATTGTGTTTAGTTACTCTGTATGGGAGACTAAAGTGAATGAATTCACCTCTGCTACAAACCTTTGAACTGAATGCCACCCTCAGCCTCTGCCCTAATACCTTACAGCTTTGTTTTACACTTAGCCCAGGAGGCAAACAGGTGAGGCAACCCTGACAAAACAGCGCACTGTGACTTGCAAACTTTCCTCCTATGTGTGTTCTGTACTTGTTACACCAGGAGACTGCTGTTGGTTCTGAGTTTGTGGCTGAGCTCAGGGGAGGCGTGGCTGGGAGGGATGTATTCCAAACCTCCTAAATCAGAAGAGGAAAACAGCTGTCACCAGCAGAAAAGAAAGTGATTGGAATGAAGCCAACCAACAGTCAGTTATGAATTCCTTCTCCCTTCAGGCTTTATTTCCCTCCCCCACAAAGGAAAACAAAACAAAACAAGACACGTGCGCACTGCCACATAAGTGGCGTGGGAAGCAAAGCCACAAAGGCTTCTGAGGTGACCCTGGACTTATTCCTACCATTCTCCCTGGTACTATTTCTCTCACACAGGCCTCTCCTGCTTGTAGGGCAAGGGAGCATACTTTTAATTGAGTGTATTTCTGAACTTAAGATGAGGTACAGGAGGGAATCTCAAAGCCTGGGCCTGTCTTAGTTTGCAAAAGGATGCCAACCTTTTAGGTGCTGTGATATAATTGAACTTTAAAGACAGTTCAGAGGGAAAGATTGCTGTTATAAGTTGTTTGTGAGGACTCCAGGAAGACAAAAGATGAATCGTGGGCTTTTCTGAAGGATTAGTAGGGTTTAGGTAGGAGGAGGGGCCGTTCCAGTAGACTGGCCCAGATGGCCTGGAGATGGGAGTCTGGAATGTACCCTGCCAACACCATCTCCCTGCTCTAGAAGTTTTCCTGGTCACCTTTTCTCCGTTTAGTTTGTTCTTTTCTTTGCTTCCTTATCACTCTTCTCTCTGGCATCCGTTGGTATCAGATCAACAGATATCACAGCATACTGAATTTCCTTTGTGGATTTGGGACTGGAAAACCAGCATTCCCAGCCCTTGAAATCTCCATAGACTTACCACATGGTGAGCAAATAAGCATAAGAATTCATGAAGACGGAGACCTGCTTGGCTAGAGCAGAAGGAGTAACTCTGGGGATTGGGAATCCTGTGTCCTGAGCCTGAGGAAAGGAGGCAAGATGAGGCTGGCTTCTGGGAAGGTACAAAAGAAGTCACAGGGCCTAGTGCATTCAGGACAGTGACTGGTGAGGGAAAGGGGCTTGTAGTTAGTTATATGTCACTGGGATGCAGGGGAGTAGTGGAACAGAATGTCAAATTGCAAAGAGCCCCACACTGAAAAAGATCAGATGTGAAAACGACCAGTTTGACAAAGCAAGTTAAGCAGGGTATTTGTTGATATTACCACACATCTCTATTTTATGAAATGTTTTTATTGGTACATTTAAAATAGGAGTTGGATCTGATGATATGCACATAATTTTTCAGTAGTACACATGTGTAAAGACCAGGCCTTCTTAATCCTATTCTAATAGTGATATGAAATTTGCCGTATCATATTTGCCTTGTCTAATAGTTGTCTGTGGATAGAGCCTGCCAAAGGTAGAGGAAAGCCAGCCATGAATTTAATGTTTATTGTGGACTGTCCATCAAGCAGGGTTAACTTCTGTGGTTCACTGAGAATTGTGATTCCACAAGAGAGGGGTACCTGGTAGTCTGATGGGGTTTGGGACTTGTGGGCAAGAAGATGTACCTTGACTCTTTCGGTTGGTTGTGCAGGTCAACAAGAACAAAAAATGGCGGGAACTTGCGACCAACCTCAATGTCGGCACTTCAAGCAGTGCTGCCAGCTCCTTGAAAAAGCAGTATATCCAGTGTCTCTATGCCTTTGAGTGCAAGATTGAACGCGGAGAAGACCCACCCCCAGACATCTTTGCAGCTGCTGATTCCAAGAAGTCCCAGCCCAAAATCCAGCCTCCTTCTCCAGGTAGGGATTGGGTGAGCCCTGCCAAGGCTAACCCTTCAAGGGTAGTATTCAAGGGTCCAGGTTCCTTATTCACCAGCACTGATCTCCAGGGATGTGTGCTCTTTCCTATCATGGGGCATAACAGGTTGGCAGACTAAATAAAGATCGTGCCGTGGCAACTCCTTTCAGAGGTAGTCTACAGTAGCCCTTAAGTTTTCGTTTTCACTGTGCACCTGGCATCTTGCCAAATGTTTATACGCTAGTGAGTAGGAAGGACATCAGAGAAGCGGGGAAATCTGACAAATAGCAATGAGGCAAGACTATCTGGAAACTTTGGCTCACTGATGTCAGTGCCTTAGAATGCAGCTCAAACTACAGCCCTCAATTCCCTAGGGAGCTAAAATGGTAATGAATGGGAAGGAGGACATGGGGAAGAGATATGAATGGAACACTCTGATGGGAGTGTCTCTGCCCACCCTCCTTTCTGAGAAGAGGCTGGTGCCTGGGCAAGCATGGGAAGGCCAGGACTCCTGGAAGGTTGGTGTAAACAGATGTGCTCTGATGTTGACCTCTGGGGGTATAATGAATACCTGAGGTGACTTACCAAGCAGTGGGATATCTGCTTCTGGGGGTGTTAACTAATGGAAACATTAATTATTGGTAATTCTGTGCTTATCAGCTTAGAGGAACACTTGAACCTGAGTGGTAGCACTGTTAGATGTTTGAGAATGGGAACTCCTATGTTCCTAATGTACACTGTTGGTTTGGGGTCTTTATACCCATGATTCTAGGGGCTCTGAATGGGAACTTGTGCACCAGCATTATATGGTTAGCAGGGTCCTGGGGTGGGGGTGGGGGGCAGTAAAAATAGTCAAGGAATCTGGTGGAGACTCAAGGAATCAACAGCATGGTAATAGCATCGCCATACCACTCATATTCTCTCAATGTGAAACAGCAAGGACCACTATTGAGCCCTCAAATTCCCTTTTTTATTACCTGGCCTTGATGAGATTTCCTGTGGAGAAGGTGATTTAGGCTTTAAAGAACCCTAGCTTTGGCCTTATAACAATCTTTTCAGAAGAGATCCCAGGGCATGGGTCTCTGTGAGAGTTAAACACTGTCCTGCTCACCCTGCATCTCTGTCCACAGCTGGATCAGGATCTATGCAGGGGCCACAGACACCTCAGTCAACCAGCAGTTCAATGGCAGAAGGGGGAGACTTGAAGCCACCAACTCCAGCATCCACACCACACAGTCAGATCCCCCCCTTGCCAGGCATGAGGTAAGACCACAAGCAGGGGCAGGTGGTTTGGAAGACCCTGGGCAGAAGTGCAAGAGCTCCTATGCAGCCTGGTGTGGTCTCTGCTCTGGCTGCCCAGCCAGTGACTTCCTTGTGTCCTATATTATCATGGGAATTGCTTTATTTGGGATTTAATTGACTTTCCTTGCTCTGGAGCAGGAGCAATTCAGTCGGGATCCAGGATGCTTTTCCTGATGGAGGTGACCCCACATTCCAGAAACGGAATTCCATGACTCCAAACCCTGGGTACCAGCCCAGTATGAATACCTCTGACATGATGGGGCGCATGTCCTACGAGCCAAATAAGGATCCTTATGGCAGCATGAGGAAAGGTGACTAGTTGGCTGTTGGCCTTTTACCCTTGAGAACAGTGCTGAGAAGTGGCTTGATAGATTGAGAGTGATTCAGGGTTCTTGTCAAGCCATCTTCTGAGATGGACATTTTCAAACCTAACTACCCATCTTCATTCCTGCCTTCTTTGTTGTCTTCCTCTCCCTAGTCTTACCCTATTATCCTTAAGAAGTATATGTTCTTTGTTGATTGGGGCCTCTTTAGATCTCTGTTTTAAACCTATCAGGAAAACAAAAGGAACAAAGTAGAGCTCTGAAGAAGGCATGGGTCTTTGGGGCAAGCAAGGGGTGGATTGCTAGACTTGTTCATCAAGTAGTTTGTTCACTGTCTGCCTTTCTATACTCAGCTCCAGGGAGTGATCCCTTCATGTCCTCAGGGCAGGGCCCCAACGGCGGGATGGGGGACCCCTACAGCCGAGCTGCCGGCCCTGGGCTGGCAAATGTGGCAATGGGACCACGACAGCACTATCCTTATGGAGGTCCTTATGACAGAGTGAGGTAAGCATGGCCCCCATTCCTGTCCCACCCCAGAACCCCACAGCAATAGTGGACTCATGTGCTTCTCGTATTTTGTTTAGGACGGAGCCTGGAATTGGACCCGAGGGAAACATGGGCACTGGAGCCCCACAGCCGAATCTCATGCCTTCCAACCCAGACTCGGGGATGTATTCTCCTAGCCGCTACCCTCCCCAGCAGCAGCAACAGCAGCAACGGTGAGTGAAGCCTGGCCTCAGTGCCACTGTGCCTTGGGCTTTGCCATTTCCCACCGTGATCCTGTTTTTCTTCCTTCTTGCAGACATGATTCCTATGGCAATCAGTTCACTCAAGGCACCCCTTCTAGCAGCCCCTTCCCCAGCCAGCAGACCACAATGTATCAACAGCAGCAGCAGGTGAGGAGGGTATCTGGGTGCACTCACACCCAGAGCCGGGTAGAAATCTAAGGTGGAAAGTCTAAGAACCTCACTTCAGGTACTTTGGTGGTCTTCTCCCATCCAAATAGCCAGTTCTGCCTAAACAGCCATGCCCTCGATCTCTATTCTATTTGGAATCCAGTTCAGTTTCTAGTTCTCGAGAAGAACTAGAAACAGGCCTTTTATTTTGATTTTTGAACTTTTCTTTAGTTCTTCTACTTAGAGTAAGGGAGAGCCAGAGAGGAAGAGAGAATAATTCTTGCTTTCAGAGATAATTTTGAAAAATAATTTGAGAAGATTATTCCTTTGTTCTCTTAGAGTCTGTGTCTCTTCTAGAGGTACAGAAGCAAGCTCAGTGAGTGTCTGGTATAGCTGTCTTGGCAGCTGTAGTTCTTGTGTCCCTGAATACAAAGCATTAACTTCCCCCTGCTTGTCCCTGTCTTAGAATTACAAGCGGCCAATGGATAGCACATACGGCCCTACTGCCAAGCGGCATGAAGGGGAGATGTACAGTGTGCCGTACAGCACAGGGCAGGGGCAGCCCCAGCAGCAGCAGTTGCCTCCAGCCCAGCCCCAGCCTGCCAGCCAGCAACAAGCTGCCCAGCCTTCACCTCAGCAAGATGTGTACAACCAGTATGGCAATGCATATCCTGCCACTGCCACTGCTGCTACTGAGCGCCGACCAGCAAGTGGCCCCCAGAACCAGTTTCCATTCCAGTTTGGCCGAGACCGTGTCTCAGCACCCCCTGGTTCCAGTGCCCAGCAGAACATACCACCACAAATGATGGGTGGCCCCATACAGGCATCAGCTGAGGTTGCTCAGCAAGGCACCATGTGGCAAGGGCGTAATGACATGACCTACAATTACACCAATAGGCAGAGCACGGGCTCTGCCCCCCAAGGCCCTGCCTATCATGGTGTGAACCGAACAGATGAAATGCTGCATACGGATCAGAGGGCTAACCATGAAGGCTCTTGGCCTTCCCATGGCACACGTCAGCCCCCATATGGTCCCTCTGCCCCTGTGCCCGCCATGACAAGGCCCCCTCCTTCCAACTACCAGCCCCCACCAAGCATGCAGAATCACATTCCTCAGGTATCCAGCCCTGCTCCCCTGCCTCGGCCAATGGAGAACCGCACCTCTCCTAGCAAGTCTCCATTCCTGCACTCTGGGATGAAGATGCAAAAGGCAGGGCCCCCTGTACCTGCCTCACACATAGCACCTGCGCCTGTGCAGCCTCCCATGATCCGGCGGGACATCACCTTCCCACCTGGCTCTGTTGAAGCAACACAGCCTGTTTTGAAGCAGAGGAGGCGACTCACCATGAAAGACATTGGTAAGGAGACCTCCCTCGTTGGGTTGTGTGATCTGCCCCTTTCATCTTGTCCATTGTTCTCCCTCCATCCTGATATTCTGCATGAAGTAAAATCTGGACCAGTGTTGACTAAAACAGAACCAAAGACATTTGCGTAAGAAAGAAATCAGCTGATTTCAGGCTTTTACTTAAAGGAATTGCTACACAGTGAGGTCCTAAGAGGGCCTAAAAGCCTTGAGAAGTAGATGTCTGCCATCTCCCAGATAGGAACTGCCCCTGTTTGTTATCTTCATAGTAGCCTGACTGATTGGCCAGCCCTAGAGTGACATTCCAGCCACCCTGGGCTTGATGGATGGATGACCTGGAAGTTTTGTTTCAGGAACTCCAGAGGCATGGCGAGTAATGATGTCCCTCAAGTCTGGGCTGCTGGCAGAGAGCACATGGGCATTAGACACCATTAACATCCTGTTGTATGATGACAACAGTATCATGACCTTCAACCTCAGTCAGGTGAGTACACGTGCCTGGAGAGGATTGGAAGGTTGTGAGGGCCTAGTATCTTCTTAAAGTCAGTGATATTAAGTGACACTGGGAATTTACACTATCCCCAGCCAACATGGTGTCTATCTCACTCCTTCTCTGATATCTTCCTTGCCAGCCCTTGGCCATTGCCCATGGGCCCAGAATACTGGGAACAGTAATAATTTGTGTGTAAGGAAGGTATCAGTATTGACTTCAAAGGGAATTTGAGAGAAATACTTCGGTATTAGTAAGAAAGGCAGATTCTGTGGATGTCAGTGAAGACACCATGTTTTCTAGACTACCAACAGGAACCTATGGTCTTCATCAGTGAGCAGAATAGTTTCTTTATTCCCTTCCTTATTCCATCTACTCTGAATAGAAGAGATTCTTCTTGATCCCATTTGCCTAAGGCGTAGGATGGGAAGTGCTTGGGGCAGGGGTTAAGGAGATGGAGAGATTTCATAATGTTCCCACAAAGGTGATTCTCCAGACACTCTCTCCACAAGACATGCACCTTGAGTTTTGCCAGTAACTGGGAAGAGTTTCTGCTGCACCATCCTACTCTTCGTTTTGATCATTCTTAGTGTCCACCAACCAACCCATCTATCTAGGAGCTGACTAAGGAGGCATTGTTATTAATTGTTACTGTTTATTTTGTCCTCATTTTGTGCCAGGTTCTTCGTATTTTCTTTCATGTCATACAACAGCCTTCTGAGGCAGGTGTGGCCATAGGCTCAGAGTCTTTATCTTTTTCCAGGTTCACACAGCTGTTAAGAGGGTTTTTTTTTCTTTCTTTAAATAAAAAGATTTGAGAGAGAGAAGGAGGAAGGGACACAGAGAAAGAAACATTAGTTTTTTGTTCCTGTTATTTATGCAATCATTGCTTGATTCTTGTATATGCCCTGACTGGGGATCAAAGCCACAACCTTGGCATATTGGGACAATGCTCTAACCAACTGATCTAACTGGCCACATCCTAACAGAGTCGTTGTGACTATCAAAACCTGACTGTATTGCATAATATCACCTCCCATAATAAAGTAAAGAAACAAATATTTATTGAGCAATTTCCATAGTCTACACATTTGATATATTCCATTTAGACCTCATAACAACCCTGTGAAGTTTAGGAATTTCTGGAAAGATGGGAAAAACTACAGCTTAGAAAGTTAAATCACGCAGCTAGTTCCTGGGAAAGTCAGAATTGAAACCTAGATCTTTCTAATCCTAAAGCCCTTATTTTCTTCCATTCTGCTATACCATTCCACCAGATACTGATCCAATTAGAAATTAGTGTTTTCTTCTAGAGGTAAATGGCCTATACAGGATCCAAGCTGGAATTTGGGTTTCCCTAGCACCAGCTTGGACCAGTGTTTGGCAAATCAAAGCCTCATCCCGTTCATTCTGTTGCATGATTTATGAATGTCCAGCCTCCTATAATGTTGGGGAGCTTGGAGAAAACAGATAAACATCTGTCCATGCTGCATTTCTTCCCTCAGCTCATGTTGTGAGGGATCATCCCACCATGCCTAGCCTTGTGCTCCACTTGGCAGTGGGAGATATATATATATATTATTCTAAGAGGGACAATGACAGTGACCACTGGGTAGGAAACCGGACCTAGTAAAGAAAAGTGGAAATTGGTTGTGAGAGGAGGCTGAGAGATGGTGGCAGTGGTAGTGAGGGTGCAGAGCTGTTGGTCAGCATTTCCATCCTGGAGGCAGGCTCACTTGAAGGTAGGTTAGTTGGGCAGGGGGATGTTGCCGGTCATAGGAGAGATCAAAGGACGCACTGTGTAGAGAGTCTTTGGAAGGAAGCCCCTCTGCCTTTCACAGTGATATAAATGTCTGACCTGGAGGGAAAGGGGGGAGAGCAGATAGAAGACCCTTGGAGACCTCTCCAGTCAAGGATTCTTATTTTAGCCCACTTTTCTCCCTTAATTTATTTCCTGTTCTTTCTCTTTAGCTCCCAGGGTTGCTAGAGCTCCTTGTGGAATATTTCCGACGTTGCCTGATTGAGATCTTTGGCATTTTAAAGGAGTATGAGGTGGGTGACCCAGGGCAGAGAACACTATTGGACCCTGGGAGATTCAGCAAGGCGTCTAGTCCAGCCCCTGTAGAGGGGGAGGATGAGGAAGACCTTCTAGGTCCTAAACTAGAGGAAGAAGAAGAGGAAGTAGTTGAAAATGATGAGGAGATGGCCTTTTCAGGCAAGGACAAGGCAGCCTCAGAGAATAGCGAGGAAAAACTTACTAGTAAGTTTGACAAACTTCCAGTAAAGATCGTGCAGAAGAATGACCCGTTTGTGGTGGACTGCTCAGATAAGCTTGGGCGCGTGCAGGAGTTTGACAGTGGCCTGCTGCACTGGCGGATTGGTGGGGGGGACACCACTGAGCATATCCAGACCCACTTTGAGAGCAAGACAGAGCTTCTGCCTACTCAGCCTCATATGCCCTGCCTACCAGTCACCCGGAAACATGTCATAGCAGGAGAGGGTACACAAGGGACAACAGAACAAGAGGGCCCCCCACCTGATGGCCCCCCAGAGAAACGGATCACAGCCACTATGGATGATATGTTGTCCACTCGGTCTAGCACATTGACCGAGGAGGGAGCTAAGAGTACAGAGGCTACCAAGGAGAGCAGCAAGTTTCCATTTGGCATCAGCCCAACACAGAGCCACCGGAACATCAAGATCCTAGAGGATGAACCTCACAGTAAAGATGAGACCCCACTGTGTACCCTTCTGGACTGGCAGGATTCCCTTGCTAAGCGCTGCATCTGTGTCTCCAATACTATCCGAAGCCTGTCATTTGTGCCAGGTAATGACTTTGAGATGTCCAAACACCCAGGGCTGCTGCTAATCCTGGGCAAGCTGATCCTTCTACATCACAAGCATCCAGAACGGAAGCAGGCACCACTAACTTATGAGAAGGAAGAGGAACAGGACCAAGGGGTGAGCTGCAACAAAGTGGAGTGGTGGTGGGACTGCTTGGAGATGCTCCGGGAAAACACCTTGGTTACACTAGCCAACATCTCGGGGCAGTTGGACCTCTCCCCGTACCCTGAGAGCATTTGCCTGCCTGTCCTGGATGGACTCCTACACTGGGCAGTGTGCCCTTCAGCTGAAGCCCAGGACCCCTTCTCCACCTTGGGCCCCAATGCCGTCCTTTCCCCCCAGAGACTGGTCTTGGAAACCCTCAGCAAACTCAGCATCCAGGACAACAATGTGGACCTGATCCTTGCCACACCCCCCTTCAGCCGCCTGGAGAAGTTGTATAGCACCATGGTGCGCTTCCTCAGTGACCGAAAGAACCCGGTATGCCGGGAGATGGCCGTGGTACTGCTGGCCAACCTGGCGCAGGGTGACAGCCTGGCAGCCCGTGCCATCGCAGTGCAGAAGGGCAGCATCGGCAACCTCCTGGGCTTCCTGGAGGACAGCCTTGCTGCCACACAGTTTCAACAAAGCCAGGCAAGCCTGCTCCACATGCAGAACCCGCCCTTTGAGCCAACTAGTGTGGACATGATGCGGCGGGCTGCCCGTGCACTGCTGGCCCTGGCTAAGGTGGACGAAAACCACTCAGAGTTCACGCTGTACGAGTCACGGCTGTTGGACATCTCGGTATCACCATTGATGAACTCATTGGTTTCACAAGTCATCTGTGATGTACTGTTTTTGATTGGCCAGTCATGACAGCCGTGGGACACCTCCCTCCCTGTGTGTGTGTGCGTGTGTGAACTTAGAAACTGACTGTTGCCCTTTATTTATGCAAAACCACCTCAGAATCCAGTTTACCCTGTGCTGTCCAGCTTCTCCCTTGGGAAAAAAGTCTCTCCTATTTCTCTTCCCTCCCAGCCCCCCTTACCTTTCTACCTTTCTGTTCCTTGTCCTCACCTAACTCCCCTCAGGACCTCACCCTATTTGAAAAGACAAAGCTCTGCCTACATAGAAGACTTTTTTATTTTAACCAAAGTTACTGTTGTTTACAGTGAGTTTGGGGAAAAAAATTAAATAAAAATGGCTTTCCCGGTCCTTGCATCAACGGGATGCCACATTTCATAACTGTTTTTAATGGTTAAAAAAAAAGAAAAAATACAAAAAAAAAAGCCTCTGAAGGACAAAATAAGGTGACTGCTGAACTGTGTGTGGTTTATTGTTGTAACATTCACAATCTTGCAGGAGCCGAGAATTTCGCAGTTGTGGACAGACCCTGTTCACTAGAGAGGCCTGTGCAGTAGAGTGTAGATCCTTCCATGTACTGTACTGTACACCTGATACTGTAAACATACTGTAATAATAATGTCTCACATGGAAACGAGAAAAAAAACGCTGGGTCAGCAGCAAGCTGTAGTTTTTAAAAATGTTTTTAGTTAAATGTTGAGGAGAAAAAAAAAGGCTTTTCCCCCAAAGTATCATGTGTGAACCTACAACACCCTGACCTCTTTCTCTCCTCCTTGATTGTATGAATAACCCTGAGATCACCTCTTAGAACTGGTTTTAACCTTTAGCTGCAGCCGCTGTGCTGCCACGTGTGTATATATATGACGTTGTACATTGCACATACCCTTGGGTCCCCACAGTTTGGTTCCCCCTCCCAGCTACCCCTTTATAGTATGACGAGTTAACAAGTTGGTGACCTGCACAAAGCGAGACAAAGCTATTTAATCTCTTGCCAGACATCATCCCTCTTGGCGCGATGCTGTACAGGTCTCTGTAAAAAGTCCTTGCTGTCTCAGCAGCCAATCAACTTATAGTTTATTTTTTTCTGGGTTTTTGTTTTGTTTTGTTTTCTTTCTAATCGAGGTGTGAAGTTCTAGGTTCAGTTGAAGTTCCTGATGAAGAAACACAATTGAGATTTTTTCAGTGATAAAATCTGCATATTTGTATTTCAAACAATGTAGCTAAAACTTGATGTAAATTCCTCCTTTTTTCCTTTTTTGGCTTAATGAATATCATTTATTCAGTATGAAATCTTTATACTATATGTTCCACGTGTTAAGAATAAATGTACATTAAATCTTGGTAAGACATTTGTGAGGCTTTTTATTGTTTTCAAACTGTTTAAAAGCTTGACCTTTTGGGGGTGTGGTTCCTGTTCTTGCAACTCTTCCTTGGTGTGCTGTCTTTCCTAAGAAATATCATTCTGGGCCTTGTCGTTTCTGCACCATATTTTCACTTTACTTTCCACAGTGTCCGTTTAAAAGAAAGCTGAGATCATTTCACCTGCAAGAGGAAGTTTTAGGCATTAAAAGCACAAGATAAATGGGGTTTAAATAGCCAAAGAAATTGATGATACTCTAGAACATTTTCAGTCTTTTTCATCTTGTGGCACACGTAAGCTAATTATTAAAACTATGCACACCAAAAAATACATTTTTTGCTGATGTAACAAAAAGTAATTTTTAAAACAATATTTTATTTAGAGATAGGGGAAGAGAGGGAGAGAAACATAAATGTTTGAGAGAAACATTGATCAGTTGTCTCTCACATGTGCCCCAACCTGGGACCAGCCCACAACCCAGGCATGTGCCCTGACTGGAAATCAAACCCATGACCCTTTGCTTTGTGGGGAAACACTCAACCAATTGAGTCACACCAGGGGGTGGGGCGGGCAGGTATAATTCTGATTAAATCACACCAGATGACTGTTGTGTTGGCTGTTGTCATTTTTTAATTTGACAATCTAAAAGAGCTCAGTGCCCTGACTAGCTAGGTCTTACATGTTTTAAAAATTCTTGCAGCACACCAGTTGAAAATCACTGCTCCAGAAACTTTTGGTAATAGTTGGTAAAGGGGATGATTTCTTTTTCTTAGAAATTGTTATTAAATGGTAATGGAAAAATGTATAAGAAAGATTAAATTTTAAAAAGTAGTTAATAAGACAACCATTTATCTGGAAGCAGCCTCCAATTTAACCATTAATTTCTCCAGACTGGCTCTCTCCCTTGATTACAGATGAGAGCATTCGGCTGCTTTCTTGACATCTCTGGAAGTTTAATTTGAACATGCCCAAACTAAAATGCCATCTTCCCCTAGAAACCTGCCTCTCCCATAGTTTTCTCAGTAAATGACAATTCCGTTGCTTGGCAAAAAAAAAAAGTCCTTGACTATTTTAATTTCCACATTCAGTCTGTTAGCATTTTTCAAAAATTAATCCTCACTGTAGCCACTACTACTGTAGTTTAAGACACTACCATATCTTTCTTGAATTCTTGAAATATTCTCCAAACTGGCCTCCATGCTTCTGTTTGGCTTGGTTGAACCCATTCTCTACATAGCAACCAAAAGCTCCCTTTAAAACCAAGTCAGATCAAAATCCTTTAGTGGCCCTGGCTGGTGTGGCTCAGTGGATTGAGCACTGGTCTGCAAACCAAAGGGTTGCTGGTTCAATTCCCAGTCAGGGCACATCGCCCGGGTCTCAGGCCTGGTCCCCAGGAGGGGGCCCTTGAGAGGCAATCACACATTGATGTTTCTCTCCCTCTCCTTCCCTTCCCCTCTAAAAATAAATAGAATCTTCAAAAAAAAAAAAAAAAAGTGCTTCTCATTCTAAGTAAAACTCCAGATTGTTATAACAGCCTCCAAGGCCCTCAATTATCTAGCTTGCTGTTTCCTCTCTGGGCTCTTCTCTTCCTCATTGCTGATTGCACTATACAGGGCTGTTTCCACCATGGGACTTTTGCCCTTACCATTCCTCTGTCCAGAATACTCACCAAATAACTTCATGGTTGAAGTTTTCTTCAAGTCCACTCAAATATATCAGTGAAGCTTTCCCTGGCCACCCTATTTAAAATAGCAATCTGCTCCCTTGCCTTATTTCCCTTTTCTGTCTTAATTTTCTTCGTAGTGCTTGTTACCATGTGGCATGTTATATGTTTTACTTACTTGTCATCTTTATACTGGAATGTAAGCTCTCTGA
Organism: Tonatia bakeri; assembly: GCA_004024845.1. Lineage (NCBI taxonomy): Eukaryota > Metazoa > Chordata > Mammalia > Chiroptera > Phyllostomidae > Tonatia > Tonatia bakeri. The sequence continues at coordinate 89,891 of PVIA01002050.1, read as the reverse complement.
GGGCAGGGGTATTATTTTGTTCACTATATCCCTGTCCTACATCACAGTCTGGCACATAGTTGATTAATGAAATGTAGATGTTGGCCACATGCAATTACTTTTATAGGCCAGTATTACAATATATAGCTTCTCTGTTCATCCACTTCAAGAAAACAATGAAGAAACCAGAATCAGTTACAGAGAAATGAGTGTGGAGACTTAGAAGTGAAACTTGAAACAATAGCTCTTTATTGAGTACCTACATGTGTACCAGACATAGTACATAAAGCAGTCCCATGCCTGTGAGATCAGTATTCTGGCTTCCATTTTACAGTTGAAGAAAGTGGCTTGTATGAGCTCACATACCAACGAAGATCTCCCTGAGCCCAAGGCCCATGCTCTTCCTAATTCACCAGGCTGAACCTTCTTGGGTGACAACCGGACTTAACTGGATCTAGCAGTGGAGCTCAGCAAGATTTGTTTTTGTTGTATTTAGCATAAGGTAAAATTGTCCCAAGAATTCCAATCAAGTGTTCGTCAAACTGTATATGGTTGTTAATATTTGAGTCAGGGACGGGAATGAGTAACTAGTATTTCTGTACTGAGAGAGGGAGAAATAGAGACAATTGGCTAACCATTGACCAAGACAATTTCCTAGGACTCTTCAGAAAAAAACTAAATGAGAAAATTTTCATATCTATATTTTGGTGAGCAATACTGCTAATGGCTAATTTTGCTCCAGGCTTCTTGAACTCCACTGTCTAGTGTAGAAAGTGCATTTCTGGGCTGTGCGTGGAGAATTGCCTAGGAGTTTGGTTTCCTGGGTTCCTTTCATCTGCTCTCTTGCAATGCAGGGAGAGCCTAGCCTGGTCTCCAGTTTCTGACTGGTGTTAGCACAGGCCAAGAACTGCTAGCCACTGAGCTGTGAGTAATTTGCTTTTGAGAAGTAAATAGAGCCTTTGCCAGTAGAGAGCCCAGGGGTGTGTCCAGTAGTTCTTTTCCCAGGCTCCTCCCTCCCCACCCCCTAAATGACCTTAACCTTCTTTCATAGCTGGAGAGCAGCCAAGTCTGGCCTAAACAATACTCTCAACCTCATTGGCTCTTTTGCCTTACAGCCACTGCCACCCCTAAGTGGCTAAGGCCCTTCCCACTAGGCCTCTCAGTGGGGTCAAGGTTTTCTAACTACTGAAAAGCAAACACCAAAGAAAGGATGAAAAATAACCTTGTGTCCATGGCTTTCGAAGGATGAGTTTTTGGGTCCTGCATCTGGCGGGTAGGGCAGGATCTTTGTCCTGGGGTGGATGGGCAATTTTGAGTGATGTAGCAAAATACAGGCTTTTGGCCAACCCAGGTTTCAGAATGCATGTAAATGTCACCCAAGATCCTTGGAAACTGCCATTATGCCTTTTATCCCTGGCAAAAAGAAGTAGCATGAAGTTGTGGTAAGGCCCAGCTGCCTGTCATCACAGTCATTAGCACTGCCTCCTGACAGTTGGCAATGACAGGTATCAGAGGCCTGTGTGGTCATTTTTGTCCCATAATGGCCCAATGGCATGGCCTCAAAGCCAAAGTTCCAGATCAGGGTCAACTTCTCCAATATTCAAATAGGACTGGGGTCATGGAAAGTTTAGTGTCTGGAAACTGAGCTACTGAGAATAGACAGCCTGGGTGGGCTGTTCCTCTCCTCAGCCTGGGGCCAAGTCCCACTCCAGATGTGGCAGGAGCAAGGCAACGCAGCTACCAAGAGAAATGAGTTGTCAGAGTGCTTCAAGGAGGGGAGTGTTCCATGAGAACTTTCCTCCATACCTTCAGTGGAAAAATCACTCCTCTTCATTCAGAGAGGTATACCAGCCCATCTTTAGTGAGCACTTCATGCCAAGCACTGTACAATCCATGAGGTAGATATTAGTTCCATGAGGACTAGAGCTGTATCTGCCTTGTTCAGTATTATTGTTCCCTCTGACAGAGCAGACATTCCCATTTTGTTGAATAAACCAAGCAGGTAAGAATTTAGTGGAGGAAAGAGTAGTTAGGCACTGGTGTGTCCTGTGTAGTATTCTTGGCATAGCCCATAAATAAATAGTTATGTGAAGAAAAAAAAAAAGAGAGAGAGAGAGGAAGAGGTAAACTTGAGAAACATTAAAAATAGTGTGGAGTTTTGCAGGGGGGTTGGGGGGAAACCAGCTTGGAGGCTAGAAACCTACATTTAAGTCCCACCTCTGCCACTAGCTGTGGAACTTCAGGCCAGTCACTTCCCCTGAATCTTAGTTCCTGTATCCCTAAAGTATAGGTAGCAGGTTAAACAAATTGATTTATCCACCAGATCTTTATTGAGTACTTACAATGTGCAAAGCACTGTTCTAAGTGCTGATCATACTTTGAATGAGGCCCCCACTCTCACAGAGCTTACATTCCACAACAGGAAAACAGACAAGTAAAACTCACAGACAGGACAACCAGGTGGTGATAAGTGCTGTGAAGAAAATGGAAATGGGATAGTTAGTACAGGGTGTTGGTTGTGGCTGGATAGTCAGGGGAGGCCTCTCAGAAGAGGTAACATTCAGCTGACATCTGAATGCTGTGAGCTTGCCAAAGGGTGGTCTGGCAGTGAAGTGTTTCAAGCAAGAGCAGAGCCAGGCAATTTCAAGAAACAGAAATGCTGTAACTTACATTCTAGGATCTAGAAACAGTGGTGCATTGTTTGTGCATTGTTTAGGTCGGGGATTTGTATTATGAATTGTTTCTTGGTGGTGTAGGATATTTCCTTCTTAATGGAAGTGGCTGGGTGGTGTAAAGTGTTTCTGGAGCCTTGGGATACATCTCTGTCTCCCTTGCTCTCCCACAGTACTGGTCGCTCAGCCGGCTCACTGTGTAGATGCAGGCTCCATTTTAGCTGCTGACTCTAAAAGCAGACTAGAGAGATTGCCTCTTCTACTTCTTACAGCCTTGGAAGCCCAGAACCCCCTCCCATCCCACCTAGTGTTCTATTCTGACAAACCAGGGATTTCAGAGCATAAGATTCAGCTTCCTTGTTTTCCTGTCAGAGCGGGAGCCACAAAATGAAACAGGATACAGCAGAAGAGGAGGGGAGTGCGTAGCAGAGAGGGAAAGGAAGGAAAAATTGCAGGAAAGTAGAGCTAAAGATCTGGACAAAGTTCTACCTCTAAAGGGTGACAGTTGAGCAGTTGAGCTTTTAGAATTCTGACTTGTCACAAGAGACGCCTGTCTTTTTACAAATAGATTTTTGAGGGAATTTCATGTGGGGAGACAGAAACTGAAGAATGCATGTCTTTAGCCCTGGCTGGTGTGGCTCAGTGGATTGAGCACTGACCTGCAAACCAAAAGGTCGCTGGCTTGATTCCTAATCAGGGCACATGCCTGGTTTGCAGGCCAGGGACCCAGTTGGAGGTATGCAGGAGGCAACTTGTCAATGTTTTTCTCCCTCTCTTTCTCCCTTCTCTCTCTAAAAATAAAATAATTTACAATAGCCAAATGCTGGAAACAGCCAAAGTGCCCATCAGTAAACGAGCGGATAAAAAAACTGTGGTACATTTACGCAATGGAATACTACACAGGCGACAGCATGATGGAACAGGAGAGTATTATGCTAAGTGAAATAAGCCGGGCAGTGAAAGACAAATACCGTATGATCTCCCCCATAAGTAGAATCTAATCATCAAGACAAACAAACCAGAAACATGGAAATAAAGAACAAACTGATAGAGGCCAGAGGGGAGGAGAAGGGGCCTAATGGAAATAAGAGGAAGGGTCAAGTCAAGGAACCAAGGAACATCTACAAAGGACTCATGGACAAAGACAGTGGGGTGAGGATTGTCTTTGAGAGCAGAGATTGGACAGGAAAGGGGAGAGCAACAGGGCAGGTGGGAGGGAATGGGAACAGCTCTAACTGAACAACAATTTAAAAAAATTGTTTTCATTTATTTTGATTTTTCTGAAATTCTTACACTGTAACTGTTTTTCGGGTTCTTCTGTGGTATTTAAGTTTTTGTGCTAAGCATTCATTAAAAAGTAAAATAAAAATAAATCTTGACAACAAACTCACAATTAACAACTGAACCTAAAAACAAACTAAGCAAACAACTAGAACAGGCACAGAATCACAGAAATGGAGATCACATGGAGGGTTATCAGTGGGGAAGGGGAAGGAGAGAGAACGGGGGAAAAGATACGGGGAATGAGAAGCGTAAATGGTAGGTACAAAATAGACAGGGGGAGATTAAGAATAATACGGGAAATGGAGAAGCCAAAGAATTTATATATGTGATCCATGGATATGAACTAAGGGTGGGGGGAATGCTGGTGGGAGGGGGTGCAGGGCAGAGGGGAATAAAGGGGAGAAAAAATGGGACAGCTGTAATAGCATAATCAATAAAGTATATTAAAATGAATAAATAAGTAATAATAAAATCTTACAAAAAAGAGAGAATGGCCCTGGCTGGTGTAGCTCAGTGGATTGAGCACAGGCTGTGAACCGAAGGGTTGCCGGTTCAATTCCCAGGCAGGGCACAGGCCTAGGTAGCAAGCCAGATCCCCACTGGGGGCCACGTGAGAGGCAACCACACACTGGTGTTTCTCTCCCTCTTTTCCTCCCTCCCTTCCCCTCTCTCTAAGAATAAATAAATCTTTAAAAAGAGAGAGAGAATGCATGTCTTTACCCCACATGAATTCACAAAGTAAGAGCAGTTCACTTCTCAGTTTGGTCTTTGCAAGTAGAGTGCTGCTTGGAGCCCCACAGACATCTAGAGTCTTAAGCCACAGCCTTAGGCCCCAGTTGCCAATTCACTCACAGGCCTCTGGAGCTGAGAACAAGTGTGTGTGTCACTGAAAAGCCTGGGAGAAGACTCTTCTAAACTCCATTTTTTCCCTTCTCCAATACACAACTAAAATGTGACATACTTTATCCACCCAATACACAACAAATACCTGAAAGGAAGTTTAGGTCTCAAGGCCTGAAATGAGTTATAGAGAATCAAGAGCCCTGGCCAGTGTGGCTCAGTTGATTGAGTGCCGGCCTATGAACCTAAAGGTCACTGGTTCGATTCCCAGTCAGGGCACATGCCTGGGTTCTGGGGCCAAGCCCCTTCCCCTCTCTCTAAAAAAATAAATAAAATGTTAAAAAAAAAAAAAAAGAATCGAAAGATACAGTCCCTGAGCGCCCCCCCCCAAAAAAAACCAAACTGATCTGGGCTAGTTTCTTTGCCTGAGAGATAGCAACCATCTCCTTTGTTCCCACCCACAAGGGTATCTGTTGTAGAAGATAAACTCCTCCCTCAGCCAGGGTTGTGGCCAGAAGCTAACCCAGCCTTTAGCTTCGTTTGGAGGGCAGATAACCGAAACCACAGAAGGCTTTGGAATCCTGAGAAACAAGAAATTCACCAACGGAGAAGGATTTATTATCTATTTCCTTTAAGTAGGGTGCAAAGTTGTTCTAACAGTTTCCGTTACAGGGGTACCAACTGGCCGCTCCTCCTTAACAGACGGTTTTGTTGAGTTAGCTTTTTTTTTTTTCCTTCTTTTTTGGCCCCACTTCCTACGAGAGAAACTACTTGAATGAGGAAGAAAGGAGTCCTGGCGGGTGTTCTCTGAGTTTCCGTCACCATCCTCATTAGCCACCTGAGGTGGGACTGGGGCTTGAAGTAGGGCAGAAGGTCCCTGGTAGCTGCAGGAGTGGAAAGTCGGGGATCCCCCACTTTCTTCACACTCACGACGTAGGGTGCTGCTGCTGGCCACAGGAACCCCAAGGAAGCTTTTTTTTTCCTATTCTCAGAACATCTATTGTGTGCCAGACGCTGTGCTCAACTGTTGTTGCCTGACAGCAGGGAAAGTGCAGCTCTGGCTTCTGTGAAGAAAGAGGCCGCGGGGTGGTCCCCAATTCCGAGAGCCTTGTCACACATTGGGAACTCAGTGGATGTTTGCAGGATGGAACAGGGGCAAGAACACCGACTCTGAGACAGCAGGCCCGGGGGACTAACTAAAAGGCGGGAGAGGCGACTCGAGTAGCGTGTAGTGTGGGGGTAAAGTCTCCAAGTGTCACCACGGAGGAAAGGTGCCAAGGCAAAGGGGCTCGGAATGGAGGGGCTCTGCAGTCCCCGCCCCACTTGCCCGGAGTCATCATGGTTGCCGCGGAGGCGGGGGATGCTTCGAGTGCGGGGAGGTGAGGGGCGGGTCTACCGTCGGAGGAGGCAAAGCGCAGGCGCGGCCGCTAGGTGTCCCGGATGGAAGAGCTAAAGTTCGGGTCCTGCCTGGGACACCGAGGCGTGCTGGCGCGGGCACTAGGGACCAGAGCGCCGGCGTGTGAGCCTGAAAGTTCTTGGGGGTGGGAAGTTGTCAAACGGGGGCCGAGGGGAAGGAGGCGGAGGCCGCCGAGAAGCGCAGAGACCCACCACTCCGCCATAGCGGCCTCCAAGTGCCGCCTCTTCCTTTACAGTCTCCCGCCCTCCCCTGCCTTCCGGCCCTGCGGCCGGGCCTGGCCTCGCCGGCCCCCTCGGAAATATCCCTTGGGGCCTTTGGGAACGGGACATACTCGACCCCTGCTTGGGACTATGTCTGAAAGAAGGGGGCTAGAACGGGCTTTAGGCGCGGCTGGGCTGGCAGCAGGCGGTCCCTGTCTCGCTGCGGCCCGCGAGGCCTCTGGCCTTGAGAAAACTTGGTTAGAGCCATTTCCCCACCCCACAGAGGATGTTAGGCTTACCCAGAGAGCCCAGGGCTTTAATTCAGCAGGCTTCCCTGTATTCTCAGAAAGGGCCCTCTCTACCATTCAAATACTCAGCAGGAGGCTTGCGCCGCCATTGGACAAGTACTGGGGCTGGATTTAGGAGACTTGCGTTGTAATCATGTCTCAGAAAGAGCACGCCCCCTTTGGCCGGGGTAAAGCCTGGTGGGAAGACCATGAGGTTTCAGAATTTTTTAAAAAATGTCATTCTTTTTAAATACAGCCTTGTATGTGTCTCTGGACCCCAGCGAGCCTCAGTTTCCGTATCCATAAAATGGCGACGGTAATTATACTGGCGTCACAGGGTCTAATGAGATCTCATTTAAAACTGGGGAGATTTTTATTACTCACTTCTCTGGGGCATGTTTATCTCGCGTGAACAGTGTAAAACTAGTTGCTCCCTGTCCTGCCAGGTCAGAGAGTGTGATTTGGCAAAGGAGTTGTTGGGAAGTCGAGGCTGGCAATTAGCTGAGAGAGAGAACTCACTGGCTTTATTTTGTTTCTTCTTGATTTACCTGTAAACTAAATGTAAGCTACAAGTTTCCTGTGGTCGCTGGGGCTAGAGCTTGACTCTGGAGAGAGGAAGAATGGCAGCCTGGTGAAGAGGCAGAGGTGGGTTGTGCTTTTCTGTTCCCAACTTCTTTGCATATATGTGGGTGGGAAGTAACGAAGGGAAAAATACGAAATCACCTAAGATAGAGACCCAGCGGCCTGTGACGTTGGCTGTGGCTGTTTATAGGATTCCTTTCCATTCAGCGAGTCAGTGTTGGAAATGATGGGTAGATTCACAAACTACCTCTGCACTCTGGGGTTTTCAGAAGCTTGCCTTTGAACTGAATTTTGATGAGCAAAACCGTGTGGCTCTGGTGGCCCCTCCCTCCAAGGTTCCTGGTGATGGAGTAAGCTGCGGGCGCCCCCTGGTGCTGAGGATAAGTACTGTTGTCATTGGCCCGTCTTGCTCCTTTTCTGGAGAAATTTTATTTTCCTGTGGCTTCTGTGACTTTGTTGTGTTGCTCTTAACCTGAGTATGGTGAGAGGACTATTGGAGCAGTAATTTTATATCCAGAGCCAATGAACTGGTGATGCCACATCCTGTTCTTGCCACTTCCACTCAATCAGAACACAGGCTTAAAATGCCTGTTTTTATGCTAGGCCCTGGGGGCAGTTGTCAGCGAGATAGACAAAGCCCTCCCAAGCAACTTAATTAAGTAATAGCAGTAAAGACCACAAGGCAGAGTACAATGAGAGCATCTCACATAGTCTAGTGAGGGTCAGAAAAGAATCCCAGAAACAAGCGATACCTAAAGGTCTGATAGGTATTAGCCAGATAAGAGAAGACAGAAAACTCTTCCAGCCCTCCCGGTAATTTCTCAGTTTAGGGATAGAGCCTCAACACACATCGGGCGGGAACTCTGGATGTTTGCGGGATGGAACTGGTGGAAGAACACCCAATCAGAGAATTGCCTCTGAGGCTCTTGTCCTCCCTTCTGATTTCCCCAGTTGGTTCTGTAGAAGGCATTGCTACTTCTTTTAGCCCAAGGAATTATTTAAAAGAAAAACGGCTTGATGTGCATTCCTTGCCTCAGAATGGCTTTGCAACTGTTTGGATGTTGCTGCTATTTCAACAAAGGGATGGGACATAAGTTTTCTTCATCCCTAGTAGTCAACTCTGTCTTCCTCCTAAGTTTGTTTTAGCAGTGTGAGCTGGCTGAAGTCCTGCCGAGTGGTGGTTTTCTTTTCCTTCTCCACTTAATTTAACAGACCAGCTGAACACACATCAGAGAGCTAAGCTAGAGTGTATAGTGATTATGGTCTTCCAGTTCAGTTCTATGCCTCATTTTTGAGGGAATCTGGTTTGGGACCTAGTTTATTATTCTGGGCAAAAGGAAAAGGGCACACACCAAATAACAACAACCACAATATAGATGTAGTGGTACTTCTTCACACATTTCACCATCATGATAATTTTGTGATATAGGCAAAATAGTCTGATTCCATTTTTTTTAAAGATTTTATTTATTCTTAGAGAGAGGGGATGGGGAGGCGAAGGAGAGGAAAAGAAACATCAGCGTGTGGTTGCTTCTCAAATATCCCCTACTGGGGACGTGGCCTGCAACCCAGGCATGTGCCCAGACTAGGAATCAAACCGGCGACCCTTTGGTTTGCAGGCCAGCATTCAATCCACTGAGCTACACCACCCAGGGCTGATCCCATTTTATACATAAAGAACCGAGGCTCAGAAAGACTAAATGAGAACTTGTGAGTAACAGAGCCAGGACTTGAAACCAGATCTTTAGTTCCTGCATAGGGGTCACTCAACAGGCTTTTTAAAGATTTTCTGTGAGTTTAGCTTTCCAGGTTCATGCTTATCTGTGTGGAACTTTCCCAATAAGAATATAGTACTTCAGAGTGACATCTGCCTTCAAGATGCTTTTCCCTCACCTGGGAAGTTAAGTGGTTAAATTTGCCCAGTAATGCAGAAAGGGGAGTCTCCTGTGAAGAATGATTTCAAGAATTTACTTTCAGCCCATGTGTGACATTTCCTCCTTGGGTTTTGGAGTTTAGAAGCCTGAGGCAGTTCAGTCCTGGCAGCAACACCCCTGAATTCCTGTGGTGAGAGGATGTGGCTCCTGGACCCATCCCGAAAAGAGGTGCTGAGGTTTGCTGTCAGTTGCCGTGTTCTGACTCTGGTGTTGCAGGTTAGTCTCTGATCTTTTTTCCTGAACATGTCTTGCCCCATGACTGGGCTAGACACTAAGAATAGTCCCCATCTCCTTTTTAACCTTCCAGGTGTGCCCCTCCATGTGGTTGGAACCATAAACACTTAGGCTCCATAGCTGAAAAGTGGGCAGGCTTGTTAACCCTTTGCTTTACACATGAAGCAGGAAAGGCCCAGAAAAGATGAGTGGTTTCCCTAAAGTCACACAGCAAGTTAGAGAAGGGCCAGAATCAGACCCTGGGTTTTCTAACTCTTGATCTAGTGGTCTTTGCAGCAGACCATGATGTTCCATAACCAGAGATGCCATTAGGGTGTGACAGCTCAAAGTATTGCTCTGGGTCCTCCAACCAGGAGACTGAGCACTATGTCAGTCAGCTGAGAGGGAAAGAAGTGGCAATGCCCTAAGATCATCTGTGTGCATTTGTTTAGTCAGTAGTGTCCTCTGGTCTTCCCCCAGGTGTTTCCCCTTGCTGCCTTATCCACACACAGCCCTCAGAATACATTCACACCTCTGCAAAACTCCCTTTCCCCTCCAAGGCTGTCCTTATACATATTTTAATCAAATTTCATATACGTGTAAATTATATCCAGTGCCCAGCACAGTGCCCAGTGCTTAGCAGGTTCTCAGTGTGTGTGTTGAATGTAGTCAACACCCTAGGCATGCTATATTAGCATAATTATGTGTGCCATTTATCACAAGTTTCATTCTCTCTGAGACTCATAGCTGGTTCCTTTGTGGAAATCTTTTCTCTCTTTTCCCTCACTATAAGAGGTATAGCAGGCTCTGCTGGCTCCCAGGTTTAGTGGGAAGTATCTTCAACTAGGAGACTAGGGCTGTTATCTGTGACTGTCAACCCTGTCCCATTTGTTTTCACTGTTTGAGGTGGCCTGATTACAAAAACAAATAAATAAGCTGACCAAAAACAGAAAGAACGTTAAAAATGGGGTTGTACTCCTGGTGCCAGGCTGGAGAAGTGGCTCAGTGATAACTGATTGGCAGAACCAGTGGAGCAATACTGTGAATCAGCACCTAGAATGGAAACCAGGACAGTTGGGTTCTAATGCAGACGGTTATTTAGAAACAAGCATGTTTTCCAGACTGTTCACTCAATCACCCAAAGTTTGTTAAGTACCTACCTGTTCCACATGCTAGGTGGTGAGCATAAAAGTCATGGTCTCTTTTCCCTTAAGTAACTGACAGTCTAATGGGGCAAAAAGACATTTAATGATAATGCTATTTTGTTATTCCTCCCAATGTGCCCCCCTTCCAGTTTTGAAGCTCATGCCATCAGAATATATTGCTAGTTACCCTTAATTGTTGCTGTTATCTGTAGTAAGGACAGCTCATTCCTCCTCATTGTTAAGGTTTTAGCTCCTGGTTCACGGTTTCTCTTTCCAGCACAACTGCTGATTTCTTGGTAGTTTGAATATTAAAGCTGATACACCTGACTACTATCTCCCCTCTTTTCAGCTCATTTTCTCTAGTACCCAACTCTAACGGTTCTTCCGGCCCCTCAGGATTTATAATCCATTGATTCATTCTACCACCGTTTCATTGACTTTCACCCACCTCAGGGCTTCAGCTTCACTTCCTACCCAGCTTAGATTCCATTTTCCATCATGCATTCCTGCACAACTCACTTGCTTCCTTCTCCCTATGCCCATCCTTGGTTAAATTCATTTCTCTCTCCATTCCATGCTTGTATCTGCCCAGAGTAACACACAAAACTATAGTAACTAGTTTTATTTTATTGAAGGTCATTACCTCAAATGAGTCCTTAGTGCTACCCAATGTTAGTGTATTTCCTTGGTCCACTCACCCCCCCTCCCCATTTTTCTGCACATCAGAATCACCTGGGAGAGCTTAAAAAAATCTCAGTGCCCAGGCTGAGATTTTACCAGTGAAATCATTAACTCTGGGGGAGGAACCCAGGCATCAGTATTTGTAAAACTACCTGGGTGATTCCACTGCATAGTCTATTTTGAGAACTAGGGTCAAGTCTCTATCATCTTTTCTCCAAGTTGCTTTTTTAAGTGAAAACTCAGAAAAATAAAAGCAATCAGAAGTGATTTTCTCCGTGCTTACACCACATCTATCAGCATAACTACATTTTCACTGTGCACCTTTACTGTGGAAGGTCGGGTGAGCTCTCCATTCTCCTCTCCAAGGTTAGCTCCTCCGCCTGTGCAGCAGATTCCATCCTCTTGCCTGCTCCAGCAATCCTCCACTTTCTTGTGTACTCGTTTCCTTTCAACTGGATTATTCCCATTGGCAAATAAATACTTATCTCTCAACTTTTTTTTTTTTTTTAGAGAGGGAACAGAGAGAGAGAGAGAGACATCAATGTGCGGTTGCTGGGGGCCATGGCCTGCAACCCAGGCATGTGCCCTGACTGGGAATCGAGCCTGGTTTGCAGCCCGCGCTCAATCCACTGAGCTATGCCAGCCAGGGCTATCTCCCAACTTTTTTTTTTTTTACAATCACAAATTTTTTTTAAAGATTTCATTTTATTTATTTTTAGAGAAGGAAGGGAGAGAGAAAGACAGAGAGAGAGAAACATGAATGTGCGGTTGCTGGGGGACATGGCCTGCAACCCAGGCATGTGCCCTGACTGGGAATCGAACCTGCGATGCTTTGGTTCGCAGCCCACGCTCAATCCACTGAGCTATGCCAGCCAGGGCTATCTCCCAACTTTTAAAAAAATATTTTAAAAAAGATTTCTCTTTACCCCCACCTACTAACCCTTTCTCTGCTCCCCTTTATAGCCAACTTCCTCCAAGTAGTTGTCTGTATGCACTATCTCCCCTCTCCCCTTTGCTGTTGAACTCAGCCTAGGCAATCTTCTTTCTCTTCCACCCCACTGAAATAGCTCTTGTCAAAGTCACTAGTGACCTTCACATTGCTAAGTCTAGTGGTCAGTTTTCAGTCCCCATCTTACTTAACCAGTCGGCAACATTTAACAGAGCTGATCATGCTCTTGTTTCACTTGGTTCTAAGACACCAGGCTCTCCTGGTTTTTCCCTTACCTCACTGTTCACCCTCCCTCAAGTGACTAAATGTCGCTGTGCCCAGGGCCCAGTCCTTGGCTCTCTTCTTTTCTTTATCTGTACTTCCTAGTGCTCCCATTCAGTCTCATACCTTTAAATACCACCCTCGTACGTATGACTCCCAAATTTGTATCTCTATCCCTGATCACTTTCCTGAACTTAGGACTCATATATCTCACTGCCTTACTGACCTCTGCACTGGAACGTCCAACTGAAACTTCACCGGTCCAAAACTAAACTGATTCCCCCCAACAAATCTGTTCCTTTTCATTTTATTACATAGTAATTCTTCCAGTTGTTCAACCAAAATCCTGGTTCTTCTTCATCCCACAGGCACTCTTCAATGCCATCATCCCAGATCACCGTGCAGAAGCCTTCTCTCCTCCTCGCCTCGCTCCCTCAGGCTCTGTGGACCAACTTGTGGAAGGTCTCCTGGGTGGCCTGTCTCACTGGGATGCTGAACATTTTCTGTTCATTGCTGAGCATGGCTACCTGTATGAGCACAACTTTGCCTTCTTCCCTGGTTTCCCTCTGGTCCTGTTGGTGGGGAGTGAACTGCTGAGACCCCTGCGGGGGTTACTGAGCCTACGGAGTTGCCTGTTAATCTCAGTAGCATTGCTCAATTCCTTGTTCTCTATCCTGGCTGCAGTTGCACTTCATGACCTGGGCTGTCTGGTTTTGCACTGTCCCCGCCAGGCCTTTTACGGAGCACTGCTTTTCTGCCTCAGCCCTGCCAATATCTTCCTGGCTGCCGGTTACTCAGAAGCTTTGTTTGCCCTCCTAACATTCACCGCCATGGGGCAGCTAGAAAGGGGCCAAAGCTGGACTAGTGGACTCCTCTTTGCCCTTGCCACTGGTGTACGTTCCAATGGGCTGGTCAGTGTTGGCTTCCTCATTCATTCTCAGTGCCGAGGCTTTTTCTCTTCTCTCATGGTACTGAATCCTCTGAGACAGCTCTTGAGGCTAATGGGCTCTGTGTTCCTATCCATGCTCACACTTGGCCTTCCCTTTGCCCTCTTTCAGTATTATGCCTACACCCAGTTCTGTCTGCCAGGCTCAGTCCACTCCATCCCTAAGCCCTTGCTGCAGTTAGCTTTGGACAAGGGCTACCGAATTGCAGAAGGAAACAAGCCACCTTGGTGCTCCTGGGAAATTCCCCTAATATACAGCTATATCCAGGATGTCTACTGGAATATTGGCTTTTTGAGATACTATGAGCTTAAGCAGGTGCCCAATTTTTTGCTGGCTGCACCAGTGGCTATACTCGTTGCCTGGGCGACTTGGACATATGTGAGCACGCACCCTTGGTTCTGCCTTACACTTGGGATGCGGAGGAACAAGAACAGTGAGACCCTAGAAAAGCCTGATCCTGGATTCCTCAGTCCTCAGGTGTTTGTGTACCTGGTTCACGCTGTCGCACTGCTACTCTTTGGCTGTTTGTGCATGCACGTTCAGGTAAGGTGAATTCCTGGCTGGGAAAAGGATGTAAATACAGGCAAAACCCCTAGATCAGGGACGGAGAGGAGAGCTAACTTTGCATTTGAGTGACCTGTGCCTAATTTATTTATTCAGCAACTATGTGGGGAGCTTTCTTTGTGCTAGACCGTGAGTCAGACCATGGAGGGTGAAATATGAATAAGATCAACTGCCCTGGCTGGTGTGGCTCAAAGGATTGAGTGCCGGCTTGCAAACTGAAAGGTCGCTGGTTTCATTCCCAGTCAGGCACATGCCTGGGTTGCAGGCCAGGTCCTCATTTGGGGGCGGTGAGAGGCAACTAATCATGTATCTCTTTTTTCAATGTTTTTATATATTTTTAGACAGAGGGGAAGAGAAACATCAATGTTTGGTTGCCTCTTGCATGCCCCACACTGGGGATCCTTGCCCACAACCCAGGTATGTGCGCCGACTGGCCAGGGCTCAATCCACTGAGCCACACCAGCTGGGGCCGATCATGTATCTCTTGCATATTGCTGTTACTCTCCCTCTCTCCCCCTCGCTCTAAAAAGTAAATAAATAAAATCTTAAAAAAGTTGTTGCCCTAGTGGATCTTATGGTAGAAATGGGAGATGGACATTTAACAGATAAAATTAGAGCAAAGTGGAATGGGAGAGGACTTGCTTCTTTGGAGAAGAAGTGCTGTGGAAGCAGAGGAAAAAAGCTGATTGAAAGAGGGTGTCAGATTTAGTCCAGGTCATAAAGAATAAGAAGAAATTCTATTTAAGAAGCAAAGGAAGAACATTCTGGGCAAATGTAGCATGTATACAAAGACATTAGAGTTGTGAAAGGACCTGATTTGACTTAGATACAGGAATAAGCACAGAGAATACCTCTGGGACCTTCCTGTAATACAGTTACAACTTGGTAGTTGACTTTCTGAGGTATTCTGAGTGGGTGCTCAGTTTTCAGAGGAGACATCTTGTGTGATGTTTGTGGGGGGGATAGAGAGGGATGGGAAGGTTTTGATCATTCGATTTTATTTTTTTTATTCCTGGCTGTGGCCCCAGTTTCATCTTAACCCCAAGGAAGTATTTTTTTTTTCTCCATGCTGGCCGTTCCTTACCAGTGCCAGAATTTCTGCCTCTTAGAAGCACACATCGGCTGTTGGTGAGGTTCTCTGAGCTGTGTGAATAAGAGGCACAGGGGAAACAGAAAGTAACATTCTGTGTCTGTAGCTAGATTAGCTAGTAGAGGGAATGCCAGCAAAATTTAGCATTTCCAGGTAGACAAGGGAGGCCATTTGGCACTGAACTCCCCTAGAAGGAAGAATGTTGAGCAATAAATAGTATCCTCTGCCTCCTTTCCCTCCGCTTTGCTGTCCCCATGCAACGAGGGAGCCACATTAGGTTCCTAAAGCCCCACATCACAGCCTAGAGTTTATAGTTCGGGCCATGCTCTAAAATAGGACCCCACAGAGTTTTTTTGTGTTGACTTACCCATTATTGTGGTAATTAGTCTGTAGTGTGTTTATTTGTAACATTGAGGTCGCTTGGCTGGTATCACACACAACTTTATAAGGCAGATCCTAAGCTCTACTAAATTTTGTGTCCAGTATAATAAATGTCTAGTCATGGGATTACAGTTCACCCAGCAGCAGGGAATCCCCCAGAGTGATCCAATTTGAGGCAGTGACATTCCAATAAATGTGTGGGTTTCCCTCTTTTATGATTTCCAGGTTCTCACCAGGTTTTTGGGCTCCTCCACACCTATTGTGTACTGGTTTCCAGCTCACTTGCTTCAGGATCAAGAGCCACTGCTGAGATCCCTAGAGACAGTGCCCTGGAAGCCTCTTGCAGGGGACTCCCCACCAGGACAAAAGGTCTCCAGAAATTCTATCATGGGACTTTTGTACAACTGGAAAACCTGTTCTCTAGTCACACGATGCATTCTAGGCTACTTCCTGACTTACTGGCTCCTGGGACTGCTCCTGCACTGCAACTTCCTGCCTTGGACATGACCTAGAATCTCAGGGGACAGACTTGAAGCCAAACGAACCAGAGGGCTGAAAGTACAAATATATAAATACACTGCCTGCACTGCCTTGGGATTCTTACTCTGTCCATTAGAACCTCTTTCTCTATTTGAAGGTTGGTTAGGAATGGGAGCAGTATGAGCCGCTAGAGAGCCCCTAATGGTCCTGGCTATGGAAAATTTTAGGGTAGTAAGTATTTTCACAGAAAGTGAAAACATCTTATTCTAAGTCTAAAGTATACCTGGTTCTGTCTCTAACCAAGCATAGCAGAGATAGTCTTGAACTTACCACTGATCCACTTGTAAATTTAAATGTAAATTTCATCAAAGGCTCTAAGTTACAGGCTGGTAATAGTCCACACATGATAGCAGAGGTCTGAACAGTATAGTGGCAGTAGTAAGTAAAGTGGGACCTTCTTTTCTAAATGAGACATTGTTGCCCTGACCTCGGCATATTCCTAGGTTGCAGGTTTGGTCCCTGGACAGGGCACGTATGAGAGGCAGCTGATCCATGTTTCTCTGGGGGCTTGCCAGTTGGGGACACGTGAAGAGGCAACTGATTGTTGTTTCTCTACCTCTTTTTCTCCCTCCCTTCCCCTCTCTCTAAAAATAAAATCTTAAAAAAATTTTTTTAAATGGGACACTGTTTCTGATGATTTTTAAAATGACTTGTTCATGTATATGAAAAGTCTTACAAAGATACTCAGATTAAACAACTTTTGGTTATGTGAGCGATAGATTGCCTTTTTAAAAATAATACAAATTAGTGCTGGTTGGTGTGGCTCAGTGGATTGAGTGCCAGCCTGCAAACCAAAGGGTCATGGGTTTGATTCCCAGTCAGGGCACATGCCTAGGTTGCAGGCTAGGTCCCCCATTGGGGGGCACACAAAAGGCAACCACATGTTGATGTTTTCTTCTCTCCCTTCCCCTCTGTCTAAAAATAAGTAAATAAAATCTTAAAAAAAATACAAACTACTTTGGGAAAAAAGTCACAATAGAAAGCACTGCACAAGGAAGCAGGAGACCTGGATTCTAGTCCTCAGTAAAGCCCACTTACCAGCTGTGTGGCCTTGAGAGAATCCTCAGAGCCTTAGTTACCTTTCCTGAAACTAGGGGAAATGATATTATCCCATAAGCGGGGAAGGGGTAGGGAGAGGGAATGAACCATATACTTTCTCATAGATCCCTTTTTCCTCTAAGATCTTTAAGAGCATCCTTAATGGAATCACCCCAGTCTAAACACTTATGTAGAAGCTCAAATGAGACTTTAGGAGAAAATATTAGTTCTGCTTTCAGCACTTGAACTCTCCCTCTCCTTGGGTGCAACTCTGAGGAGTAACTTAAGTGGCCTTTTCTTGGAATTAGGGAAAGCAATGATGCCTGGCAAATAAGGCTCCTGTTCTGCATAAGTAAACCTGTGCCAGACAACTAAAGTGGTCAAAGCAGTGACTGGTTTGCCTGCTGCGCCCAGGTACCTGTGCTTGCTTGATTGGTAGACATGGGTCAGAGGAGCCCACATGGCAGCATGAACTGAGAAATTGTAGTTAAGTCCAAGGTTGAATGAAATGGTATCTGACTGGCCCCATGGGTTATGAGCCCATTCATTTAGTGGTAGTAAGATCCTTCACTCCTGCTGGGCAATTTTTTGCTTGTTTTATTTTTATACTCACCAGAGGATATGCTTATTGATTTTTAGTAAGAAGGGAAGGGAGGGAGAGAAATACTGATGTGATGGGACAGAACCATTCAGGGACCAAATCCACAACCTAGGCATGTGCCCTGACTTGGAATTGAACCTGTGACCTTTCAGTTTACTGGATGACACTCCAACCAACTGATCCATACTGGCTAGTGTTGCCTACTTTTTAAGCCAAGTAAGAGGCTCTCTGCATCATCACCACTCATTCCTCATTTGAGAAAAAAAATCCATCAAAATAAGTGGTTAATCATAAGCAGCTTCTGGAGAGCCCTGAGAATTGGAATTTTGACACACTCCCTCTGACCATGACAGAAAGCTAAACTTGCCAGCTGAAGGGAAGCTCCTGGCTGAGTCCCAGCACCCTCTGTTGGAGCTTCTAGCCAGCCTAGCCAATAAGCATTTCCCGTCCATTGCCCCAGCTTTAGCACAGCTGAGAGAATTTGGTCCAGAGTCAAATGCTTCTGAAAATGTACACACAGACTGGGGCAGCCCTCTGCCTTCTGCCAAGACACCCAAGTGCCCTTCTTGGCAAAAGATCATCCCTGCCCTAGTGTCCTTCCAGTTGGCAGAAATTGTTCCCTCCCTCCTCACCAACAGCTGCAAATCCAGGGACTTCCACCCTGTGTGCAGGAAGAGCTGAGGTCCTATTTCAGCTCTTCCTCAGCTCAGAGGAAGGAGCACTGGATTCTGCTCTCATGCATTCTCCTCTGCCTTTTCTTGGTGGATAATCACTGCACAGGGGAGGGAGTGATTTCACTGCTCTGGCAGTCTCAGCTTCACCTTTATACTATATCTCATCACCCCCAGGAAAAAAAAAGTGATTTCAAGGACTATAGACCCTATAAATGAGAATTCCATCTTCTCAACTAAATCACTCTGGTATTCAGCAAAGACCATTACGGTTTCAGTTGACCATGGAGGATATAACAGGACCACAGCTAGGTGGACGCACCTGTGTGACCTAAAGACTACACAGTTTTCTCTTTGACCTTGGAGGGATGGAGTTGCTCTTCTCTAAGGATCTAAGGAATAGCTGACTTTATGGCCAGCAGCTGTCCTTTTACCATCTTACTAACAGTCTTTAACAGTCTGGGAGAGGGACATGAAGGGCCCAAGGCAGGAAGCTTCCTGTTTACCCTGAGGTCTAACAATGCTGCAGCTGGGTTGGGCTTCTACAATTTCAGAGAAAAGTAATTTCCTTCTGAGACCCAGCTAAAACAGAAACCAGAGCTTCGTGTACCTAGAAGTTGATTCTTTTTTTTTGTTCTTTAATGAAGGTGGGAGGAGGGGGAGTGTTTGACATGTCTTCACCAGTCCCCCTGGGGGAAGGGGGCGGGGGAAGGGGGGCTGGGGTGGGGTGGGGAAATCACTCCTTTTCTTGAACAGGCCCTCTCACTTTCATCTAAATATGTAATGTGTGCAGGCTCAAGGCATTTCAAGTTGACTGATTCTTTCAGCAATTGTTTATTCTTATTTTAGGGGAATAAAATGATTTACTATACCTCCCATCCTCAAATAACTGTCTCATAGAGTTACTGACAGTTACACAGAAATATTAATTAAGATAGAAACTGATTAATTCTGGGAAATAAAGGGGTACTTAAATGTCTCGCTGTGTATTGCTCTGCTTTAACTTTTTATGATCAAGATGAATTCAAGTTTTACTGGTATGCTCAGGAAAATGTAAGTGAGGTACAGAGTAAATACTCTGTAAATTCAAACAAAGTGGAGATCCCTTCCAGCTTGGAATACCTGAAAAGGCTTCATGGACAAATGGCCTTTCGGCTGGACTCTGAAGGACAGATAAAATTTGAAAGTTAAGTGCAGAGAATGAATATAGGAAGCAGAAAATGGAACAGGACAGGAAGAGCTTAGTTTGAGTGGAACTGAGGTATTGTCATTATTGAGATCTAGGCCTTGAAATCAGCCCCAAGACCAGCTCTACTGTGTACTAGTTGTGTAAATAGGAGCCAGATATTAAGTTTCTAAGCCTCAGTTTACTCCTCTGTAGAATGTGGGTAACACTATAGCTCATAGATATGAATAATGACATTATCTGTCTCATAGTCTTGTTGTGGGTATTAAATGAAAAGTGTTTAAAACAGTACTAACAAGGGAATAGCTGCATTTGGACATACTGAGTTTATAACACCATCAGCACATTCATGTGCCAGGAAATGTGGAACTAGAGACAAGGAAAGGGGTCAGAGAGTCATCTACCCAGACATGATAATTACAGCAGCCATGAGATTGAATTTGATTATCAAAAGGAAAAGTGTGGAGAGAGAAGGGGGTCTATAAGACCTTGGGCAAGTGACTCAACTTTTCTAAAACTGTTTTCTCTAAAATAGGGGTGTTAGCACCTATCACACAGAGTAGTTATGAGGATTAAATGAGACACTAAATAAAGCACTAGCATGGTGCCTGACACATAGAACTTCATGAAAAAACAAAAAAGAATTTCACAAATGGTAGCTATCATTATTATCATTATCATCATCATTAAAGGACTATAAACAAATAGTTTCGGGGAAAGAGAGAGTTTCAAGAAGAAAGAAATTGTTACCAGGATCATGCTGTTAAGATTAAAGAAAGGATGAGAAAAGTCCACTAACTGCTGCTATAACAGCTCCCAAAATTCAATATCTTAAAAATAAGTTTTTTTCTTGTTTACACTGTAGTATAATGCAGGTTTGGGGAGGAAAGCCTGTTTTACCCAGTCACTTGGGACACTGGCTTCTCCCGTTTTGTGGCTTTGCCCTCTGAGAGAGAGAGAGAGGGAGGGAGGGAGGAAAGGAGGGAGGGAGAGAGAGAGAGAGAGATTGATTATAAGGTATTGGCTCACGATTGTGGAGGCTGGCAAGTCTAAAATCTGCAGGGTAGGCCAGCAGCTGAGGACCCATGAAAGAGTTGACGCTGTAGTTTGAGTCTGAAAACAATATGCTGGTAGAATTCCCTCTTTCTCAGGGGGAAGTCTGTTGGGATTCCCACCACCCACACACACACCCATTAAGACCTTCAACTGATTAGATGAGGCCCACCTACCTTATGGAAAATAATTTGCTTTGCTCAAAGCCTACTGGTTTAAATGCCAATCTCATTTTTAAAAAAACACCTTCATGGAAACATCTAGAAGAATATTTGACCAAATATCTGCATACTGTGGTCTAGTCAAGTTGACACACAAAATTAACACAATAGATTTCTGCTCTATTAGCTTCTAGTGAAGATCCACTTGAGCCCTGGCTGGTGTAGCTCCGTGGATTGAGCGCGGGCTGCGAACCAGGCATCGCAGGTTCAATTCCCAGTCAGGGCACATGCCTAGGTTGCAGGCCATGTCTCCCAAAAACCGCACATTGATGTTTCTCTCTCTCTCTCTCTCTCCCTCCCTTCCCTCTCTAAAAATAAATAAATAAAATCTTAAAAAAAAATCCACTTGACACTAACCACACTCAAGTTCTTTCCTAGATAGACTTCTCAGCCTGATTACTTATTTGCTTGTTCACCCCCTTTCCTCACTCTCAATGTAATAGTGGCTCCATTAAAGCTGTGTGAATTAATAAGTGGGAAGGTCATGCTCTTCACCTGATATTTGCCTTAGAGGTGATCACATCTTTCAATTCCAGTAGTTCAAGACATTTTCCAATCTTATACTATTTGTTGTCCAGAATCAATCAGCTTTTCCCATCCTGAAACACCCATCACATCTAGACTTTCTCTACAGGTTCAGGCAAAAGTAGGCTTACAGTTGCTCATATGGAAAATAATACAATAATTAGTACACAATAATAATACAAGAATAAACTTTTGTGTACTCCCAACTGTAAACCTACTTTTGCTCCACCCTGTATTTCCTTTCCATGTCTGCTTGAATACCAGCTAATGCTCATCTAAGTCCACCTCTTCCAATACTTTATAAAGGAACCTGTGCTAGTTATTAAGTAACTGTCTTTCAGCTCCACAACCTCCCTTCTACTTTCCACTTTTGAGATACTGGAGCTGGAATTCTGCATATAACATTTCTCTGCTGTCAGTGGGGTCTATGTTTGGCTCTGCCGATAAGGGCCACCAGAGGGAGCTAGTGAGGATGGAGGAGGAAGAAAGGACTCCTGTTTGCTTCCTGTTCCTGTGAAGTCACCCCAGCAATTCTCCTTCATCCTGGCAATAGCAGTTCCTTCCTGTAGTGGGAGCTGAATGCACTTGGCAGTTTTTTTAAAAATATTTTATTTATTCATTTCTAGAGAGAGGGGAAGGGAGGGAGAAAGACAGGGAGAGAAACATCATAGGTTGCTTCTCACATGCCACCAAGCGGGACTTGGCCTGCAACCCACACATGTGCCCTGACTGGGGATCAAACCAGCAACCTTTCAGTTCTCAGGCCAGTGCTCAGACCACTGAGCCACACCAGCCAGGGCCACCTTGAAGTTTTTTCCAATATTTGCAGAAACAGCTTCAGAGTGTCCCCCTCAGAGACACCAGCACCAACTGGGTAGCACCCCTTTTCTCAGAGGTGTTGGTCCCTCTTCCAAGTTCAGAGACATCAGCACCAGACTTGGAGGTCTGAGTGTCAGCTCTGTAGGGCTCCTCTTCTAAGTGTCTAAGTTTTAGTAATTCCAAACTCTTCTCTTTGCTCTCCTAGCTCTAGGAATTATAGATGCTTCCTGCTGTTTCTGTCCCTGTGATATCTCAGAGGCTTTTTTTTTTTTACCCTTCCAGTTGTCCAGTTAACAACTCTATACTTAGTTAACCATGCCAACCATTCTTCATATTAAGTTCTCTCTGTCCAGTGGCTGGTGTGGTTTCTGTCTCATTGGCTGGACACTGACTGCTATTGAAATTGGTACTAGTAGTGATCCCAAGAAGTAACCTCAAAAGATAGGATTAGGAAACTGGTTTGGTTGTGCCATTGAGTTTGAATGTGTTAAGCTCCTTGCCAATGAGAAACATGATGCATGTTGTGGCATCGTGATTAAATTATCACCTAGGGTTATTTGTGATAAAGTGCCAACTACAGCAAGTGCCTTGGGGGCCCAAATGGTTGTTGCACTTGACTGTTGTAGCAGTGATGATGACTACAGGGATTTGGTGTGGGAGGAATTCTTCTGAATGTATCAGAGTCTTTGCAGTAAATGACAAATTTGAGTTTTTAAACTCCTCCCTCAAGTCATGCTCAGAGAATCATAGACATTCCATGATAGCCATAAAATAATGTCTTATTTCTTGTAAACACCAGACTTATTTGCTACAAATAAAATAAAAAAGTATGCATGATGCAGAGTTACATCAGTTTGATTTAGTTTTATTAAATCTTCCATGATTGAGAAGGAGTGGGACCCTGAAACTTGGAACGGGGACATCTGGTTTGACTTTCTTCTAGGTTCTCAGAGTCTCCTGTATTCTGCTAGCAGACAGGAAGGAGAGCAAGGGCCAGCACCTGGGAGTTTTATGGGCCAGGCTGTCACTTCCAGTCACATTACATTAGCCAGAACTCAGTCACTTCCATCTGTAAGAGAGCCTGGGAACAATGGGTATTGGTGAATGAGTAGTTTATGTCACACAAAATTGGTCACTAGGGATATTTAAGATAGAAGTTTTAGGAGAGTGATGTAGACAGGATAAATTGTAAGAAGTTAAGAAATGAATAGGTGACCAGGAAATGGTAGCTGCTCTTTAATATGACTCTAATGAGACAGAAAAAGATAAACCTGAAGCTAGAGTAAGGAGGTAGCCAAGCATGGAAAGCTGTTTCAAATTGTTGGTGTTTTCGCTTAGTTTTGCTTTTTAATTGATAGAGTTGGGTATGAGTTTGCAGTCTCAGTGAACAGGAGAGATAAGACATGAATTGGCTGTGGGCAGAGGGAGGTTCACATTAAATTTATTTAAAAATTTATTTGTTGATTAGGCCCTGGTTGGTGTGGCTCAGTGGACTGAGTACCAGCCTGTGAACCAAAGGATCACTGGTTCTATTCCCAGTCAGGGCACATGCCTGGGTTGCAGGCCAGGTCCTTAGTAGGGGGTGCACAAGAGGCAACCACACATTGATGTTTCTCTCCCTGTTCCTCCCTCCCTTCCCCTCTCTCTAAAAATAAATAAATAAAAAATTTTTTTAAATAAAAATTTATTGATTGAGAGAGAGAACATCAATTTTTGTTGTTCCACTTATTTTTGCATATATTGGTTGATTCCTGCATGTGCCCCAACTGGGGATCAAACAACCCTGGTATATCAGGACAAGCTCTAACCAACTGAACTACCCAGCCAGAGCCAGAGGTCCACATTTTCAAGATGTGAGGAAAGGATAGATTCAAATACAAATTATGAGGTAGAAAAGGAGGGCAGCTGAAAATCAAGTTGGTTTCCGTGAAGTGACAAGGAACAAGAAAAGGTTTCGGGTTTCAAGAGGACCCAGTTGAAGTGGGACAGCAGGAATATGTACTGGAACCAGTACATCCAGTTCTTGTGACTTTGTTCCATAGCCAAGGAGTGAGAGGAGAGAAAACCTGTAGCTTGGTTGACTCCTTCAAGGTGGGGCTCATCAAACCTAGAATCTTTGGCACCAAGAGGGTGGCCTTGGACATGTGTACCAATTAGTTTTCCTTGAGGTTACTGTTGTTGCCTTTCCACTTCCCATCATGTATTTTGACTTCCTTCCTTCCTCTGTCCTACCCTAGTCTCCAGCTCTCTCTTTTCTTTCTTCTTCTTCTTCTTATTATTATTATTTTAGATTGTATTTATTTTCAGAGAGGCAGGGAGGGAGAAATAAACACATTGATGGAAGACACATTGATGGGTTGCCTCTCACATGCCCCTGCCCCCAAATGGGGACCTGGCCTACAGCCCAGGCATGTGCTGACAGGGAATCGAACCAGTGACCTTTCAGTTTGCAGGTTGGCACTCAGTCCACTGAGCCATACCAGCCAGGGCTCCAGCTCTCCCTTTTCCTATATTTTTACT
Source organism: Tonatia bakeri (assembly GCA_004024845.1). Lineage (NCBI taxonomy): Eukaryota > Metazoa > Chordata > Mammalia > Chiroptera > Phyllostomidae > Tonatia > Tonatia bakeri. Next base: position 65,291 of record PVIA01002050.1, on the reverse strand, counting down.
TAGGTTTTCTAATAACCTCAGTCTGGTGCACAAACCCTAACTGACCCTCAGTTATTCCTGCCTCCTGGTATTCACACCTTTGTGTAATCCTCTGCTCTTGAGTTAAAGTGGGGCCTGTGACTTTCTTCTAATCTATAGAATATGGCAAAGGTGATGCGATGTCACTCTTGTTACATATACAGTTGACCCTTGAACGATATGGAGGCTGGGAGCACCTACCCCTGTGCAATCAAAAATCCACGTTTAACTTTTGACTCCCTAAAAACTTAGTAGTCCCTTGGTATCCATGGGGAATTAGTTTCAGGATTCAGGCAGATATTAAAATCCGCGGATGCTCAAATCTCATATAGAAAATGGCATACATCAGCCCTCCTCATTGTGGACTCCCAACTGTGGATGAAAGGTACAGGTATTTATTGAAAAAAATATCTGTGTGCACTTCAAACCCATGGTGTTCAAGGGTCAACTGTGAAATAAGTTACACTATATAAAAGTGTCTTAGCAGCCTAGAGCTATAGACTCGCCCTGTGGGCTTGATGAAATAAGCAGCCATGTTGGAGAAGCCCACATGAAGTGGAACTGTGCGGACCTCCAGGAATTGCAGATGGCTGAGGGACACCTCCAGCTTACAGCCAGCAAAAATCACAGGGCCTCAGTCATATATTCCCAAGGAAGTAAGTTCTGCCAACAACCTGAATGGGCTTGCAAGCAGATTCCCAGCTGAGTCTCCAGGAGAGACTGCAGCCCGGCTGACACCTTGATTGTAGCCTTCTCTGAGACTCGACGACACAAAGGACTCTGCTGAGCTGTGTGGGGGCTCCTGACCTGGAACATGTGAGATAATGTGTGTGGTCCTAGGCCGCTAAATTTGGTAATGTGTTACACACCAATAGAAAATGAACACACTGAGAATTCCTGAAAGACACTAGGGCCATGAGGCGTGAACTCCACATGAAGTGACACCTAGGATCATGGAGTTGGGTGAGGACAGCCAGTGCATACGCGCCCCCCCCACCCCCGCTGCCCACACACACAACTACCGGGCACTTTGAAATTCAAGGCAGTAGTTAACAGGCCCCTGGTTTTCAAAGAAGATTGTGTACCCACACGCACTCCTGCTTGCCCCGTAAAATGCCTGCCTAGTCAGTCATCAAGAAATAGGTGAAGCCTGGCCCTGGAATTACAGACTACAGGAGATCACGCAGTCCACCATCCCAACCTCGGCGCTTGGCACGCTGCCCGGCGCAAACGGGACGCCCAACAAATGGTTTGCATGAAAAGGAGCCGAAAGACCTCGAGCCCTCATCTGCTGCCCTGTCATTGTGCACAACGGACCCGGCGGCTTTAGGGGTCGCAGGGACTGGCCGGCGCCCTGCAGCAGGTCAGGTAGGAACCGGCGGCGGGTCGGAGCGCCTTCCCGGGCCCGGGCCGAGGGGGCGCTGCGGCGGGAGGCCGCGGCGGCGGGGGCGGGGCGGGGCGGGGCCGCCCCCAGCTAGTGAGCTAGCGCCGCGCGCGCGCCGCCGCCGTCGCCACCTCCGCTGCTCGGCCCGGTCCCGGTGCTGCGCGGCCGGCCCGCGGGGCACGGAGCCGAGGCCCGCGGCCGGCCGCATGAAGGACTGCGAGTACCAGCAGATCAGCCCCGGGGCCGCCCCGCCACCCGCCTCCCCCGGGGCGCGCCGCCCCGGCCCCCCCGCGCCCCCCGGTCCGGGCCCGGGGCCCCCGCCGCTCGCTGCTGCACCGCGCTGGAGCGGCAGCGGCAGCGGCAGCGGGAGCATCGGCCACCGCCCTCGGCGCAAGTGGGAGGTGTTCCCCGGCCGCAACCGCTTCTACTGCGGCGGCCGCCTCATGCTGGCTGGCCACGGCGGCGTCTTCGCGCTCACGCTGCTGCTCATCCTCACCACCACCGTCCTCTTCTTCGTCTTCGAGTGAGTTCCACTGCGCCCCGCGTCCCTGCCCCCGCCCCCTCCCCCTCAGGCGTTCCATCCCCTCCAGCCTCCTCCATCCCCTGTAGCGCATCCCACCTGCCCCAGCCTTTGATGGGCACTCGAACCCCCTGGGCCCCGTTGGGTACCTATCCCATCCCACTTCCCAGGACTCCACCCTTCCCAGCACCTGACAGGCAGCTTTCACTCCCGGCCCCTCTGGGGCCTGCATCCTCCCTGTACCTCTGTCTGCCCTCAGGCCTCTCCAGCACCTTGCATACCTCTTATCTTCCTCCCTGGTCCCCGTCCACCCTCCCAGCCACCTCACCCTCTGTGACCCCGCCCTCGAACCCCCAACCTTCCCTGGCACCCTACCTTTGCCAGCAGCACTGCCCTCCCATGTCCCTTCACTCCCATCCTCTCTGCCCTCTCAGAATCTGCCCCTCACCCCAACCCTCCCCGGCTCCTTGCAGAGATCCCCTCTCCTCACCTATCCCCAGGACTGGCTCTGGCCCACCCCCTAGGTTCTTCCTGACTTTGAGGCATCTTTTCTGTATATGCCCTCCAGGTAACTTCTGAGTTTCTTCCGTGGCCTTTGGCTATATATTCCTTGCCAAAGATTTCCTAGCTGTCTTCCCCATTCCTTTCAGGGTCCTTCTTTCTAGGGTCCCCTTGCTCATCTCTCTACTCTCAGACCCTCTCCCCTTGCTTCTCCCTGATGGCCTGGGTCCTCAGGCAATCTTCCCTCAAATATAATATCTTTGGGCCTCTCAGGCCTGCCTTTCCCTCTCCAGTACCTTCCTTAGCTTCTCTAGAGCTTTCTGTCCTTCCTCAGTCTCCTCCTGTCTCCCACTAGACTTCTCTTAAGCCCCTGTCCCCCACCTCCTGACCTCCTAGTTTTTTTAACCCACTTAACATTTGGAGCATCCCTCTGGCCTGTTCCATGGTAGGAATAGCTGTAGTGCCTCTTTATTTTTTAGTAGAGTTCATAGTACTTTCATGTGAAAAGTCATGTTTGCCCCTGTGGATTTTAACCTCTTCATATCCTCAGGATTGGCCTACATGGTACCCCCAGTTTATGGATGAGGAGAGGATGCCCATCATTTTACCAGGGTCACATATTTGTATTAGAAGTTTTCCACCCTACCCTTGGTCTCTAGCTTCAGCCACTTGCTATGTGATTCCTTGCACGCACACATGTGCACACACACACATGCCCACTGCACACTGTATGAGCTTCACTTCCCCCTCCTAGTTCCCCCCATTTTTTTGTGGTCTTACTTCATAATACAATGTAGTTAACACCATCTCTAGAGCCAAGAGACTTGGTTCAAATCCCAGATCCACCACACGTTAACTGTGGGACTTTGGGGCAGTCACTTCACCCGTCAGAGCTTCAGTTTCCTCATCTGAAAAGTGGGGAATATAACAGTACCCACTCCCTAAGGTTGTCATGAGGTCACACACTTAGCTTTTAGCCTATAATAAGAAAATGCTGGCTGCTGCTGTTGTTGTTGTCTTTGCCAAAAACCCATCCCCAGGGCCTGTGGCCATGATGAATGAATCTGCTACAAAGACACCAGTTCCCGGGGAACCCTTTCCAGCTGCCTGATTATGAATCTTCGACCTTGGGTTTTGTGCCCCTGTCTTTTTTTTTATCCTCACCTGAGGATATGTTTATTGATTTTAGAGAGAGAGGAAGGGAGAGAGAGAGAGAGAGAAAGAAACATGGATGTGAAAGAGAAACATTGATCAGTTACCTACGTGCCCTGACCAGGAATCTAACTCACAACCTATTGGTGTACGGGGACAATGCTCCAACCAACTGAGCCACCCAGCCACAGCGGGTTTCCCCTTGAAGCAAGGATAGGAGTTCCTACCACTTAGCTTCTCCCTTTCACCCTTCCCTTCTGAGTCAGGGTGGATACAAAGTTCTGGGATAGTTTTAGCAAGCAGAAGCTCTGAAGAGCTCCCAGTGACGCCCCTCCCCCCCCCCCCCCCCCCCCACGACTCTGGGCTGAGTTTCACATCTGTGTTGCTGAGACAGCCCACGGGGGTGTTTTGAAAGTACATTTTCCAGTATCCTGCCCAGGTCTTCCCACCAGGGCTGCAGCAAGGGAAGGAGGGCAGGAGGAAGCAGTGCTTGCTGTGGGTTGGCCTCATGACCTGCCATGTGGGATTTGGTCAGTTCGGAAGCAGGATGTTCTCTGGACTGAGTGGGTGTCTTCACTTGGGACAGACTTGACCCCAGAGAGGGAGGAAGCAAGGAATTCTGAGTTTGGGGAGAGCTTGTGAAACATCTTGTCTTTCTCTTTGCTCCTCCTCACTCGGGGTGGTGGACTTAGCAGGGAGATTTGGGTTTGGGCCAAGAGCGCATGTTGGTCTGGACTGGGATGAAAGCTCGGTAGGCAGCTGGCATAATGGGAATGCTGTTGGTGAGGGTGCTCACCTGTTGCTCTGGGGAAAGGGAAAGGTGGCTCTCTAGGTCCTTCCTGCTGAGAATGGTTTTGCTCCGTTGTTCGGTTTGGCATATTATTGCACAGGCCTCCTAGCAGGGCTTCTGCCCTGTTTCCCACCCCAGAGAACAGCCAGAGTGCATCTGTAATTGTAAGTCAGACCTAAGTCCTCCCTGGCTTCCTGGATGAGGGCCAAAGTCCCGATAACGGGCTTCCTCCTGGTTTCCGTCTCTTCCTGCTACCCTTGTGCATTCCCCCTCAGGCACACTGGACTCCTTGCATACTCCTACCCCAAGCCTTTGCACCTTTAGGTAGTAGCCTCAAGGCTTACTTTCTTCTGTCCTTTCCTGACCATCCCCATAATGCAGCAAACAGGGGCCCGTCCCACATTCTCTCTGCCCAGACTTATTGTTCTCATCTGATATACCATATGTATACTTTTTGTTGTTTCGTGCCTTTCTCCATGGGAGCAAGACTTCATTCTCCTCACCATGGCATTCTTAGTGCCTAGAGCAGGGCCTGGTGTGTAGTGGACACTCAGTACAGTAAATGTTCGTCAAACGAACGGACAGAGCATTGCTGGGAACCCGAAGACCTCAGTCCTGTCACTGGCTGGGTGACCTTGCATCTGGCTGTGGGTTTTGGAGTTCCCCTTTGTAAAATCAGGGGGTTGGGACTTGGTGTTTCTGAGGGCTCTACAAGTCTCCAATTTCAGGTCTCCTCTGCCCTCCAAGAAGTCTGGTTGTCACGTGGGTAACATGGAGGGCTCAGCTCTGTTTGAGGTTCGGATCTGGGGAGCACGAAGATGTTTGGAGCACAATGTGTCTCACTTGGAGCTCTTGGCCTTGACAGTCTCTGTTCTTCAAGGGATGGACCTCTCTGGAGGCCAGAACCTCCAACGATGGAGGCTCTAGAAGGAGCATGTAGGTACCCACATATTTGCTTCCTGCTGTTATGTTAGCTCCTGGAACCTTGACTGACTCGGGCCTCCCAGCGGCCAGTTATCTCCCAAATAGCAGCTCCTCACCCCATCAGGTGCCACCCACTATGGCTCTGGGAGGGAAGGCAGCAGAGAGCAGTGGTTAATAATACGGTTGGGCCTCAAAATCAGTCTTGTGCACAAGGTGCTCTGTAAGCCAGCTGGAGTCAGGGGCCTGACAGAACTGACTTGGAACACCAGCCTTTGGGCTACGATGTCAGTGGCTGGACCGTGCTTTTCTCCAACCCCCTTCACCTAGCTACTCCTACTCATCCCTCAGGTTTTGGCTTAGGCATCTCCTTAGCCAGCCTGTCTTCCTGACTCTTCTACTGCCCTCCCCTTACCGTTATAGCCTGCAAGGCTGTTTATATATCTGTTCTCCTCTCTAGACCCTAAGCCTCATCGAGGGAGCAGGGGACTCCTGTCTTATTCACTGCCAGTGTGCCTGCTTCTTCTCAAAGGTGTTGCCTGGCACATAAAGGCCTCAGTAAATATTTGTGGAGTGAGTGACTGACTGTCATGGATGCTTCATCTCAAGTGACATTCCAATTGATTGGTAGTAGCTGCCTGGAGCTCTGTGTTTAGGAGGATTCTGAGGCTGCACTAAGTGTAAGGGTTAAGACTGCTGGGATCTACTTACCGTATCTGCCATGACTCAGGGTGAAAGTGCAAAGATTAATTAGTGATGTCAGGCTCTTATGGGGGAGTGGCTGCTGCCTCCGGGGAGAGGCTCTATTCCAGAATGTGGTGGTGTTTGCTGGGATCACAACACCTGCCTGGTGCCCTGTGCCCAGGGAGCCCTTGGGGTAGCCGCTCACCTCTCTCTCCCTTTCTCTCTAGCTGTCCCTACCTGGCCCACCAGCTGACCCTTGCCATCCCCATCATTGCTGCCATCCTCTTCTTCTTCGTCATGAGCTGCCTGCTACAGACAAGTTTCACCGACCCTGGGATCCTGCCCCGGGCCACCGTCTGTGAAGCAGCTGCCCTGGAGAAGCAGATCGGTGAGGCTTCTACTTCAACTGAAGCTGTGTTCCCCCAGGTCCATGTGCCCTGATTTGAGAGGAGGCTTGGTTTTCCCTTCCCAAACTATGTTAGGCACTAGGGGTCCAGTATGAGCAAGGCAGGCGGAAGCCAACACTAGAATGGAGGAGACAGATGATAAATAAGTGAGCAGATAAACAAGAAATGCTAGCAGGTGAAGGCTGTGATGGCAGCCAGCATAGTATTGAGTGCTTCCTGGGTGCCAAGCAGTGTTTTCACCTCTTTATGTGCGCGATCTTAGTTAGTCAATAATCCTATGAGGTGAATACTATTTTTATTCGCCTTTTATTATTAAATGGAGTCTTAGAGAAGTGAACTAAATGGTCCAAGATCACACAGTAAGTGGAAGAGCTGGGATAAGGCCCCAAGCAGTCTGACTAGAGCCCCTGCTCTTAAACATTCAGATACATTTATTCACTGACTCATCAAACATTTATTGAGCCCCTCCTGTGTGCCAGGTACTTGTCTAGATGCTGGCAATACAGCGGTGAACAAATCTACAATAATCTGTGCCCTCTTGGAGCTGACATTCTAGTGGGGAGAATAAAACAGTAAACAGCAATGAAAGATCTAGGATGTGAGACAGAGAAGGGGAAAGCAGGGCCTAGGACGAGAGCTGAGAGTGTATGGTTTTAAATAGGGTGTTCAGGGAAAGCTTCATGAATGAGGTGGCACCTGAGCAAAGAAGCAGAAACCTGCAGAGATGAGGGGTTTAGATGTGTGGGGATCTGGGAGAAGAGCACAGTAGATATGGGGAGTGGGCTTGTTTAGATTAGGTGCTCAGGGGAGGCCTCTAGGAGGAGGTGGCACCTGAGATGAACCCTGAATGGTGCAATGGACCTGGTAATAAGTGGTCTGGAAACAGGAAAAGCAAAAGTCTGGAGTTGCAAACAGATTGGTGTGTTTGAGGAATGGCAGGAAAGCCAGTGTGACCAAAAAGGACCTGTGTTCCCAAGCACCCCAAATGGCCTTTGATTCCTCACAGTGTGGGTTCTGCTGGGTGGCTGGGCAGCAGGGGTCTGGGGCCTTCATCTCAACTTGCTTCACCCCAGCTCCTTCCTGCTGAGAAGTGACGTAGGTATTTGCATACCTCACTGGTTTCCGGTTTGTGGTTGGCTCCTTCCCCTTACGGGGTGGCTTTCAGAGAAGCTTTTAAATACCCAGCTGGCCCTGAAGAGAGCTGTGGCCTATAAATGTCAGAACCCTGCTGCACCCGTCATGGGAAGTCATTCCGCTAACTCTGCAGCGGCTCGGGAGGGTCGTGGGACAGGAGAGGATGCTCTCTTGCTCTATCTGTCCTTCATCTCATACTCTGCCCAGGCCCGTCCTCGGCCATGCCCTTGGTTGTTCCCTTCTAGCTTCCTTCCCCCTTGCATCCCTGGGCCACTTGGCCTGGTTTCTGCTCTGTTAGAGCCCCAAGGTCCGACCTGGGCCAGTCTGCCTGGCAGTGGGGAGGCTCAGCTCTAGCCCCATTTCCCCTCCCTCCTGGCTGGGGCTAATCGGGAGGCAGGATTATGGTCCAGTGCAGCCTGGGCTCAGGGGTCTGGCTGCCTAGAATGCTCTGCCTCCTGTGAGCTGTCTGGGTAATACTGACGACAGTAATCCTCCGTGTTTGGGGAGGGCTTGGCCGTGTGCTGAGGGCTTTCCTGCCGTTATCCCCTCGAATCCTCACAGCAGCCGGCTGTGCCGATGCAGAAACCGAGGAACTGAGGCGAGTGATTACAAGCCAGAGGGCGGAGGGGCGGAGACAGAGTATGTGCCTTGACTCCCAGACCCCTTGCTTTCACTTCCAAGATGGCCACATCCTTGTGTCTCAGCTCAAGTGTCCCGTACTCTGGGAAGCCTTTGTGACCCCAGTTGGGCCACACCTTCCATGACACATTCCCAAAGCACCCTGTGGTCTTGGTCCTGTGCTACATGGTGGTCAGTCGGGAATTGTTGGGCAGGCCCAGTGGCCTTTCCTAGACAGTGAGTGTGTCTCGTTCACCTTGTCTGCTCCTTGGACAGCTGAGTGACCTTGGCTCAGTGTATGAGCCTCCTTGCTGTCCCCATGTGATTGGTGGAGAGACAGTTGGAACTTCTCCCAATTAAGCATCATGGGTTTGATCATTTATGTGTCAGATCATTTATGTGCTGATTCCTTATGCTGACTCCTGATGTGTGTGCACTGGGGGACAAAGACAGTCCTGACTGGCCACTGCAGGTGAGGTCAGGCTTTGGAAGAGGATCAGAGAAGCCAGGAGTATCTTCTACCAGGAGGATATGGGGAGGCTTCATGGAGAAGTGCACTGATCCAAACCATCAAGTTTAGGTGGAGTTCAAGCACAGGAAGATGTGTGAGGGGAGTCCTTTAGGCTGGAACGGGAGGAGGAGAGGACAGAGTGGGAAGAAGGGGGACAGGCATGGGACCCTGATCAGGCCATGTCTGCTAGGGTAAAAGGAGCACTTCAGAGAATCTGGGACATTCTTGTTAGAGCGTGGGGTAGAGGTCGTCTTGTGGGGCCTGCATGTCAGGGCTGGAGACTTTCATTTGAGAACACTTGCCAAGCCTGGAAAGAGGCATCTTTGTGGGCTGTGAAGTCTCCAACTTGAACAGGAGGCTTCCAGTCAGAGTGAAACATTTTCTTGGAAAGGACTAAGGTCACTGAGCCTTTCTGTGAAGGTTGGGAACTGGCTCTGAGGTCATGGTGCTGTCATCTAAACGTGAACTGACTGCCTGGGCACGGGTCCACGCAGGCTGTGCCCTTCTCACTTTGGCCCCAGAGGCCGGCAGCTCCAGCTCCTCAGGATCTGGCCCAGGGCTCCACCCCACAAGTACTTTCTGAGGTTGGATGACTAGGACGTCCCAGATTTCCCAGGACTGTCCCTGTTTTACCACTAAAAGTCTCCTGTTTTGGGAAACTCCTCAGTTGCAGTGCAAAGGCAAACCAGGCCCTTGGCCACCCTGGTCTGAGATCCTGAGTTGTCAGCTGGCATGCCGTGCAGCTGGGTCACCCTGCAGGGCCACACTGAGCCCAGGCACACTAGGCAGTTGGGAGAGAGGCAGGGGTTGGAACACTGGCACATAAAGCTCCTAGTGTGATGGGAGATGATAGAAACAGCTAAATCCGATTGACGGGCACTCATCTAGACAGTCACGACTAACAGGACAGACATGAATGCCTCCTCTTCCTCTGCCAACACACAGCAGGTCACAAACCCTGTCCCATCTCCAGGATATCTCCCCTCTGGTCCTTCCACAGCCCCAGGACTGACTTCACCCTGACTGGCTCTGCTGAGCAGGCCTGGACACCTGGCCTCTTCCTTTGGTCATGGTTGTCTCTCCAAGACTCAAATTTGGCCATGACCCTCCATGGCTCAGAGTTTGGGTGACTTTGTAACACCCTCAGCAGTAGTTCCTAAAGATCAGTCAGTGGAGTATAACCTTTGTGGCTTTTGCCCTTTCTGCATCTCACCATGTAACTGCATTTCTTTAGTATTTTCCTTTAAGTGGCTTGCTTTTAAATGTAGTTTACAAGGAAAATTTTTGCCACCCTGTAAGCAGAAAACCACTTGTTCTGCATAGAAGATAAGCATAAAAACAAACCCTAACAATGTCAGGGAATTTTCGGTGGTTGCAGTTGCCTGCTGAAAGCAGCTGCTTGGAGGCCTGTGAGGATCACAGGTATTAAATATGAAAAGCTGAGGCTTTCCCTTGATGGAATGAAAGGCTTGAAAGAGAATTGAAAAGTGGCCTTCGTCTTTCCACCAGCTTGGACTAACCTGTGGAGGCTGCAGGGAACAGGACTTCCACGACGACAGATGTGTCTGGAAAGCTACAGTCCCAGGCCATTTTTGCTGGCAATAAGCAGGGACTCCAAAACTAGAGGGAGCACATAGCTCTTCTTAAAGTTGAAGGTGTTTGTGCTAAAGATGAAACTGAGTTCTGTCTAGGCAAGAGATGTGCGTATGTGTACAAAACCAAGAACAACACAGCGACTCCTGGTGGCAAACTGAACGAAGCCAGAGTCATCTGGGGAAAGGTAACTCGTGCGCATGGAAACAGTGGCTGGTTCGTGCTAAATTGTGAAGCAACCTTCCTGCTGAGGCCATTGGACACAGAACCCGTGTAATGCTGTACCCCTCGAGGATTTAAATTTATTAAAAAGTAAATAAAAAGGATTTGTTCTCACAAAAGGGAGTGGGGGGATTAACTTTCTCATCACTCGATTCAAGGTTGCTTTGTATCATGGCCAGGAAACAAACTACAGTATCTTTCATCTTCCTGAAAACTTGCTGGTCTGCAGAGGTGCACTTGCCTGCAGGACCAAGGCAAGCTTCAACCCGCCCTTCCCCCATCTCCTGCCACTCTCCAGTGCCCCCAGTCACACGGTGCAGTTATTGCCTCTGTGCCTTTGCTCACTGCCATGTCCTCCCCTGGAGGGCCCAAGGAATCCTGCTTTCTGATGTAGCTTAATTTCTTTCTTTCTTTCTTTCTTTCTTTCTTTCTTTCTTTCTTTCTTTCTTTCTTTTTTTCTTTCTTTCTTTCTTTCTTTCTTTCTTTCTTTCTTTCTTTCTTTTCTCTCTTTGATTTTATTTATTTACTTTTAGAGAGAGGGGAAGAGGGGGAAGAGAGGGACAGAAACATTGATGTATGAGAGACACATCAATCAGTTGCCTCTCATATGCCCTCAACCAGAGACTTGGCCTACAACCCAGGCATGTGCCCTGACTGGGAATCAAACCACTGACCTCTCGGTTCTCAGGCTGGTGCTCAATCCACTGAACCACGCCAGCCAATGCACCACTTGCTTTCTTGAATGCTGCCTCCTGCCCTACCATATTGTCTAGATCTTCACAGTACTGAATCTAGACACCAGTTAATAGCATTAATTTACTAGCTATGGGGTTGGATTTTTTTCACTATGTCATCTCTAATTTGCATCATCATCTTACAATGTTGATAATATTACCCAGTGAGGATACTGAGGCTCAGAGAGGTTGAGCAACTTCCTCAAAGTCACAAACTAACAGGAGACCAGGGCAAGTTTCAAAATGAGATCAGGCTGGCCCCAGAATCACCAGGCCCAACTCACAGTGCTTCTTCCACTGACTGTAATTATCCACTTTCGGCTCACTCTGCCCTCAGGCTGAGCTCTTCCTGTATTTCCAGGTTACCACTAAGCCCATACTTGGCAGGGACTCCATGAACCTCTGGAGTGAACAGGAATGGTCAGATTGGGATTACAGGGACCCAGCACTCACAGCCTGAGATCTGTGACTGACTGACCTTGAGCTGGCCCAGAAACTGGACAGACCGCAGCCCTGCAGTTGTTTCCTCCACAGGTGGGGCTGAGAGAAAGCAGCAGGGCTCAGCAGAGTGAACAGATATCCTCTCCTTCCCTCACTAAAGCCTTCTCAGAAGATCATGACCTTCTGAAGTCCCAGAGGGCTTCCGTGCCAGCCACTGTGATTCATTTATAGCTCTAGCCATTTGGGTGCTGATCGCAGAATGCCTGCCGCCTGCTCTTCTCTGTGGGTTGTGGCCGGTATGTGGAGACCCACAGCAGGCCCCTCGGTCAGGAGGAAGCTGTCTGGAGACTTACTTGCTTCTCATGGCCATTCAGTGGGAAGGACCCTTTCTCCACATTACCACCTCCCCAGGGGTGTAGCGCCTCCCTGGAAGGCAGCAGGAAGGCCTCACTAGCAGGAGGGGGCCTTTTTACTTCTAAGGAAAGGCTTAAAGCAGAAAGAGCCCTGGTGTGGGTCTGAGACTCCTTTAGGGCAGGGAGAGCATCTCCTATACCACTCTCTTTATGTCTTCCACATGTATTTTCTGAACTGGTAACCAAAGCAAATGTATTTAACTCATCTGTATGTACTTGCCCCTTCTCCCCTCACCTGCCACCCCCAGGCTCTTATATAATAACTTGGCATAGTAGATGCTAATGTTTGAAAGAATGAACAAATGAATGCCTTCAAAGACATGGGTTCTCATTTCAGCCCCATTTTATACTGTTTGGGTGAAGTCAGTTTCCCTATCTGTAAAATGTGGGCACGTATTTCCTTGCCCAGCCCAGAGCACTTCGGTGCATCAAGTGAGACAGGGAATGTCAGTACATTTTGAAAATCGTTTTCCTCTATTGAAACTTAAGTGGCTTGAGCCTTGTGGTAAGGAATGGCAAATGGACTTTCTCCGGGCACTGACAGTCTACCACTGATAGTGGCTGCTGGGAGGAGTGGGTTGAGAGTTCTGAGGCCAAGTCCAGGGGGGTGAATGGCCAGGACTGTTCGGAGAGACTGCTGCTTGTCTCCCCCTGCATGGAGTTCAGCCTCCTTTAACTCAGGTTGTTTAGGGTCCTGCAGTTGGTGACTCATTCAACACCTGGGTGGCACCCTTGCTCTAGCTTGCCACCTTCTCTCCTTTGCCTCTGGCCCTTGGCAGCCTGGGGAAGCTGGGTGTGCAGAGCTTTACTTTCTCTGAGTTCTAGAGAGGAGAGATTCTGGCCCGGAGGCCAGCACATGCTGTGGAGGAGAGGCTTAGGCCCCTCCCACCCTGGGGAGGGGCCTCGAGTACTGCGGTGCTTTCAGTCCTCCGGAGGGTCTGTGGCTGTCCACGCACAGATGGGTTGTGTTCTGAAGTTTCTTTGTAAATCAGTTGTTTGGAATGTAGTGTGACATACAAAAAGCCATAATAATACTAATGGTTACTATTTCTTAAGCTCTTGCCAGGTACTATGTACACTTGACTAAATACACTTCATGAATTCTCACCTAACCCTCCTAATGACACTAAAAAACAAGGCGGAGTTGAATATGCCCCATTTTCATCTGAGGATACAGAGAAGTTAAGCAGCCTGGCTCAGCTCACAGCTAGAAAGTGGTTGGGCCAAGATTCATGCCCACACACCTGCGCACAGCCACGGTGTGATCTGTCAGGGCCCCGGCTCCCCGACTCCAGCGCCGTGCTCCGCTGTCCTCGCAGCATCGCTTTCAGCCCTCAACGCCAGCCTGTGAGATCGAGACTTCCTTACCTCCATTTTATGGATGAGGAAACTGAGTCCCAGAGAGGTAAAGGGACTTCCGTAAGTAACAAATGGGTAACAAAACCAGTATTTGAACCCAACGTTCCAGACTCCAGAGCCTGCACCTTGCTGCCCCTTGTGAAAATAGCTTCTAGTAAGTACTCACTGGGTGCCAGGTCCTTTCTGTGCGCTATTTCCGATCCTCACAACCTTCCTAGGTAGTTGTTACATTTGTTTGCTTTTACAGACACAACAATAGGCTCACAGTCACAAAGGCTGAGTAAGTGCCCTGAGGACACTAGCTCATAAATGGAAGGGTTGGAATTTGAACTCCAGGCCTGCCTGAGTCCAAAGCATATTTTCTTTCCTCTTTGCCTGTTGCCTATAGTTCATAGGCTTAGGACTGACTGTCCCTGCTCTCAGGGAGGGTACGGTCTAGTTGGAGAGACAGTGTACACACACAGCAGTCCTGTCATGCTTCAGCGTGGAGCAGCGAGTGTGTTCACGCACTGTGTGCAAGGCACGAGAGCCCCCGAGGCCTAAGTGATTAAAGAACCTGCTAGAGATTGGACAGGGCGATATAGCGAGTCCTGGGGAGCAAAGAGAAGTGAGAGGCTAGGGCTGAGTGGGAGCAGGGGTAGGAAGCCGTGGGCTCCAGTGACTCCTGGGGAAGAGCCATTGAAGAAAAGCCCAGAATGGAGGTTGGGCTCAACTGTGAAAGACCTTAATATCAGGAAAAAACATTTGTCCTTTTATCTTGATTTTTAGGGGAGGTGAGCGAAGGGTGTTGAGCTGAAAAGTGACTCTAAAGGGGTCATTTAAAGGAATGTGTCAGTGTGTACAAGAGGGAGTTGAAAGGCAGGGGGCTGGGAGGAGGGAGTCCTTGAGCTGATTGATGATACAGGCCTGGCCTGGGTAGGATGTTGGAAGTGGAGAATGAAGTGGCCGGGCGGGGATGAGGGAGAGGGAAGTGTCTACAGAGAGACTCCGCACTGGGTTCTCCTGCCTCTGCCCCTTACTCGCTGTGAGTCCTTGGGCAAATTCCCTACCCTCTCTGGGCCTCTCTCTCATTTGTAAACTGAAGGGGTTAGAACAGAGGCCGTGAGCAAAGGGACAGTTATCAAGTATCTGCTGTGTGCTGGGGCTGTGTATTCCGCTGCTTGAGATTCCTGTCAACTCTTGGATTGTGCCTCCTTCAGTAGAAATAAGGAACTAGGCAGGGATAAATAATACTCATTATAACACTTGAAAATTTACAAAAAGACCTCAACCCCACACTTTGGAAATTTGGTTTCACATCCTGGTTCTGCCACCTACTAGCTGTGTGGCCTTAGACAAGTCACTTAACCTCATTTTAAAGTCTCCTTAACTGTAATCTGATGATAATTATAACCTAACCTCTTGTGATGTTATCAGAGTTAAAGAAGATACTGTATGGTCCTGGCTGGCGCAGCTCAGTGGTTTGAGCACCAGCCCACAGACCAAAAGGTTGCTGGTGCCTTTCCCACTTGGCACGTGCCTGGGTTGCAGGCCAGATTCTCAGCTGGGGGTGTATGAGAGGCAACCAATTGATATTTCTCTCACACATTATATTTCTCTCCCTCTTTTCTCTCTCCCATTCCCTCTCTCTAAAAATAAATAAGTAAAAAAGATACTGTATATAAAGCCCTCAGTGAAGTGTTCTCTTTTCTGTGCCTTTTCCCTTCTTTCTTTCAGTAATTCTATGAGCTAATAATAACAGTGCACACTTCTTAAGCATTTACTTTATGCAGCTTCACATATATTAATTTATTTAATTCTCACAACAACCTGGTGAGGTGGGTACAATTGTCCACATTTCCGCACTGAGGAAACGGAGGCACAGAGAGGTTAAATAATTCACCCTGTCACACATCTAGCCAATGGTAAGATCAAGAGAAACCCAGCTAGTAAGAGGTGGAGCCAGAATTCATGCCCCATTCTATCTGTTATTCCCATTTTACAGATGAGAAAATTAAGGCTCGGCGAAGTTCAACCTCACACACAACCAGTCAGTGGCAAAATCAGCTTCCAGAAGGTGTCCATTGGCCTCAGCCCCCCGCCCTTTACAATGCTGCTGGGTTTTAAGGGAGAGATGGATGCTCGGATGCTTAGCTCTACTTCAGACATACTGGCTGAGGTGATGGTGAAACAGCCTAGCAAAAGTCTATCTGGTGGCTGGAGATGTGAGATGTGAATCTGCTTCACTGGTGCCTGCCGAGCGTCTAGAATAGTGCCTGGCACATGGTATGTACTCAGTGATTAATGGTTAGAGGCAAGTGGTCAAATTGGAGGCATCTGGGGAGTCGGTCCAGTGGAAGTGATGGCTGAGTGCTGGGAATCAGGAGCCCTACATGACTCAGAAATCTGTCCCAGAAGGGACCACTGCTCTGGGGACTTGGTCCTCTGTGGCAGGGCACTAGGAGGCTCGGGGATAGAACTGTGGGTTTTGTATATGGCAGACCTGGGTTCAGATTTCTGTTTTGCCAGCATACCAACTACATGACTTCAAATGAGACCTTGGACCTTGCTTTTTTTTTAGATTTTTACTCAAGTGTAATTCACCTACCCAAGTGTACAAATCATATGTATTCTATATATTCATATAGAATATATTCAGCGTTCAAATCAAGAAACAGTACGTGAGTGGTGTCCCTGGAGCCTCACCTTTGTTCCCCTTTCTGATCACTGTCACCCCTCCGAGCGTAATATTGTAGATTACTTTTACCTGTTTTTGTGTTCTTACATGTGTGTTGTTTTCATTTTATATAATGTTGATGAGATTCACTCATATTGCTGTGCGTTGTTGAATATATCATTCTCATTGCTGTATTAGAATTTCATTGTGTGAATGATACAACACTCAAGTGAGGACCCAAGGATATGTTTGTTTTGTTTTGTTTTGTTTAGAGAGAGAGAGAGAGAGAGAGAGAAACATGGATCAGTTGCCTCCTATACATGCCCCGACCAGGGATTGAACCCACAACCTTTTGGTGTATGGAATGGTGCTCCAACCAACTGAGCCACTTGGCCAGGGCTGAATATGAGTATACCACATTTTTAAAAAAAGATTTTATTTATTTATTTTTAGAGAGAAAGGAAGGGAGGGAGACAGGGAGAGAAACATCAATGTGGGAGAGAAACATTAATTGGTTGCCTCTGGTATGCACCCTAACCGGGGGCCAAACCTGGGAATCCAACTGGTAACCTTTTGCTTTAGATAATGCCCAACCAACTGAGCTACACCAATCAGGGCTGAATATACCACATTTTATTTTATTTTATTTTTTAAGATTTTATTTATTTATTTTTAGACAGAAAGAGAGGGAGAGAAACATCAATGTATGGCTCCCTCTCACATACCCCCTACTGGGGACCTGGCCCACAACCCAGGCATGGGCCCTGACTGGGAATCAAACCAATGACCATTTGGTTCACAGGCCTGTGCTCAATCCACTGAGCCACACCAACCAGGGCTGAATATACCACATTTTAAAGTCCATTCCACAATTGGTGGGCATTTGGGTAGGTCCAGCTTTGGGCTGTTAGGAGAACTGTTGTGAACATTCCGTGTTTTTCTTTTGGTTCACATCTAGTCGTGCACATTTCTGTGGGGAAGACACCCAGGAGTGGGGTTGCTGGGGTGCAGATATTGCAAACAATATGACATTTCTAGTTGCTTTACATTTTTGCCGACACTTACTTTCTAAATTTTTTTCATTTTAGCCATTCTGGTGCATGTGTAGTGGTAGCATATTGTGGTTTTAATTTGCATTTCCCGGTGACTAATGAGTGTGAGCACCCTTCATGTGTTTATTAGTAATTTGGGCAGCTTTTATGAAATGCCTGTTTGAATCTTTTGTCCACATTTAAATTCAGTTGTCTGACTTTTTCTTACTGACTTTGTAGGACTTCTTCATATATTCTGGATTTGAATCCTTTGTCCTTTGTCAGATGTTGTAAATATTACCTCCTAATCTGAAGGTCACCTATTTATTCTTTAAATGCTATCTTTAGATGAATAGAAGTTCTTATTGTGTTATATGAGTGCAGTTCAGCAAATTGCTCTTTTATGATTATCCCCTTTGTGTCTTGTTTAAGAAATCTTTGTCTACTTCACAGTCATGAAATCATTCTCCTATTTGTTTAAAAGATTTTTTAAATTTATTCTTGGATTGAGGGGAAGGGAGAGAGGTAGAGAGGGAGAAAAACATCTATGTGAGAGAGAAACATCAATTGGTTGCCTCACCCCCACCAGGCAGAACCCGCAACCTAGGCATGTGCTCTGACTGGGAATTGAACCAGCGACCTTTCACTTTATGGAATGCCACCCCACCAACTGAGGCATACCTGTCAGGACTTAAATCCCAAACTTTTGCATTTAAAGCTACAATCCGTCTGGAACTGAATGTGTGTTTGGAGGGAGACAGGAGTGCAGATGTATTTTCCCTGTTTGTATGTCCAGTGGACCCGGCTCTGTTTACGGGGAAAGACCACTTTCCTTCATGTCAGCACAGTGTTGCCTTTGTTACCAACCGTATGATCATAGACCTGTTGTGTCTGCTTCTGGATTCTCTTTTCTGTCCATTGGTCAGCGTTTCTACCCTTCCACCCAAACCAGCTGTCTCAAATACTACAGCTTTATCCTAAGTCTTTTTTTTCTTTTTACGTTTTTTCTGTTTAATCCTAAATTGTTGTTGTTGTTTTGTTTTGTTTTTTTACACCTTTTCAACAAGTATTTATTATTAGATAAGCCATGATTCAGGATCCTAGGGTGGGACGTTCCCAGGTCCCCCTTCACCGCCCTGGGAGAAGGATGGAGGACAGAGGACAGGTGGGCTGCCAGTTCAGATCTTCCCAAGAATCGTGCCTTCTGTCCAGCAGTCATCCCAGGCTGACACCCAGGATATGGGGCAAAGGGACTGGTACCCGCTACAGGACCATTCCCACGCAGAGACATCACCCCTTGTAGCAGTCATTGCCTTCACACAGTGGTGGGAGTCCGGGTAGTTCTGGCAGCAGCTCCTGGTCTGCTTCTGGTTGGGGAAGTGACTGTCAAAGGCGCAGTCTGGTAGTTCTTGATTTTGGTCTTAACGTCTTCTGCCATGTTGCTTACTCCTAAAGACACTCCTCCCCCGGCTGGTGTGGCTCAGTGGATTGAGCACCAGCCTGTGAACAGAAGGGTCACAGGTTCAATTCCCAGTCAGGGCACATGCCTGGTAGGCCAGGTCCCCAATTGAGGGTGTGTGAGAGGCAGCTGGTTGATGTTTCTCTCCCTCTTTTTCTTCCCCCCTTCCCCTCTCTCTAAAAGTAAAATTAAAAAAAAAATCTTTAAGAAAAAGTATGGAAAAAATAATAAAAAAACAAAGACACCCCTGAAGCCACTTGCAGCTCAGTGTGGCCCTCAGCAAAGATCCTGAGTCCTGATATCGAGTCGTACAAGTCCTTTTGCTTTGCTCTTCAAGAGTGCCCAGGCTGCGCGCAGTGCTTTGCATTTCCGTATGAATTTAAGACTAGTTTATCAGTTCCCATGCCCCCAAAATAACCCTGAGGGTTTTGACTGGGATTATGTTGAATCTACAGATTAATTTATTTTTTTCTAATATTGAGTCTTCCATCCCATGACTATGATGTAGCTTTGTATTTTTTTCTCTCAAAATTTTTATGAAAAATTTCAAACATCTAGAAAAGTGGGAAGAATTGGTACAATGAATTCCTAAACATTCACCATCTAGATTTAATAGTTGTCACTAGTGTATCTTATTTGTGTCATATATGTGCATATATATTCTTATTAAACCATTTCATATAAATTATAGATATTATAGATACTTTACCCATAAATATTTTAACATGTATTTTCAAAATCTAAGGACAACTTCCAACATGACCACAATTCCATGATCACATCTAGGAAAATTAGTAGTTCCCAAATTTCTAATCTGTAGTTATTTTTCCCAGTTACCCTCCAAATGTCCTTTGTTGCTCTGTTTTATTTTCTTTTTCAAAACAGTCTGTAGTCTAGGCTCATGCATTGCTTGTTTATGTCTCCTAAATCTCTTCTAACTTAGAATCATCCCCCTGTCTTTTTTTTTTTGACTGTCCTAAATAGTTTATTAGGTCAGAAGCTTACAACCATTACTTACACTAGCTGTAATGGTGGAGCTAGAGAGTGTTGTGCCTTCTCCAAGCTGCATGGTGAGGACCACCAATAGTGTGGCAGGAATGTGGCCCTTCCAAGGCCATGGCTCTTGCTGCCTGCAGGTGGTAGCCCTTGCATCTCCCTGTGCTTGTGGACTGGTTTGCTGATCCACTGGGTGTCAAGGTTCCTCCTGATGGCCTTATGTAATGGGCAGACTGAACACAAGCCCCTGTCTTTTTGAAAGTGACTGACTTTTGTTGGAGATCAGGATAGTGGTCTTGTCAATATCCTCAATTCTGGATCTGATTGTTTGCTCATAGCATTGTTTACTTTGTCCCTCCATGTCCGGAACTGCCTGGAAATGGAAAACTGCGTCTATACTTGAGCAGATACAAATAAACCTCACTAAGCCTTACTGGCCTGCTTCTCTGATAGCCCTTGTCAGAGTTGTGTGAGGCCAGCTGTGCGTGAGCAGGTGTGTAAAACTCATTACAGTCTCAGTAAGTGGCAGCAGTTCTTAATATTTGTCCCCACCTTAGGCCAGCATTTTACGCTAATGTTTGGTCCCCGGAAAGTTATGAGGCTTCTCTTGTCCCAGCCAGGCAGCAGTGGCTTCCCTCCAGCTGGGGCTCCTGGCCCCAGGCTTGGACATCCCCCACCTTTCTCTCCTCCCGCCCCCAGACAACACAGGCAGCTCCACGTACCGGCCGCCCCCGCGGACCCGGGAGGTGATGATCAATGGGCAGACGGTGAAGTTGAAGTATTGCTTCACCTGCAAGATGTTTCGGCCACCCCGGACCTCACACTGCAGTGTCTGTGACAACTGTGTGGGTAAGTGAGGGGCCTCAGGGAAGGATGTGGGGAGCCCCGAGAGAGAGGGAGACCTGGAGACAAGGGAGTCACACATGTAGGGGGTGGGCAGCCTGTTGGGAATATCCGGGGCTGGGCAGGAAGTCTGGTTCACTTAGGTCTTGGCTTCAGCCCAGCATTGGTGGATTCCTTCCCCCCTCACCGGTTCTGAAGTGTGGGGCAGACATGGGAGGCCCTGGACTCTTCTCCCAGGCCTCAGCCTCGTCCTCAGTAGGTGCAAGGTCTCAGGAACCAGAGACTGGAGCAATAACCTTCTAGATTTGTTTGGTCCAGAAAGGGAATGATTTATCATCCAGTGCCCAGGACCAGCTATACTAAAAGACTTTAATCTGATTCCCAGGGTTTGGGAGAGACAAGAACCTGGGCATAGAAGGTGGAGAGGATATAGCTGGGATTGGAAGCTAAGTTGCCAACCCACAACTGCAGTGGTTTCTGGGTAACCAGAGGCTGTTTTGTCCTCTCTCCCTGCTCTACAGAGGCTGGGAAGCTCTGATAGGGACCAAGGTGCGCCCCTGGGAGGGTGTCGTAAGGGAAATGCTATGCAAGAGGACCCAGGTGAGCTAAGCCATGGTGACTGTGCACAGTCTCCAGGGCAGTGAGCTCATCACATTGGCTCAGCATTCCCTGAGCAAGAGAACAGTGGGGAACACCCCACGATGGCAGGCATTGAAGTAGGTGACTCAGTGGGCATTATTCAACCATGAAAATCTGCTCCGCCCACCCCCTGCAAAGGGTGCTGGCGTTGGTAGGAGGCCTACAACGGACTTGTGACCCATATTCCCACAGGGAACTTTTCTCACCAGCCTGGGTGTGACCCTATCCCCGGGGTGTGGTACCAGTGCGAGATCAGGCCTCTGATGCCAGTTCTCCACTATTTACATAGTGGCCCAGCCCTTCCCTGGGCCTCTCGTTTCTGTCTCAAGGTACAGGGGTCATTGGTTGTCATCTAGGCTGGGGTCATAGGCTGAGCATCAGGTACTTTTTGTGAATCTTCCTTGTAGCGGGCACTGCTGAACCCTGGATTCAGCTCAACTTGAGGCCAACACAGGCGCCCTCACGGGGTCAGTTCCCCCTGCTTAAATCGAACAGGGGGAACTGACCCGTCCACTAATTGTAAATAAGTATGTAAACACTGTGGGCCAAGTGCTTCAAAAGATAAGTACCCGGACAACAGGGGACCCTTGCCTTGTGTGGGGTCAGAGGATACTTTTTTACAGAAGTGGCTTTATAGCCAAGACATGAAGGAGGGAATTACCCTTCACCAGGAAAGAAACAGGGAAGAATGTGTGGGCAGTGGGAAACCATTCTCGAAGGACCAGAAAGACGCAGGGAGCGTCTGAGGAGCTGAGAGCTGCCACGGCGGAGAGTGGGGAGTAGGAAAGCCCCCGCCCTGGTGAGGCCTCCAAACACCCGCACTGATCACAAGCCAGCCCTGTGCTGACCTGTCCCCTCTGCCCTTTTCCAGAACGGTTCGACCATCACTGCCCCTGGGTGGGCAACTGTGTGGGGAGACGGAACTACCGCTTCTTCTACGCGTTTATTCTCTCCCTCTCATTCCTGACGGCCTTCATCTTCGCCTGCGTGGTCACCCATCTAACGCTGCGTGAGTGGGCAGTGGCAGTGGGATTGCGGAGGAGCAGAGGGCCGGCCAGCAAGCTCAGCCAGGCTGAGGGGCTGTGGTCGCTACCCCTCTGAGCCGTGTCCTCTCCTGTTTCTTCATCCCCAGGCTCTCAGGGAAGCAACTTCCTCTCCACTCTGAAGGAGACACCAGCGAGATATCCTTTGCCTTTTTTCTGCTAGTGGATGCCCTGGTGGGAACTGAGACCCCTTCACTGGAGCAGGTCCCCCACACTTCATCCTGTAACCAGGGGAGAATAGTGTAGAGATGATGTTTGTCCTCTAGAATCCAATATACCAGCCGCATCTGTTCACACCCAGGCTTGAGCTGATCCTAAATGGGCTGTTATGGGGATGGGGCGGCCGGGAACTGTCAGGGGCACAGTTCCTGTCTTCCCTTGAGACACCAGGCTCCCTGGACCACCTCATGTCCATCACCCTGGGCTCATGCTGTTCTTGAGGCAAGCTCCCAAACCCTTCTTGGGGCTCAGGAGGTGATGCTGCTGAGAAGTGGTGACTGGGCCGTAGGAAGGTTACACACTTTGTTTCCTTCCTGGGGAAGGACAGGTGAGAAAGGCTGGATGTGACAAGACCCCAGGCCTGGGGAGGCTCCCAGCCCTGATCCCAGCTGTGGGTCCTTGACTGCTGTGCTCACTGTGCTGGAGTTGGTGATCTGCTTCTTCTCCATCTGGTCCATCCTGGGCCTCTCAGGGTTTCACACTTACCTCGTCGCCTCCAACTTGACAACCAACGAGGACGTGAGTAGGGCTGGAGCAACCCCTCGTTCCTGGGCAGGACCCTGGGCAGGGGCGGGGCTGGGGGAGCTGGCGGGGCGGGGGTGCACCCCGACTCTCAGACCGCTGCAGAGACATGGGTAGAGATGATAGACAGCCAGGCACCTCCTTCCAGTGCTCGTGGCCTGGCCCTGGGAGACCCAGTGCCAGCGCCTGAGGCCCCCACATGCCTTGGCCCCTCGGGGCTGGTTCCCAGGGCCCCCGAGATGCCTCCTCCCTCACCTCACAGCAGCAGCACTCATGCCCCAACAGCCATTACATTTGGCCAGCACGTCATTGTTTCCAGAGTTCTTTCAGTTCCCGTCATCTCTTTGAATCCTTTTGCCAACTCTGAGGCAGAAGGAATAGGGATGCTTTTTCTCCATGTGATGACTGAGTGACTTGCCCCAAGGTCACGCAGCTGGGAAGGGATAGAGCCAGGGTTTCACCCAGAAGCCATAGCCATGCTCACTGTGCCCCGTTTCGCTTGTAGGCAGCAGAGATATGACTGTTCTCAGGTATCCTTGGGGCTCCCTGAGGCTTTCTTATTGAGGGGGGCAGCCAGAACAGGATCGTGAGTCTCCATCTACCTTCCCTGCCTGCTGTCTTACAGAACCCCCACCACAAGCATTGTTGGAACACTCTGTGCTCAGCTCTGGGCCAGGGTCTGACCTCCCCTTCCCGTTCTCCAGAATAATAAAAAAGCAAATGAGAGCACCCATTCCAGGGCTGCCATCTGATACTAAGAGGCCCATCAACCAACAGAATACATTTCTTGACCTCAGCTTCTCATTTGGGGAAACAAAACTTAACAGTCATGATGAGGTATCATGTGCTGGGTGATTGGTACAGAGTAGAAGTGACATCAGCCAGCATTTCCCAAGATGGTTGGTTTCCTGGGTGCTGGTTCTGTAGGATAGCACTAGGAATTAAGGCAAGAGGACTGATATAGCCAAATAAATTTGGAAGTCTATGGGTTAAAGTCAAGCAGGAGCCCTTCACTGCTAAACTTCTCAGTGCCTTTGATAGCCAGCTTCCCAGAGCTAGAGTGGGCAAGATTTCATCTGATGCTCCAACAGTGCTATCAGAGAGCTGGTATCAGAGAGTTCTCCATTTTTCAGATGAGGATTCAGAGAAGAGGCACTGTGTCTAGGGTCATGTAGTGAGTCAGTGGGAGGGCCAATGTTCATAGTCAGGCAGCTTGAGCCCTGTCTTGCCCTCCTCTTAGGTGGCTAGCCAGAGAAGGGAGAATGCACCCGAAAAGTTTCTTTTGGAGGCTTCTCTGGCTCTACTCTCTCTTCTGTCCCATTTGGGGCCTCCTCCTCTCTGCTGGGTGCCCCAGCATCCAGAAGTCCCGCACATTCTCCCTGAATGGCCTGGGTTAAGGATGTATCCGCTCCAGTAGTCTAGCTGGAATTGGTTTCAGAAATCAGCTGGAATTCGTCAGTTTTCCCCTGCCTCTAGACTTTCCTTCTAGAAGAACAAAGGGAGTTACCTGACCCAGACTTCCTTCCTGCTTGCAGATCAAAGGCTCATGGTCCAGTAAGAGGGGCGGTGAAGCCTCTGTCAATCCCTACAGCCATAAAAGTGTTATCACCAACTGCTGTGCTGTGCTCTGCGGCCCCTTGCCTCCCAGGTGAGATGGGGTAACCCTGTGAGTTCATACCTCTCAAAGAAGTTCTAGAATCAGCAGACCTCTCTCCCCATCACAGTCCTCTCTGTCCACCATCCCCTGCTGAATGCCCTGAGTGCATCCATCACATAAAGGAGTTCTATGGAGAGTCTTAATTTTTAAACACATGTTCATTGTAGAAAAAAAATTAAGTACAGAATATAAAGAAGATGCCCTGGCCAGTGTGGCTCATTTTGTTGGAGTGTCATCCCATAAATTAAAAGATTGCGGGTTCACAGTAAGGGGCACATGCCTGGGTTGAGGGTTTGGTTCCTGGTGGGTCTGGGTCAGGCATGTAAGGGGGGCAGCCAACCAATCGATGTTTTCTCTCTGACCCTTTCCCCTCTCTCTGGAATGAATATATATACATATGAATTTATTTAAATAAAAGGAGAATATTAGATCTCACATGTAATCTTATTCCCCAGGGATAACCACAATTAATGTTTTGGCCACGCTTGAGCAACGCTGCCCTTCTGGTGCTGTTGGCCAGACTGGGTGGGGCCTCCATACTCCCCGCAGAAGAAAGCAAGCCCTGGTGGTTCATCCCTGCTAGGAAGCGCCCTGTCCATCCTGACAGCAGGGGGCGCCAGAGCGCCAGACCGGGAGCTAAGTCGCAGTGGACACTGGGAACAAGACTTCCCACACTGTCTCCCTCTCCTCCCACTAGTCCTGCCCTGGGGTAGGAATGATAGGAATTACACTATCTCCAAATGCCCCTTCATCCTTACTTTTCCCCTTACTCACAGCTTGGCTTCTTGGCAGTCACACAGAAGGGTGGACCAGTTTGAATTAACACTGAATAAATTCTGTGGCCAAAGGCTAGGTGCCGGGACTGCAGAGAGGGCCCTTTTGGGAAGGAGGAGTCATGATCCCCCAGTGGGAGGAGAGCTGTCTTTTCCTCAGACTTTCTAGGGCTTGGACTTCCCCTGGCTGGGCCTCGAACTCTGCCATCTAGCCTCCCTCTGCCTGACTGCCCACCCGCACCGCCTGTCTGGAACTCTGGTGTCAGGCAGGGCCCTCATGTGCCCCCCTTGTATTTTGGAAGCTTGATTGACCGGAGGGGATTCGTGCAGTCTGACACCGTGTTGCCCTCGCCCATCAGAAGCAACGATCCAGCCTGCGGAGCCAAACCTGATGCCAGCATGGTAGGAGGCCACCCCTGAACCAGGCTCAGTAATTGCCACCTGCTGGCCTGTTTGCCCTTCTGCACTCACCTGCCACCCTCCACACCTGCTGGGACCCTCCCGATTCCACCCAAGCGAAGCAGAGCTGCCAAAGACTCAAGTCTTTTCGTATTTATTTCCCATCCTGCGTGGCTGTCCCTACACTGTTCCGTGGCTGTACCCTCTGCTCCCCAAACCCAGGTTCCCACGGCCATGGGCCTGAGATCCCCGCCGAAGCTGATCAGTGGCAGGAGTGACAGGATAGAGAGACCAGGGCCAGGCGACCCAGAGGACCACGCCAAGTCTCTGTGCCAGGGCGAGCCCTGTGTGAGTGAGGGTGTGGACTGAGTGTGATGCCTCCCCTTTAGGGAAGCTGCTGAGCCCGACTGAGCCGGGGTCCTGGGGTGAGGCACGGCCCATGAGCAGTTGGCCCTGGACAGTGGGCTGTGGGAGAGGATTCTTCCTTGGGCTGCTTTGGTTTGCGAGCTCCTTCATTCTTTTTATGATGATCATTGTTTTTAATTCAGTTTTTATTTTTTTGTATGGAGTTGGCCAGTATGATAGAGCTGGGTTCTAGGTGGAGAAGGTAGAGTTGGGAGGTGAGCAGAGGGGCAGCCTGTACCAGAGAAAGCCAAACCAGCCAGCCAGGCACCCAAAGACCTCAGCTCCTACATGGTTCCTGGGCAGCACACTAGGAAGTGGGGGGCCTTGCCCTTTCTCTGCCCATGGAGGGTTCTCTATGGGATCCTACCCTGGCCCCCGTCTCTTTCCCAAGTCAAATCTGGGATGGGTAGATTATATTCATGCTGGCAATACTTGAAACGGGTTTATTAATGCTGGGCATTTTGCACAATTTTATAGACCTCTTTTCTACATAGCATTTTTAAATGGAAGAAGAAGAAAAAAAAAAGCCAAATTGCTGTCTCTGTAGTGCCAGCTTAAGGGTTATCAGAAGGCAAGTTGGTTTTAATAAGTTTATTGCAAGAGACCTTCTGGCTGTGAATGAGAGTGTGTGTGTGCATGCACACACATGCTAGCCCTTGTACAAATGTGGCTGGCTCCTACTTCCCCACATGCCCTGGGCTGCCCCCTTCCCTGCCATCGCCCTCCAGTGTACGTTGGCAACAGCAGGAGCAGCCTGTACCATGGGGACAGGGAACGTGTATATTGGTTACTAGAGACCCCTAGGCTCCTGCTGTGGCTCAGCCCGTCCTGCTACCTTTCCCTCCTGCAGGGACTTCAGACAGCCAGTGGCTAGAGACTCAGCCACCCCTGACTCCACCCCTGCCACCCAGGCCTCAGGTGAGGCATCCAGCTGGGATCTGCCTAGACAGGCTGAGGCTGGGTGTGGTGGATGGGGTAATGGCTGTGGGGAGCGGCTGCCATCCTACAAGCCACACCTCCTCCTCCAAGCCCTGAGTATGGGACCCAGTGCCAGGGGCTAGGGGACAGGGAATCTCTGCCAACTGGAGGCCTCTGTCCACAGAAAAGGCAGGAAGGAGCAGGGCTGAGGCAAGTGAAGATTGGCCTAAATCTAGGCCAGAGACTCAGAGGATGTCCCTCCTCTGCTGGGAGCTATAGTTTCCTGTCATAATAGATAGGAAATGTCCCTCTGTCCCCCTCCTTGGCCCTTCAAGTGGGCTGAAGTCCTTGGAAAGTGACATAGGAAGTCCCCTCATCTTGCCCTTCCTTGTCCCAGAGGCTAGTGGGTCACAGGCTGCTGAGATATGGCAGCCAGCAAGGTCTCTTCTGGGACAAACAGCTTTGCCCCAGCCTCAGTGCCCTGAGCCAAGCTGCAGTAGCGCTGTGGGGTGGGGAGGAAACTGGCTGGAGGAGGGGACTCCCATCTGCCTTTTATTTAAGCCAGTATTCTTTGTTCCTGCTTGTAATAAAACTTTTGTTTTTAAGAGTTGATTTGCTTTGGTTGGTTTTTGTTTGCTCATCCTTTGCTGAGGCCCCAAATGGCAGCTGTCTGTTCTTTCAGTCAAACCTGGTCTTTCCTGGGGAGACAGAGAAAAGGCAGGCAGCCCATCGACCCAGCTAAAGTTCTCTCCTGGCTGGAGTCTGTCTGCTGGAGGCAGAACAGAGGGAGCTGCAGCTAAGCCCCACAGGCGAGTGAGAAAAGGCCATTCTGTCCCCTGTACCTGCCCCTGCCTCAGGGTCTTGGAGGCCCCCAAGCCCTTCTTCCTTGCTGTCTTTTTACTCTGACCCCGAGTGACTGCTTGGCTAAGAAAATGTTTAGGAGATAGTAGATTGCAGTTTGAGAGCCAGAGCCTTCCTGGTCCCCACCCCCATCTGGGCAGCAGAGCCCAGCCAGACACCTCATAACACTGGCCCACCTCTCTGGTATCTCCTCCAGGAGGACACCTGTCAGGATTTTGCCATCTCCTGCACAGCCTGAGGGGAGCTAACAGGCCTCTTTGCAGAGGGTTAGCTGGTAAGACCATATATCTCCTGTCGGCCAGACTGCCCACTCCCCTAACACACCCATCTCATTCTCATTGCATGCCTCGCCAACCTCATGGAGCCCATTCGTCTGTCTGGTGTGTGGCGTGGTGTATGTGCTGGTGATGGTAGGGTCCCGAGGGCTCCCCGCTGAGCTGAAGGATGGGGTGTGGGGCCAGGGCCAAGAGCCCAGCCCTGCTCCGCATGAGGAAGTAGCTTCACACACAGCAGCTCTCCAACTGGCACAGGAGGTAAAGGGTGAGGCTGGAGAAAGGATGGCATACCTGCTCTGAGGTGCTCGGGCCTGTTCTAGTGGTGTCCTGGTGTGCAGGGGCCCTTGATTGCTAACATGTGTCCTGGCTTTCTGTCCCTCCTGACCTTTCACCTGTACCTTTTCCTCTCCTGCTTCGTTGCCTGCTGCGGAATTTTGGCCCATCTGTGGGAAGAGACAGGTGCTGTGGCACCCCTACAGGCCTCCTCTTTCCTCCCAATCCTGCTAACCCTCTCTCTTCTCCTCCTTTGCTGTCCTGCCCGGGATCTCCAGTGTGTGCAGGGGCTTAAGGACTTCCTGAGGACTGCGGCTCTCTGCCTCTCCAGGAGTGGCCTGGGGGGAGCCAGGCACCCGGCACCTCTACCTGCCTAACCTGTGGCCCATCTGCCACCATCTGTGCCTACAGGGTCTACCCCCAAGCCTGCCCCACACATGTGCGCTCTAGGGTCCCCCCACAGGGGGCAGGGGCTGGCCTCTTTGCCCCCATCCCTGCCCCACACTGGCCGGAGTGTAGAAAAGCCATAGCGCAGCTGTCAGCACAACGGTGTATAGTACTGTGCTGAAACTCGCCCTCCCTCGTCCACTTTACTCTCCCTTCCCCAGATTTGTAAGGTGTCAAGACTCTAGGAATCTTGCCTTGCAGCCTGCCTCCCTTCCCCCCGGAATCAGACAGCCATAGTCGAGCTGAGCAGGTTTCTTCAGGAGCTGTCTGGGGTGTTGATGGTTGATGACGCTGCTGAACGAGTTTGGTAACTGTTTTAAGCACAACTGGTTTGACACTGTTCCCACGGCCCCCTCCACCCCCCAGCACCAGGGTAGGTAGGTTGCAAGGAGGACGCTTGTACCTTTTGCTCCAGGCACTGAGGGGCTGAGTTAGCTTGGACTGCCCCTTGTTCTTCAGAGGAACTAAAGGAAACCAGGGTAAGCTTCGGAAATCTGCTGGGCCCACAGCTGGGGGCTGCTTGTCTGCTGTCCTGTACCTTTTTTAACCAAAATAAAGATGTCCCTCTTCTTGCTGTACCCTTGGCTGTCTGGTGGCACCTTTGCTTTGGGGTCTGGGGTGGGGCCTGCAATGAGTGTGCAAGAGAACTGCTGGCTCACAGCTGCCAGCTTTGTTGCAGTTGGTCGGTGCTATTTGGAGATTTTAAAAAGGCACATCAAAGCCAGAAGTGACACAGGAAGAGTGACCAGCATCCTCTACACTCTGCCCCTCCAAGAACTCCTGGTCTCAGTTCCAGAGACCTTCAAGCCTTAGCTGACCTCTGAACTCTGAAAGGTCCCAGCCTAGGCTGTGACAGAGGGTTTGACTCCAGTCTGGGGCTGTCACACCCCTGAACTGAGCCCAGCCCAGGATAACACTCTCATGGAGCCTTCCTTCCTTCCAGCTGCCTCCTGGCCTTAAGATGTGCACACAGTGTTCTGAGAGCTAAAAAGTAAAAAAAAAAAATAAAAATAAATAACTACTGCGGCCATTTAGCAAGGATTTGCCAAGTGCGAGGCCTGTTTTCTCATATGAGCTATGAGGAAACCTTTTTACAGATGAGGGAACTGTGGCTCAAGGAAAGCATAGGAGTTTCCCAGGGTCTCCCAGCTGATAAAGTAACAAATTCAAGATATGAACCTGAACTCTGCTCTGACCTCTGACCCTTCTGCACTACCCAAGGAATGAATATGGCTGCTTCAGGAGGAGGGGATTTCAGAAGGAGAAACCCTAAAACTGAATGTCATTCACAGTGAGCAGGGGGCTTAGAAATGATCTGCAGGGCCTCCTTGCACCAACAGAGAAACTGAGACTCAGAGCCAGGAACATGCTCAGAACCTTATAACAGAGTTGGAATGCAGTCCCACACCCTGAACTCATTCCATTCTGTTTCTGAAAATTCCACACCATGTCCTAGACTGGACTGGTCTGGGAAATGTGGGATACTTTAAACAGTAGTGCCTTAAGGAGGAAAAGTCAGGATAGCTGACTCAAAATAATCTAACCCCCCCATGCCCCCCACACACCAAAGACAACTTAGTGGAGACAACCAGACAACTCTTGGCTGGATAACTGAACTCTGGGTCACAACTAGCTAGAGGGAGAAGCTGCTGTAGCTTCTGTAGTTACCTATTTAGTTTGATCCTGCCAAGACTGGAAGAATTTCCTAGGAAATTTTTCCTGGAATCTTAACCAGAGTCCCTCCTGGTACAAGCAGAGCCCTGTCCCTGTTCTCAGTGGAGATAGGCAGAAACTACTGTATTTTTCTGTGTATATCACGCTCCCATGTGTAATGCACATCCACGTTTGTGGCCCAAACTTTCAGGAAAAAAATCTTTTGTTTCAATATTTTAATTCAATTTTTTATTTATTAATATTTAGATGTATGTTTTTGTATTATAAAAGGAATTCTAGCATCTATTTTTTAACATATTATGGAATGAGAAATTTTATGTCATAAATAGTTACAAAACTCAAGAACAGATAAAAAGGTATTTCAGGTACTACCCATGTATAGTGGGCATCCTTATTTTTTCCCTCAAAAATTTGGGCAAAAAAGTGAACATTATACATCACAAAATACAGTAGTTGCTTTCTGCCTTCCCTGTACCACAACCCTTCAACACCTGTTTACCAGCTAAGAAGGATTGGTTGTCTATGGGATCAGAGGCCATAAGCCTGCTGGGAGAATGGATATTACACAGAAGGGTGGGAGGCAGTAGGCAGGATGAGGAAAGCCCCTTTGGGCTGCAACCCCAGCTCCTGTGCTGCTGACTCAGATGGCTGACTGGAACTCTGTACCCTGCTGGGGCCTGCTGCCTCCCGCCTGCCTGGGCTTCTGGACTTGGGAAATGGAAGCCTGGAGGCAAAGGGAGGTGCCCGAGACAGGAACTGAGTCAGGATCAACAGGCCAGAGCGGGCAGCGGAGATGTCAGCCTGCCTGACTCTCAGATTCAGCAGGAGAGAGAGAGGAGTGAAGGGCCCTCCCATCTGTGTTGAGGGCATGGAGCTTGCCAGTGCCACCTGCCACCAGGCCTCCTGGCTTGAGTGATAAAAAGGAGCATGCTCACTCCCTACAGACAGAAATAGCTAAAAAATTGCCAGGCCCTGCCTCCCAGGTTTATGCTGTTCTGGGATCTCCAGCTTTCCCCCATGACTTGGAAAGCCTGGACTGGGTGACTACTCAAAGGAAGGTCCTTGAGGGCCCAGGGCCCTGCATAGGGCTGGAGGAATGTCCAAGATGGAGAAGGAGGAGGCAGTGTTGAGTGAGCACATCTGACCGTTCATCCACCTTCTTTCCCATGTGGGCACCCAGCTGAGCAGGCTCCGTCCAGTCTTTGACTGAGACCTGGTGTGGGGCCCTTCCTCATTTCAGAGGCCCCAGTTCCATGTTCATGCTGTGAGTGTATATGCTTAGAATAATAAGTTGGTTGAATTTTTTTCACATAATAATAGCTATCATCCACTCAAACTAAGTGTGTTCTATCAACTCATTTAATCATCCCAACAAGCCCCATTTTACTCTTAGGAAAACAGGCTCACAGAGGCAAAGTCACTTGGCACAGGCCACAACAGGCTGTAAGAATTGAACTCAGCTGGTCTGATTCCAAAGATACTGGCTATTCTGTCTCAGAAAAATATTGCACATTCATGATTGGTAACTTGAGAATACAAAAAGGGAAAATCACTCACAGTCTCACTACTTAAAGATGCCCTCTGTAAGTTGTATTTCCTTTCCATCTTTTTCTGATTTGAGCAAAGCCTTCAGGATATCAAGCCCAAAATTCCTTCTGCTTCCTTGGGAAACCTGTAGCATTAGCCCAGATATGTCCCTACTTTCCCTCCTAAGGGGCAGAGCTCATCCTTGGGCCTAAGCCTCCCTCTCTCCAGAAGGGGAGGATGGGTATTCACACACCAAGACAGACACAGACTCGGACTTGGGGAGGAACAGGCCTGTGAATTGGTCCTGGCTCCAGGATTGAGCTCCAGATTAAGCTGGCTGGATCCCGGTAAGGACAGCCCCACCCTGAGCCCCACCTGAGCTTTAGCTAGGGGTGGGGCAGATAAGCAGGAACCCACCTTCATGGGCACAGTGCCAACACAACTCTTGGCTGCACAAGGACAGTGCCCCAGCCAAAAGGGACAGAAAGTTGGCAACACAGACCTCTCCATCTCTGAAGCCTCTGACAGAGGTCAGAGGTGGGGCCATGGTCAAAGGGAAGGGGCAGGAAAAACTGAGAGGCAGGCTATGTGTTTTATGGGGCTCAGCTGAGACTGCTGCCCCATAAAACAGAATGGTGTGTCATCGCCACCTCCTTTTTCTTAGTCCCATGTCTCTCCCCAGTTGCTAGCATCCCCCCTGGGGAACCAAACTGGGCTGAGCACCCAGGTGGCCTGCTTCCCAGCCTCTGACAGAGGGTGAGCTGAGTCAGGCAGGAAAGTGGGGCAGCCAGCAAGCTGGGCCCCCACCCTTTGTGAGCCCCACTGATACAGGATGGCTGGCGACTTGGGGGGGCAGGTGACCTGGCGTGGAGAGCCAGAGGGTAAGTCCTCAAACAAGTGGCAACAGGCCACCAACTTGAAAGGGAAAATTGTGCTGTGATGGGAAAGGTGTCCAACAAACCTACTGGGTGACTAATTAAAACGGCTGGGCTGGAGCGTCAGAGGCTGCTCATTAAATACCTCATTAAGTGGCACCCTGAAAACTGCCACCTGTGCATTCTGGGAGCTCAGAGGGGACAGACAAGACCCTAAGGGAGAATGAGGATGGGGGATGGAACCATTTCAAGAAGCTTGGATCTCACTTCTAAACACATCCTGGAGCTCCCAAGTCCGAGGTCTTGATGGGAGAGAAACCAAAGAAAGTAGGATGCAGGGGACTTAGTAGCTGTGTGACCTTGAGCAAATCTTATCCTTCTCTGAGCCTTAGTATTCCTATCTCTAAAGTAGGGTAGTAGTGACATTCTTGCCCACCTCAGAGATACAGTAGGGATTAAATTAGATAATGGATATGGAGGTGCTTGGGAAACTGCAGAGACCTATCTAAACATGAATGATACCACCTGAACCAAGGGGAGAACCTATCTGGCAGGAATAGGAACACCATCCTCCTGCACCTGGTTTATGGGGTCTGCCTAGGCTGACGCAGCCAGGTGGCTGAAGCCATCCTTAGCCCCTGGAAGGACACCGTGAAGGAGAATATGATTTGAGAAACTGGGGCAGCTACCTAATGTAGGCGGGCACCCATGTAATAGAGCCTGGAAAGGTGCTCGTGCAGGTGGGGCCAACGCCCAGACTTCTCCTGCTGACTGTCCGGATGACTCACCCTACATCCTAGTCCTTTTACCTTTAAGGAAGACCGGAAAGGGTGTGAGAAGAGCAGAGGGAGGGAGGTCCAGGTCCCTAGTCCCGCCCTCTGCCCCTCCCTCCCCACCCTTCTCTGGGCCAGTTCATCCAGCCAAAAGGCAGGCAGGGAACTGGAGAGGCACAGAACGCAGCTTGATCCTGAGGCAGCCACTTAGCCCCACGCCTGTCTGTCTGTCCCCAGAGCCATGGAGAGAGCAAGTGTAATCCAGAAGGCCAAGTTGGCAGAGCAGGCTGAACGCTATGAGGACATGGCAGCCTTCATGAAAAGTGCTGTGGAAAAGGGTGAGGAGCTTTCCTGCGAAGAGCGAAACCTGCTGTCAGTGGCCTACAAGAATGTGGTGGGTGGCCA
The DNA here is from genome assembly GCA_004024845.1 of Tonatia bakeri. Lineage (NCBI taxonomy): Eukaryota > Metazoa > Chordata > Mammalia > Chiroptera > Phyllostomidae > Tonatia > Tonatia bakeri. The sequence continues at coordinate 31,219 of PVIA01002050.1, read as the reverse complement.
GAGGGCTGCCTGGAGGGTCCTGTCCAGTATTGAGCAGAAAAGCAATGAGGAAGGCTCGGAGGAGAAGGGCCCAGAGGTTCAAGAGTACCGGGAGAAGGTGGAGACTGAGCTCCGTGGCGTGTGTGACACCGTGCTGGGCCTGCTGGACTCCCACCTCATCAAGAAGGCTGGTGATGCCGAAAGCCAGGTCTTCTACCTGAAAATGAAGGGTGACTATTACCGCTATCTGGCCGAGGTGGCCACCGGTGACGACAAGAAGCGTATCATCGACTCTGCCCGGTCAGCCTACCAGGAGGCCATGGACATCAGCAAGAAGGAGATGCCACCCACCAACCCCATCCGCCTGGGCCTGGCCCTGAACTTTTCTGTTTTCCACTATGAAATCGCCAATAGCCCCGAGGAGGCCATCTCACTGGCCAAGACCACCTTCGATGAGGCCATGGCTGACCTGCACACCCTCAGTGAGGACTCCTACAAAGACAGCACCCTCATCATGCAGCTGCTTCGAGACAACCTGACTCTGTGGACGGCCGACAACGCTGGAGAAGAGGGGTGTGAAGCACCAGAGGAGCCCCAGAGCTGAACCATACTGCTACCCTCCCTGCCCTGCCCTGCCTGCTCCTGTCCCCCACCCCTAGCAGAGAGGACTAGTATGGGGTGGGGGCCCCGACCCTTTTCCCTAAATGCTCTGCCCCAGCTCAGAGAAGCTCCATAGAGAGGGACCAGCGGAGCCGGGCCTCCTGGAACCATTGGATCCCACTCTTCTCGCGCTGTCGGGTGCTCACCCAGCCCTGCTCTCTGCACCCCCTCCTTGAGACCCCACCCGTGAACCAGGTCATTTCCTTCTCCCTCTCCACTCCTTCCTGCCCCTGCTGCATCTGGATCTTAGGAATTGAGGAGTGTCCCACCCTTGTGGCTGAGAAGTGGACTGTGTCAGAGGCTGGAGATGAGCGTGTGTGTGTGTGTGTGTGTGTGTGTGTGTGAGAGAGAGAGAGAGAGACCCAGAATGAGAGGGAAAGCATGTCTGCTGGGTGTGACCATGTTTCCTCTCAATAAAGTTCCCTTGTGACACTCCTCCTGTCTTTTTCAGTTATTGGCGGAGGGCTGGGACTAGTATTGTATGATTTACAGAAAACCTGATTTTGGCCCCCTGACTTGGGGCCCTAACTTCCTACGGGGCTGGCTTAGTGACCCGCACGCAAGACTTGGGCGCCGGTGACTCCAGGTGAGAAGCTGGGGTCCGGCTCTCTCCATCAGGCCCCAAACAAACAGGTCTGGTCCGGGGAGGGTCAGGTGAGCGCAAAGGCGGGTCTAAGGCTCTTCTGCTGAAGAGCTCATGTCTGAGGGGTCGGAAAACCAGTGAAGCCTCAGGTATAAGGTCTGAGGAGAGCGCTCTACGAACATGCCGCAGTGAGCAGCACTGAGCCCCCCGACCCCATTCGAAAGCGGGGAATAGTCCCCATCAGGTGCTCAGAACTGAGAGGCGGGAAGTACGACCTGGGGCAGAAGTGTGACGCCACCATTAAAAACCCCAGTTCTGAGGACAGGAGAACGCACCACAGCGGGTGCGCAAACGGGGCAAAATGGAACGACCCGGCGGAGAGAAGGCGCTAGCTGGGTGGGCAGAACCTCAGAAAACTGAGGTGCGTCTTGCGCTTTCGACCCCGCCGCCGGGAAGCTACGCGCCTAGCCCTGCGGCCGCCTAGCGTGGTGCCGGCTGAAGGCGGGCCCGAGGCCTATATTGCCCAATCATGGGAGGGGGCTGCTCAAAGTACTGGCCAATGGGAGAGTGAGCGGCGGCCACGCGCCCCGCCTTCAGACGCCCCCCGGGCTTTGCGGACGCCTAGACTCCTTTGCGGAACTGAGGATCCCTGAACGCTTGCGGAGCTCTAGGGGCCGGCGCTTTCCGGGTTTCACTCAAACAAGTTGCTACCTGCCCGGCCCGGGATCTAGGATCCGCAGAGCAGCGGAACGGGGCGGTCCGGAAAAAGCAGTCCCTCCCCTTTGAGTCATCTGCTTAACCTTGGGTGCCCGGGGCAGGGCCAGCTGGGAAGAGGCTACCAAGGAGTCCACACCAGACGCCAGAATCCAGGCAGCCCTGAACTAGTGGCCAGGAGGCTTAGATTGTGTTGTGGGATCTAGACTTGGTTGTGAAACCTTGGAAAAGCCATTATACCTTACTGGACCTTAATTTCCCCTTCTGTATGTAAAGGGGCTTGAACTTAAGGATCTCGAAACCTGAGGAATCTGAGTTCTGGAGTCAAACCGCCTGGGTTGACTCCTGCCTTGGCCAAGGTTCTTAACCTTGCTTAATTTTTGTGCCCTCGTTTATAAAGTGAGAATTTAAAAATAGTACCTTCCTCTTAAGAGTTGCCGTGAAATTTGAGAAAAATAAATGCACTCAGAGTAGTTCATAGTACATGTTAGCTGTTAATAATCCTTCTAGCATCTATAATAGTCTAGGATTTAGCCAGCATTTCTGTGCCAAAAACATAATCATTAGTCAGGCCCAGTCTTGAGGCCCTTTACTGCCAAAGCTGACCTGCATGCTCAGTGGGTCCCCTGAAAATTGCTGGCGTGACTGCAGGAGCTCAGTCCAGCCTCATCAAGAGTCCAAGTTTGGCCACACCCATGGAACTAAAAATTGAAGGGCTCTTATCAGAGTTAGTAGCTCTACAGGGGAAATTGGCAGGACCACTGCCACGCCTTCTGAGTCCCCTATTTTCTCCTGTCCTTTCTTGGAAGTGTGTTGGATTTCCAAATCAGGCAGAGACTCTGGACTAGGGCAAGTGACTCCCCCTCCGCTCTGAAAGTGACCCAGTTTCTCTTACCAGACAGGTCTGGTAACTTTCTCTTAATGGGATAGGTTTTGGGAAAGGAAACCTATCCTTTGGGAAAGGAACTTCTTTCTTTTCTCTGGGCCTCTGACTTTGCCTTCTCTCTCTGCACCACTCGCTGTTGACCTATATGGAGAAAGAAACGAGCATGTTGGTGTTGAAGGGTTTCAAAAGCATATGGTGTGGATTAGGACATCATCAAATCAGACGGCTAAATGTGAGCTAACTTAGGCAACAGGCCATGAGGGTCACAGACCTTTTTATCTTTGACATTTTTTTTTAAACCTCTGTAAAGCTTTCTTACTGTTACCCAGAGTGGGGTTTCAATGAGCATTTCTTGCCATCTTTTCCTGGCCTAGATTTGCCATTTTAGAAAGTTCAGTCCTACTGCTAATGGGTACAGAGGTTTTTTTGGAGTGATGAAATGTTCTGGATTAAAGTGTGATATTTGCACTGCATATGTAGAAAATACTGAACTGTATACATTAGAAGGATGAATTTTATTGTATGTGAATTTTATCTGTTTAAAAATCAGTCCCAGTAGGCAAAGCAGGTAATGCCAACCAAGGTCCCCTGAAAATTTCATGGTGGCCATTCTCCCATTCCCATCATCCTCTCCACGGGAACACACTGCTATAAGCTTTTCAAAATTTCAAAGCCCATCTCCAGGTCAAAACCTGACTGACCAGCTTCCCTCTCCCTTCAACACATTTACAGAGCTTTGGATATGCACTATTTTACCATCTCCTTTCATTTATATAGGTGCATTTATTCAGCTATGACTTCATATCTACTTGATTCTACCTCTGGGTTTGCAGCGTTTATTTCTTGTCTCCTCAGAGAGCTCTCTAAAAATAGTGACTTTGTCCCATTATTCATCCTTTCTTCCCACAGTGTCTCCAGCAAGATTTTGTGCATCGGAAGGTGCTCAGAACTCAATTTTAAAACCATCCTTCCAAGTGTCTGGAAATCTGGTTTAATGCCAGATCCTGAGTTGTGGAAATGAAAATACAGCTGGTTCTAGAGGAGGCAGGACTATAGACAGAGGTTGGCTCACAGAGATTTAAATAATCACAGCCCTATCCTTTCTACACACTCAGGGTTTCAAAGATCATCCTCTCTTAAGAATTTGACTGGTATGGGGAAAACTTGCAACCTAAAAATTTCTAGAGAAGATACTCACTCTTAACTGGCTCTGTAGATCCACAGGAGTAGGGGATGGAGGCAAGGCATCGGGTTCAATGTGCCTTCTCAGAACCAACCAGGCATCATAGGGAGGCCAAGGCACTGGGGATAGGCAGGCCACTGTGGCTCCTTCCAAAAAGGCAAGGTACTCTTACTCCTACACTCAACCAGGGTCCAACTGTCCAGTGCCTTTTTGGGAAAACCTGAGTTCAGAGGCTTGCACCAAGATTATTCTGATCAACAGGGCCCCCACTCCTGCTTCTTCCTGGAGAACAGAGTACTGTGACAATAGTAGCGGGTGTAACTGCTATTATCACCTTTGTTTTGCAGATGAAGAGAATGGGCTCAGTGTAGCTCAATAACCTAATAACCAAGGTTATACAACTATGTAAGCGCCTGGAGAGTGGAACAGATCTGACTCCAAAATCTATGGTTTTTAACTACAACAGTTGTTTTCAGTTTATGTTCAGAGGGTTCCCCAGAAGTTGCCACAAGGCAGGGGCCCAGTGGTCAGGGTTTCCCATGTCCACAAATGGCTAAAATAGCCACATGTATGTCTATATTGTATATTGGAGTTACATGAATTAAAAATAAGTTTGAAAAGAACCACACTGTGCTATGCTGCCCTGCTCCTAAGAATCAAGAAAGAATTATTCTACTCTCGGTCTAATGCCACCCCAGGGCCCAGCAAAAATTTATTGTTTTAAATAAGAAAAAACTGTGCAGTGGACCAATTTTCTGGCTCGTTCACCAAGTTAAGCTTTCCTAAATCTGATTACATCTTTTGTTCCTTTTCAATTCTTCACCCTGTTCACAGGGTCTACACACCCCACAATCCTTGCTGTGTAAAGAGGGTGAGGAAGGCAGGTTTTTGCAGGGTAGGTGCCCCCCCCCCCAGCCCCACCTACTCACTGATTCAGGGGCCAGGAATGTCTGTGGGGGCAGTAGACAGGTATGTCACCCTAGGGGTGTCTGAGGATGATTCATCTCTCATCTCCACCCAATCTTCTCCTTACTGCTCTCTGGGAAATTTAACTCTTTATTTGTCTAGAGATAAAAGGAGATCTTAGACTCTGAACTCATGGAGTCTTCAATCTGTGGCTAGGTACAGTACTTAATACATCAGATTATGGTATCCAAGAAATATATGTTGAAAGAGAAGGAGGAACGGTGGAAGGGAAGGAGGAAGGGAGGAAGACACATTGTCTCCCTTTTCTTCCTCCAGAATAAAGTTAACCTGAAATTTCCTTGTCTGAGTGTAGAGGGGACTGATTTTTAACTCAGAGTAGATTGTGAGACCACTGGTATGCTTTGAGTTGGGAGAAATCTTACCCATGTCCCAATATTCCTTCTGTGATGTTTATATGATTCCATAGAGCAATGTGGAATCTCCAGGAATCATATACAGGAAGAGGCCACCAATCAGTGTAAAGGAAGCTGTATTTGCACAGTAAGCACACTTCTTGAGATTTTATGTTTATTTGGGATGGCTTTGAAGGGGCCTTTCATCTCCCTCTTCCACAACTGCTTCAAGGTTTTGGATGGGGAAAGAAATTTAGAACTTTGTTATATATTCCAGTCCAGAGCATTTTTATCAATACTCATCTTTTTTCACCTTAGACAGACTCCAAATCCTGGGCCTACCCCCTCACAGATCCTCACCTGAACTTCCGGGGCCGCCTGAAGTTGGCTCCTTGGTGGGAAATGAAGGCCATAATGGATTGTAAATGAGACTTGACTTCCCCTGTCCTCAAGAGGCCTGATGACATTGAAGTATGTGCTAATTTGGAATTCTTCCTTCTAAAAGGGACAGAAAGTGGATGTGGGCAGCCCAGACCAAGCTCCATGGAGCCTGGAGCCCAGGCCAGTATGGGCTCCATGACCAGGGGCAAGAGCAAAGAGAAGGGGCAGGAAGGGAGCTACTCCGTTTGCTAGAGAATTTCCTTCCAGGAATCTGGGGGCAGTTGGGCCTCCCCACTGCTTTAAAAAGCTGGTGGGACTTGGTAATGCTGACATGGGTCTGAAGTCATTCCCCTCTCTCAGGAGTCTTGAGAAAGGACAGAAAATCTTCAAGTATGACCTTCCCACAGATCTTAATGGGCTCAGGCTTCTTAGTCTCAGCCAACTGGGGTGAGCATTTTGCTAATTCAGAAACAGCTGAAAGCAGGCTGGCTGTGCTTCAGCTCTGTGCACTTCGGGGTGTCACCTTCACTGCTAAGCCCCTTTGTCTGGGCTGGGAGCCTTTCCAATGAACTATGGTCTCTGAGGAGTTCCACATGCTATCTTCCAATTGTTGGGGTCCTAATTCAGAGCCAGGACACGCACCTATCCTAATATCAGTGGTTAGTGGAGATGACCAAGAAGGTCCCTTCTGAGGTACTCAGACATGGTTTCCTTTCTCCACAAGTTGTTCACTATTTGCCAGTCCAATAAGGTCTGGGGGAAAGAGGGGCACTTTCAGAAAGTGTCTTTGGATGTAAAGTGGCACTTTCTGTAAGGCATTTTGGCAATATGAATCCGGACCTGGAAAGCACCAGCTCTTTTTATTTCTAGGATGTTATCATAAGTTAAAAGTCAAAGATTTGGGTACAAAGATGTTAATCACAGCACTATTTACAATAGCAAAAAAACGGTGATGACTTGCCCTGGCTGGTGTACCTCAGTGGATTGAGCATGGGCTGTGAACCAAAGCATCGCAGGTTCGATTCCCAGTCAGGGCACATACCTGGGTTGCAGGCCACGGCCCCCAGCAACTGCACATTGACGTTTCTCTCTCTCTCTGTCTCCCTCCCTTCCCTTTCTAAAAATAAATAAATAAAATCTTAAAAAAAAAAGTGAAAAAAAAAATACAGTGATGACTTATAGGCTAGCCATGGGAATCTGAAGGTATACAACATTTTAGCCATACCAGAATATTATCATGTAAACAAAAAAGTTTTTATATTTTTAATTACATCAACTATAAAAAGCAAGTTACAAAGCACTTATATCTCACTTATATAAATGCTGTAACTATCCCTCTACATGTATAGAAAAATATATACACAATATACATTTAAATATAAAATTTATTATAAATTACATTTTTGTTATAGGATTATGGGTCTAATTTTCTTTTTATTTCCCAAGTTTTTTATTTTGCTATTTTCATCAGGAAATTTTTTAAAAATTAAGAAATCTTAAAGACAGTTGCCATATCCCCACCGTACTGGAAAATGGGCTTTCTTCTATTCCACACATTTCATATTGCTGAGCAGACCTCATCTGGAGTCCAGACATCTAATCTTGTCTGCATTGTGCCATCCAGTCCCCAACATGACGATCATTCCGTGACCAGTGGGAGGCAGAGAAAGCTCCATTTACTGGAGTAGAAAACATCCTTGCTGTCACACAAATGATTGAAAATAAAGTTTTGGATTATTCCATCCTTCTCTACTCCATGACTGCAAAGAATGAATGCTGAGGGTGCTTGGATATGAGCCTATAAAGTTCTAAATGACACTTCTTTCCAACTGATTTGCTTTGGTGACATCTGTGGCGTCCATGACAGCGTAGGCATCAAAAACCATGACCACAGCTATTGGTACTATTTTAAAAAACATAGCACCCATTCTTATTCCCTGACAAGTGATTTGCCCAGCAGCCGGGGCATCAGGATCCCTGGGGTTCAGGCCCCACAGGTGACTCATGGCCAGCCCCAGGCTGGGTCTCCTGGCCTCAGTTTCCCTAGCTTGCTCTGTTGATACTTCCCACCTACTATATAGGGTGTTAACAGGAGTGAGGTGCTTTGAACTCTGCAGATGAAAGAGGCGGGGGAAGCAGCACCCAATTATTATCCCCTGTAACACCAGGCGTGGGAGCAGAGATTGGCTGCTTTCATACTGTTCCAGCCACAGGAGACTCTTCATAGTGCTTCATTCTGCTCTGGGTGTCAGAACTGGAGAGCAAAGCTCAGTCAGCATCTCAAGACTACTTCAGAATAGATTTTCTTTCTTTTTTTAAGGGAGGGAGGAAGAGAGGGAGAGAAACATCAATGTTTGGTTGCCCCTCATGTGCCCCAAACTGGGGACCTGGCCCGCAACCCAGACATGTATCCTGACTGGGACTCGAACTGGCAACCATTTGTTTTTTAGGCCACCACTCAATCCACTGTCACACCAGCCAGGGCCAGAATAGATTTTCTTAAACTGCCCAAACAACCAGTGACCTAACTTCCCCCTGGATTTATGATTCAGTAACACTCTAAAGGTATCTAAATTCTTCCTTCCACCCTGGCTGGTGTAGCACAGTGGACTGAGCCCAGGCCTGCGAACCAAAGGGTTGGGTTCCCAGCCAGGGCACATACCTGGGTTGTGGGCCAGGTCCCCAGTAAGGGGCGTGCGAGAGGCAACCACACATTGATGTTTCCTTCCATTTCTCCCTCTCTTCCCCTCTCTCTAAAAGTAAATAAATAAATCCTCCCAACTGGCCTCAAATTCTGTGGAATATAAACCACAATTTGTCACCAGTAAGTATTCACAATTAAGAAGTCAGCAAAGTGAGCCAGAGAGCCAGGCTGACCAAACTTCAAACGCATCTTTTCCCTTCTTGCAAAGTGGAGCTTACTAACAGTCACCATCTTGTTTGTATCCTTAGGAGTTGCTGTGGAGCCACAGGAGGACCGTGTGTGAAAACACTTTGTAAAATGGCAGATCTTCACGTGTGTTAAGAGGACCAGATATCTGCAAACAAGACTTCTGGCACAACTGCCATCTGTCCCCTTGAACCTCCCCAAGCTACAACTGCAGAAATAAGCCTGGGTAGCCACCTATTGGTTAAAAATGCAAATTGCATCCTACCAGTTGCAAGTAGAGCAAAGGAAGCAAAAACCAGTATTTCCAACTTTAAATCATCTTAATTTTTCCCATGCCCCTCATGTCATATCTTTTTTTTTTAGATATTTATTTATTTATTTATTTATTTTTAGAGCAGGAAGAGAAGGAGAAACAGAGAGAGAGAAACATCAATGTGCAGTTGCTGGGAGCCATGTGGCCTGCAACCCAGGCATGTGCCGACTGGGAATCAAACCTGCGATGCTTTGGTTCACAGACTGTGCTCAATCCACTGAGCTACACCAGCCAGGGCTTAATATTGTTCTTTAAAAAATGCACTTTATGTCCTGGCTGGTGTGGCTCAGTGGATTAAGCACTGGCCTGTGAACCAAAAGCTCGCTGGTTCACTTCCCAGCCAGGTCCCCAGGTGGGGGTACCCGAGAGGCAACTGATAGATGTTTCTCTCCCTCTCTTTCTCCCTTCTTTCCCCTCCCTCTAAAAATAAATACATAAAATCTTTTTTAAAAAATGCACCTTGTATAAGTAACTTCATTTTTAAAGTAAACTTTTAATCACTACTATAAATAGAAACTAACTAGCATTTGCCAAAAGCAGAATAAAACCATGAAATAAATACAATGAAAATAAAAAGTTAAGATCTAATTAGGAAGTCTTGCCTCAAGCTTAAGGTTCACTGTTAAAACTGAAGATTAACCTGAGTACACAAATGGAGAATAAATGTCAATCCTCTAGTATGATCCTGTGCTTTGGGGAAATACTGCCCTGCATGAAGAAACAGAACTCTTCTGAGGGAAGATGACATTCACTTGTTCTACCCCAGCTCCCTGGATGGTTGATGGAAGTCTGAAAGCCAGAAAACGTAGAAGAAAATAAACTCTTGTACTGTGGCACGTCCCACCACAGTCCGAGTGGGGCCAGTGCTGAACTCCCAGTGGCAGTGCTCAGGGCTTGTAAGCACTGACGATATGGTGGTGCTTTGCTTGAGCCATGCCTGGCCTGTGGCCAGGAATCCTTTGCAGGGCCGAGTGTCCCTTCGGCAGTCTCCCACTCTGGCTGGGAGGACTGTTCTTGGACCCGCAGCCTGCTGAGCTGTCCAATGCTCACTGGGAGTTGCTGCTTTCCCCAGTGCTTCCCCCCCCCCCCCAGGGTATCAAAGATGTTACTTTATTGGCCAAGTTTAACCTGCGCATGGGTGAACTCTCAAAGTGTCCGGAGACATGGTACCCACAGGGGCTGCAAACGAGAGTTGCCATCCCCAGTGCTTCTTTATGTGTCTTATTCTCCAGAGCCCAGCTGGTGGTTACAGCTTCATGGCTTCCTGCTCCACTGACTGGTCTGAGGGTGCCAGGTACTTCTCCTGGATGCTCAGGGTGCTGCGGGAGGGTCGGTCAAGGATGACAGCATGGGCAGGATCTGGCCTCTACTGATGACCGCCTTCCAACCACATCTGGCAGAGTGCTTCCATCCTTTCCCCTTCCTCGTAATTATAGCTTCAGGCAACAGGGACCAACTGGGTCCGAGAAACCTATCAAAGCAATCCGACTCAAATGCTCCCATATTCGTTCACCTCTTCCCCACACTGCTGAGGGTCAAAGGACCAGAGCATGGTAACCCTTCAGCTCTGCATTATGACACACGCTTCAAGCCAGACCAAGGTCCTGCCCACAAGTCATGCCATTCTACTTGCAACCCCCCAGACCTGTCTCAGTCTCAGACTCCTATGCCTTTGTATACACTGTTCTCTTTGCCTTGCATTCCCCTTCCCTTTTAAGTCAACCTGGCTGACCCTTACTTTGAGATGATGCAACTCAAATGCCACTACCACAACAAAGCTTTCTTTACCCACGCATTCCTTTCTTTATACCAGTCCCTAATTATACACAGAGTGAAGATGAACCCTAAGGAAATTAGGATGCAGGGTAGAATCTAAAATCAGCACAAATGTATATGGTTAAAAATACCCTTAAGATCCCTTTGTAAAGTACAGTATTTGATTGTCTAACCACTATGATGTAACACCTGAAACCAAAACAATACTGAAAGTAAACTATAACTGAAAAATTGAAAACAAATAAATAAATAAATAAATAAACCATGCAGGGAATCAAAACCAAAATAAAATACCCTTAAAATTCCTTAAATCACTTATTAAATACAGTATACATAGTTTTATGAATAGAATCCTGTATGATATGACTGCGTAATGTATGGTGTGCAAAACATCATAGACTATTGAAAGTGTCCTTTCCCTTTTTTGCTGAGCACATGCAGTTGACTTTGCCAACATTAACTGCATGTGTGAGGCAGCACCTCAGTCCCTTCTGCAGGCGCTGCACGCTCTACTGCCATCATTTGTAACTCGTCTGTTTTTCTGTGAGCGTTGTTTCTCACGTGTGAAAGGGTCTGACACAGGTCAGTAAGTGTCGGCTGGAACTATTGTCCTCCCTGTCCAAGGACTCTGGAGCCCTCCCACCCCACCTTGTCTCCAGTCTCCTGTGTTCATGCCAAGTGTCTGAAACCAGCTTAGAAAGCCTGGACTTCCCTTGTCCTGCCTCATATGTGACCTCTGTGACCTGAGAGACTTCTGCACATGACCTCAGCTCCATCCCCACTGGTCCAGTTTTGAAGGTCTAGCTGTCTCCCAGACAGCTCTGACTGTCCCTGGGCCCCTCAAACATAGCACATCTGTCAGCTCCCATCCCTTCTATCCATGCGACAAACTTTCCTCTTTCTTTCCTTGCCTCAGTGACTAGCACAACCACCCACACCACTGCCTAAGCCAGAAACCAGAATCTAAATTCTGCTCCACCTCCATCTATCTTACAACCATCTAGTCACAAATGTTGGTAGTCTATCACCTTAATATTTTTCTAATCCACACTCTTCTTTCTATTCTCACCATTAACATTTCATCTTTTCTCTTCTAGAGACTGTAAAACCTCTCCTGCCCCCAATCACATTCCTTAAATGTACTTTCCACACTTGGAGGAGCTTTTCAAAAATGTACATCCGTTCATGTCACAACCAGCTCAACACCACTATGCTGGCTGCTACTGTTCACCCAGAAGCTGAAGTCCACACTCTTCAGCAGGGCACTCACACACTCCATTGCCAGCCCTGCACCCTGCCTCTCCCCCTCACACTCAAGACACTAGGCAAACTGAACCCCTTGCTTCTCTCCCAAGTGACCAGTGCCCTTTCATTTCTGAGCCTCTGTATTTGCTGCTCCTTCTTATCAATATCCTTCCTTGTCCTCAGGTACAACCAACCCTGAAGTCTTCTAAGGAACCACCCTTTGTACGTGAAAGACAGTCACCAGGGAGCCCAACTAGTCCATACAGAATCAGTCATCTACAAGGGTAGATGTAGCCATTCCTGAGGCCCATGTCTCATTCCCTCCCCCAGCCCCTCAACTTGACTGCAGCTAAGAGGCTAGCCAGCAAGGATACGAGGAGAAGTGGAAGTCGGCTCCCATTGCAGCAGACATCATGGCCTCCAGGCTTCGCTGCTCTTGGACCCCGAAGCAGTAGCCATTGGCTTTATCCACAGCCTGCAGGACCCGCTGGACACTCTCCTTGTCCTAGGCAGAGAGGAGAGAAATAGCTCGTGAGTAAAACAGGTGTATGGAATCAAGGTTATATCCAACTGCCTGCTGTCTCCAAACACCCTCCTCAATCTTCCCTCATGAAGCCTCTGTATATGCAGCTTCCTTGGCCTGGAGTAGTTCTCCATGTTCCCAGGGGCCTGGCCACAGCCCATTTTCCCTGACCACCAATCCACCTCAATTAGAACAATAAGCTCCTCTATGCACAATCACAGCCCCGTGGGTTTATCCCTATTGCAACTCTGATCCTACCATCTTACTATTAATAAATTATTAACTCATGTACCTCCCCTACTCAACTGTGCCACCCTCAAGATCAGGGACTCATTTGTCACAGTATTCCCAGTGCCTGGCACAGTACTTAGCTAACTGTAAGCATCCAATAAATATGCATGTAACTTATTCATTTACTCATCCAGATTAAAGTAATAAGAATGATTCATACTCGCATGTCAGGAAGGAAAGATCAAAGTAATGTATTACAGCCCCTTACCACAATGCCTAGCATAGAAAGCCTTCAATAAGTGGTAGTTATACCCTGGCTGGGTACCTCAGTTGGTTAGGAGATTGTCCCAATACACCCAAGTTGTGGGTTCGATCCCCAGTCGGAGCACACACAAGGATCAACTAATGAATGCATAATTAAGTGAAACAACAAATCGATGTTTCTCTCTAAAAATCAATTTTTAAGAAAGTAGCAGTTGTTATGATTAATATTATAGAATTCAACTCATTTCAGAGGAGAATATGGCACTAAAAAGGGAAGAAATAAGTTCACTCAAGTCTCCCAGCTTATCTTTGCAGGTGAAGGTGAGAGGCACAGTGGTTGGGTATGACTTCACAAAGTCAACAAGCAGTTGCTCACATTGAAGGAGCCCGAGAGACTCGTTCCTAGCTTTGGTCAAGTCCCTTGCTGGTGATTTTCTGATCTCATCCATTCTCACACTGAGGAGGGAACATGTGTGGAGAGGACCCAAAAACACAGAATAGATAGGACCAAAGTTTGGCCCACCCTCTTTACTGGAATCCTGCTCCCCAGAACCCCTGGTCCCCAAACCAAGGGCAGTGGATGATAAATGGACCCAGGACAAAGAGCCCTGTTTGAACCTTCAAAGCCTCCTGTACACTTGGCTTGGTGAGGTCCCAGGCATGGCCAGAGCCTATAGCTAAGGGAAGAGGCTTCTTAGTCCCTGATACCTGGATATTAAGAGGAATGAAGGAGACCAGGCTGTAGTCTTCAATGAGCTGCACCAGTTTCTCATTGAGCTGACGGTAGTGGCGGAAGAAAGGGTCAGAAGCCAGGTGGTCAAGCAAGTAGGAGAGGTCCAGTACCTCTGTGTAGTAGTCCAGGTTGAAGGCTAAGGAGAGAAACCAATGTTCAGGAGTAGCTGGCATCAGGCTGAAGTCCCAAGGACAGGGACCATATTTTTTCTTTCTTTCTCTACCTTTATTCCTTCCCTCATTCATTCTTTCAACAATGACATTAAAATGGTTACTAAGAAGAAAATAGACGGTTTCACCTCCTGGCTCTGTCGTTTACTGGCTCTGTCATATGGACAGGTACTCACCTCACAGGGTTGCTGTGGGGACTACCAGTAAATGCTATAAACTCAGTGCCTGGCACAAAGACGTGCTTGATCAATGGTAGTAAATAATGACATCCAACATGTACCAAGTACAGTGCTTGGTGCCTCCCTCACGAAGCTCAGAGTTGGGTATCCCCAGGACCCAGCACACACTACAAGGTCTTCAGCAGGGTGGCATCTGGGTAAATCTCTTTCCCTTTCTGGGACATTTCCTTCTTAATGTAAAATGAGGAAATCAAACTAGATGACTCAGGGCTTCCTGACACAGTTCTGTGACTACAAACTTCCCACTAAGAGAAGGAAAGTGGGCCTGCATTGTCCATTGCAGCCTGGAAAATCAGGCAGTTGTTGCGCTGCTCAGCAGGTCTGTCCCAAAGTGAGCTGAGGGACTAGGCTGTCAGATCAGAGATTCGTCAACTCACTCCCTGAGCTCTGCCTCCCACATTCTAAATCAGCTCTAACTGGAAACTGACACCCCTATCTGGCTGGTATGGCTCCATGGACTGAGTGCCAGCCTGCGAACCTAAAGGTTGCTAGTTCAATTCCCAGTTAGGACACATGCCTGGGTTGCATGGTCCCCCACTGAGGGCATGCAAGAGGCAACCTTCTCTCACATACTGATGTTTCCCTCTCTTTCTCCCTTCCTTCCCCTCTCTCTAAAAAAGTAAATAAAATTTTAAAAAGGAAAGAAACTGACACCCCTGTGCCTACATGGAAGAATGTCCTGGGCACCCCAACAAACTTCTCGGGTTGCTTGACAGGTATGTTTCTCAACTCGAATTAAGAGAGTGAAGTCAGGTACACCTGGGTTTAGAGTCCACCTCAGCTAACGCGCTAGCTGTGTGATTTGTGTAAGGTCTCTGGGCCTCAGCTGTCTCATCTGACTTGCTTATCAGCCTCTTGTGAGGATGACTGTCAAGAATCAAAGCTAGGAAGGTTAAAGACCACCACACAGCCATCTGGAGTGGAGGCTAGGAAGGGGGAGAGGCTTGGGAGGACTACAGATACGGGCATAGGTAAAATGGGGCTCTTCTGGGCTTGCTGAAAGATGGACCAGGACTCTGACTGACCAGAGGTGCTGACACCCCTCCATGTCCTGATTGCTAGCCAGCACGTCTTCCCTGGACAAGGCCCCTACACATCACTCTCCCAACAACCTCCCTTCCTGCTCACTGCTTGTCACTTTAGCTGTTTTTTTTTTCCTTTGTGGCTAGAGATGCTATTTAGGAGAAATGATGCCCCAGCTCAGCAGAGCACTAATTATTCAGGAAAGAAATTCTGGCTATAGGGTCCTTATGCAACTGCACTGCCTCATACCAGCCTGCTTTTCCCTCAATTTTTCTCCACCTTGATAAATGTCACCCTTACCCGTCCACTGGCTTGGTCAGAAACCTGAACCCTTAATTTACCCTTATTTCCTCTGTCTCCATGTCCAATCCACAAACAAATCCTATTTCTTGAGCAAGTTTTGAATCTATTTCTCTCCATTCCCATCACCACTGCTTGCGCTGCTATGAAAATCTCCTAAAGCAGCTGTTTTCATTCTTGCCCCTTTCAGTTCATTCTCCCCAAAGCAGCCAGAATAACATTTTCAGTTCATGTTATTCCCTTGCTTAATATTCATCAATTACTTTCCTGTGTTTAAATGGTACAGGTTTTGCCCTGGCTGGTGTGGCTCAATGGATTGAGTGCCAGCCTGCAAAACGAAAGATGGCTTGTTTGATTCCCAGTCAGGGCACGTGCTTGGGTTGCCGGCCAGGTCCCCAGCTGGGGATGTGTGAGAAGCAACTGATCAATGCATTTCTCAAACATTGATATTCTCTCTCTCTTCCTCCCTCCCTCCCCCTCACTCTAAAAGTAAATAAGTAAACACTTTAAAAAGTAGTACAGATTTTTAGCCTCTGTTGACCTCTCTGACCTCTCCTACCACCCTTCCCCTGACCACTATTTTGGCTATCCTGTCTCACCCACTTGCCTTGAACACAAAAAAAACTTTCCCACTTAAAGGCCCTTACCCATACTGGTCCCTGCCGAGAACAGTTCTCCCTTGGCGGAATTCTCATCCTTCGGATCTCAGGTCAGATGGCACTGCTCACTCCCCACCACTCACTGTCCTAGCATACAATTTTAATTCCTTCATAACACATATTGCCATCTGTAACCCCTTGTCCCTAAAAGCCAGAACAGTATCTGGCACAAAATAAATGAGCAGGGGTCATGACCTGTCTGTGGCTATGATCACCAGGCCATGCATGGTCCCTGGAGATGGCTTCCTTCAGCTGAGACCTCTGTTTCACTCTGATCTAGCCCCTGTCCTACACCTTGCCAGACCAAAACAAGAGCACTTACCCAGCTTCCCATAGTGCTCAATGAGGTCCATCTTGGAGAGGAGGTTGACATGGGGCAGCTCTACATGCAGCATGGTAGCCAGGGAGGTACACAGTACTGAAATGAACTTGGCTGGGTCTGTGCAGTAGTGAGAATCCACCAGATGGACAGCAGTCAGCTGGGAGGGGAGGAGGAGACAGGGTGAGAGGGGTCTTCGGAGGCAGGGAAAATCAAGGCCCATGTCTCCCAGTCATAGGCCCTCAGGGGGTGCCTGAGGACAAAGTGCAAGCCCTCCCCATTAGTTTCCTCCTTCTATTTTGTTCTAATAGCCACACTCATTTCCTTCTCCCAGGAGATACGGGCATTTTTCTTACAAGATGCCTTTTACTGAGCCTTCCAGTGGGCAAATGGTTCAACTTTCACTACATTTGACTCTGTTCTTTCACTTAACCTTGTCCCTAACTCACAATAATAATCGAATAATCGCCATGTCATTTTCCACTTAACTCCTTCCATACTTCCAATAACCCCAAATTGGACACGAGCACATCCATTGTACAGACGAGAAAACAGAGATTCAGAGATAAACTGACTTACCAATGACCACATAGTGAATCAATGGCAGAGCCAGAATTCTAAATCACACCTGTTATACTCCAAAGCAACTCCGCCCCTACCTCGCTGTGTGACATGGGGGTGTGGCACGTCCTCCCTGTCTTAGTTCCTTCATCTGCAAAATGGGCCTGCCCAACACAAGACGCACCCTGAGGTCCCAATGGGTCATCTGGGAGAAGATGCTGCGCAGGGAGCCATGGTGCGTGCAGAGCTCCACCTGGCCTGGGCAGTCGAAGAGGAAGTAATGGCCACGGAGAGGGTCAAGCTTGGCACGCAGCCAGTCCAGGTTGGCCTCCAAGTACTCCATGCAGTACAGCAGGCCGCCATTGGGCCCCAGCCGCAGGGCGTCCATCACGTCGCTCAAGCCTACCAGCTCGCTCACGTCCACCGCGCATTCGTACGGCAGCCCCTCGTTGGCTGGGTCCAGGTTCACTACCGCCACACGCCGACCCAGCGCGCGCAGAAACTCGCTCATGCCCAGGCAGTACGTGGTCTTCCCCGAACCCGGCGGGCCGATCACCGCCTGCCCAAAGGCCGTGGTCAGAGCAGCCCCCGCCATGAGTCCCACTTGGTCGGGTGAGCAGCAGGTAAGCGCGGAGGAGAAACAGGGAGGGCGATTGCGCCGGAGACAAGAGCGAGGGCGATGAGATCTCCGGTGGAGGAGGGGGTTGCGGTGGCGATGCCCTGGATTTGCCGAAGGAGGAACAGCAGGGAGCCGAGCAACGCAAAAACTGGAAGACCCGGTACGGACGGCCCAGCACCGACTTCCGGATGACATCGGAAACGGCGGGCCCCTAGGTGGAAGTCCCGCCCTCACGGTGACGACATTGCTTAGCGCCGAGTGTCCTGGCGGCGCGCGGCACCTAACCCCGGGCGGAGGGCTGGGTGAGATTGAGGAGTCCTTAGGAAATTGGGTTCGAGCGAGGGGCATTTCCCAAATTAGAAGAGAAACAGAATTCCAGTCATACGTCTTTATTACCCTTTCGGTCGCAGGTGCGGGCCACCTGCCGCGGGTTCTCCCCCTAGTCAGTCCTAGACAGAAGTAGAAGCAGTGGAGGGCCCGCCCCAAGACCGTCTCTTCTGAGCTCCACAAACCTCTTCCACGTCCCTTTTCTACTCTTTCTGGCCTTCACGGTGACCACACCCCAAGGAAACTTGTGATGATAAGTAACCTCAGTAAATCCAGCTTTTCAAGGTACTGGGGGAGGCAACAGCCACAAGCCCAGACAGGGAGAAGGATTAGACCACCGAAGAGAGGTCATTACGCCGTGGTATCAAAGGGGAGGATAGGGGGCTTTTTGTAAAAATGCCCGAGGTAGAGCCAGAACGCA
Source organism: Tonatia bakeri (assembly GCA_004024845.1). Taxonomy (NCBI): domain Eukaryota; kingdom Metazoa; phylum Chordata; class Mammalia; order Chiroptera; family Phyllostomidae; genus Tonatia; species Tonatia bakeri. The sequence continues at coordinate 12,901 of PVIA01002050.1, read as the reverse complement.
AGTTCATAACAAAGCACCCCGAAGGAGCCTCGCAGATTGCTGCTCCCAGACTTCTTGCTTTCATGGGAGATTTCTTCCTGCTTCCCAGGCAGATAAGGCTGGGGCAGAGGGCTGCCACTGTGCACTAATGAATAATCCTGAGTAAGGAAGCCCCTGAACCTGTCACTCAGGCTCGGAGAAGCTGTCCAAAGCACAGCTGGGGCCCCTCACAAAGGTCATGTCTGTCCGAAACTTCATGCTGGTGGGTGGCTGGCGGCGGAGCAGCAACTCCCCTTGGTCCTGGGGTAGGGGCTCATCATAGATGGTGGAGATGAGCCCCAAACCAGTTCCACGTGGTCTCTTCGGTTGCCCAAATGGCTGTAACTTCTCTCCGTGGTACCTGCATTAAAAAGAGTTCTTTGTCTCTGAAACCCCAGTTAAATGGATTGGGGAAGGACAGGGAAGTAGCTACTACATATCTGGTTTATTCCAAAGACAGAACCTTTAAGTCTGGATCGTCATTCTCCAGCCCCCTTATCCATTCATTGACAGTGCCAGTAACCAGGGGCCTCATTGCTTTCATTTTTAGTATGCAAAGTTTAAAACAACTGTCACCGCTCTGTGACTTCCTAATGGCAATCATCAAGCCCAAATTCCTCAGACTAAAGGAATGCCCCCCTCCCCCCCCTGGACATCTAGACCAATTTTTTTCTAACTCTATTCTGAAGTTTACTCCCTAGGAGTCTTGAGCACCTACCCCAAAACCAGAGGGAAGGGGGAAGCACAGTATAGCTGAAAGGCTAGCTTGGGACCCCAGGGAAGTTCCTCAGCCATACTCACCCCAATCCATGCTTGCATCTGGGGTGCTGGCCATCACTGTCTAGGGCCTCAGGCACCCCTGAGCACCGGCTGCCCAGGCCCTGGCCCTCAGCCCAGCCCTGCCGCTCCATCACCTTCCGCCCAATGCCCTGCAGAAAGAAGGGAGAAGACTCAAGAGATGGGGCTCTCACGGAGGGCGGGGGATGGAAGGTGGAGAGAAGGAATAGGGGCAGAGAAGGAAAAGAGGTCGATGGACTGGGCACAGTACTCACCTTGGTGTGGCGCTCAAAGGTGCCCACCTGGTGCTCCATCACAGAGCAGTCCTCCTGGCCAGCACGGAGTCTTTGTTCCAGACGCATTTGAACAGCGTCTCGGGCATCCTTGTCCCCACCATCTGAGGAAGCAGAGCCCAGTTTGCAGAAGCATCTCTCAGCAGGAGGGGAGAATCAGGTTTCTAGGACTTCCTCACAAAATTTACATATTCATCTTTATGGTGTTTTATTACTTTATTATTTTCTCTCATTAGACTGGGAACTTGCCAAGAGTAGGAACCACGGTTTTCCCATCTTAACAGGTGAGGAAATTATGGTGCAGAAAAATCAAACAAATTTGATGAAAGACAAATTTGGCCAACAAATTAAAGATAGAATTAGAACCCAGGTCTTCTCCTTCTCTCCCCACCCAGGTCGTTTTTGACTCCAGAATCTAAATTCTTAACCAGAGTGTGAGCTTCTGACCCCCACTCCACCAGGGTCTGCCCACCAGAATAAAGATTCCTGAGGGCTGTCCTTTCATGTCCTTGCTCCATAAAGAAAGGAAAAAGGCTCTGCCAACAGCCAGCACTTAGTGCACTCAACTAGAGATGTCTTAAGAGAGGAACCCTCTCAGTGAGCTGCCCCAAGGGAACTGGTGTCCTGTCTCAGCTTCTGCTAAGCAGGTCTGCTAAACTTCACTGCAAGACCAGGGCACTAGTTCCACCTCCCAGTACCGTACCCCCTGGCCCAGTACCAGTACCTCTGTCGTAGTACACACTCATGTCCACATCCCAGTCATCGGCTGTCTGTTCATCAAAGTCTGCAGGTATAAAAGCATTAAGCAGAGTGAGCTAAGGACTCTCAGTTCTATTGAGGGTTAAATCTAGACATAGACATATGTTCTAGAACTTGAGGCTTTTGATAGTAGTTTTAAATTTCTCCTCTGGGAGGGTCATTCAGAATTTGCAGGAGGGCATTTTCTTTCTACCCCACTTATTTCCCCCACCCCTGAATAGGATAACTGGTCCTTTATACACAGTCAAGGCAAGCCACTTTCCTAGCGCTTTATTTGGGCCCACTACCAGGGAATGCAGCAGGAATCACTCCCACTCTTGACTGGTGCCAGTATTACCTCCTTCTTCCTCCTGCCAGAACTGGGCATCGGTGTAGAACACCAGACCAGAGCCGCCCTTCTCCCACTTGAGCTCGATCTCCTCCTCAAAGAGCCGCTCAGTGGTACGCTCTTGCCCGGTCACGTCTTCGTGCAGCGCTTCATGCCGCTCCCACTCCTCACCCCGATCATCGTCCTGGGAGAAGGGGAGAGGTGACCTGCCTGTTTAGCTTCCTGACCTTAGGCCCACAAGGAAGGCAGCTCAGGAGACAGCCCCATGAAATGCACCCTCAGGACCATTCCTCAAAATTCTTCCAAGATGCAACACATATTAGGCTCTCGAGGCCTTGCCCAACCCCTCTCTCCATCCCATTTCTCAACATACTTGTCTTTTGCCCCTGACAAGCCTGCTTCACTCTTATTTCTGTTTTTTGGTCATATTTATCCCCTACCTGAAACATCTGCTCTTCTCTTTCACCACCATGTCTTCACTTGGTTAAATCCTCCTCCTCCCTCAAGTTCTACAGTCTACATGGAGCCATCCACACTGAGGCCCACAGCACTCTCACTGGTCTCGGAACTTCTCAGTTTTAATCAGCACGACTGTTTAGGCCTTTGTACAAGCTATCACAAAGAAAGAAGGGACAAGAACTAATACCTATTTTCTACTGTGTCAGGCCCTTCACATAACTTAGCTCTTTTAATCACCCTAACAACCCTATGAGGTGAGTACCATTACTCCATTCTATAGACAAGGAAACTTGGGTTCAGAGGAGTAAAGCGATGTGCCCAAGGTAGTACGTCTACACAGTGGCAGAGCCAGCACTCAAACCCAGCTCACCACACTTTACAGCCTTCCCAGATGCTTTCTTTTCAGGGAGATTTCAAACTCTTTGAGGGCAAGAAATGGTCTTAGAATATCTTTGGAATCCTATGCTAGGCCCTGTGTTTACACTGCTTAACTGGACTTGTGGAATGGTAAGATGAGTCATGGTTTGAAATCTTGGGGGTCCCTGTCTGGGTTAAACTCCAGGAGGCCTCAGGAATCACTGCTGCAGAACAGGTGCCAGAGAAGTCAGTACGATACCACATGAGGGGGTGATCCAGATGTGTTAGCACCTCTGTGCTTGAAGCTTTGAATGCATAGGTGGATTACTTTTTACCCAGTGTGTGCAAAAAAAAAAAGTTTCCCAATCACAGGGGGTGTAGGGGATGGGTGGAGGTGGCAGAGGATATAGGGGGGAATAAATGGTAATGGAAAAAATACAGTAAAATTTAAAAATAGAAAACATAAAAAACAAAGTTGTAAAATGGAAAAAAAATAGTTCCCCAACAAATCACACCTGCCCTGAAGTGGAGGCTAGTGTTCAATCCATAGACTCAAGGTCAGAAAACAGGGGTGACTTCTCAGCCAAACATGAAAGCACATAGAGGTCAGACAAGCAGCGAAGGGGAGTGGGTTCATGTGCCAGCTCTACCTCTCCTTCCTTAGATGATCTTATCTCTTAACAGGTTTTCATCTATGAAAAGGACTCTCCTTACATTCCTGCTGAGGAATGAAAAGATGACCCCTTTGAGAATCTTCTGATAAAAGTTCTGGCCCCTCTTCCCAAAAAAATGCGTAGTTACACATGCAACTGCAGTATTACATTTAATGCCAGGGAGTTGTAATTCTTCGGAATCCTCCCAAGGACTCCAGGTTCAGAATGCTTATAATATACAATTGAAAAGAGGTATTCTTTTTTTTCAATTGACTGAATGATTGAGAGAAAGAAAGAGAAACATTGATTTGTTATTCCACTTACTTATGCATTCACTGGTGACTTCTTGTATGTGCCCTGACAGGAGATTGGACCTGCAACCTTAGCACATAGGGTGACTCTCCAACCAACTAGGCTACCCAGCCAGGGCGAAGGGTGGCATTCTTAAGATCTTGGCCCCTCTAAGCTGCCAGCAAGGACAGGGTGGCTCACTGTACTCACATCATCTGAGTGTGACTCTTCCTCCTCTTCTTCCACTTCATCCTCTGGCTCTCCACAGAGGCCAGCTGATACGTCTGTCAGGCAGGTTCCCTGGGGTATTTCCTCACCCTCAGCTGTGTACACATGCTCTTCCTGCTCCACAGTCTCTGAGTCCTCATACTTGAAAGGCACATTGCCATAGCGCCTGGAGGAGCCTGTCTTGGGGAACTGGAGCTGCAGCTGGGTGATGATCCGAGGAGGCAGGCGGCAGGCCCGGATCAACTCCAGAAAGACATGCAGGGGCGTCCCCACATTCCCATTGGGCATCAGCACTGGTGGGTTCAGCTCTGGCAGTTGCTTCAGGTCACCAAGAGTAAAGGCTTCACTCTCAGCCTTCCGACTCTGCAGTTCCTTCCGGGTCTTGAAGGGAAAGGAGCCCAAACCTTCAGAAACAGTGAGAAAAAATGGCTCTTGAAACCTAGAAAGCCTCCAGCAACACTTGAGCCAGAAATTGGTCAAGGTTTAAAAATCCTTTAGTCTAAATAATGTTTCTCCCTTTCAAACTTGCCCAGGGTCCCTTCCTCCATTCTCTGACCAGAACTAACTAGTAATTTCATGTGATTTCTCATTAACTTCAGTTGAGCACACAAGTTTCTTCCAGACCTGGTTCCTGTTGACCTTTTGGTTCTCAACTGCCACTAACCCCAACCCCTGCATGCCTTCATATCATGCTCCAGCCACATCAAAAGATTTAACATGTCCTGAAACTTGCATGGGCTTTCACATTCCTATTGGTTTTTCCTTCTCTGTCTTCCCACGGCACTTGGTGATAAACAGCACATGCTCTGGAACAAAATGCCTGCGTCTGTATTGTGACTCTGCCAATTACTAGCTCTGTAACCTTGAGCAAGTAACAATTTCTGCACCCCTCAGTTCCCTCACCTATAAAATGGGTGACAATAAATCCTATCTTATAGGATTGATATGAAGAGTCAATAAAGAAATGAAAGGCTTAGAAGAGTGCCTAGGAAGTACACAGGAAGTGCTTAGTAAATGTTAACAACGAGAACGGCATCTCTGTGACAATTACCTTTTTATACACCTGACTTCCTCTCTGGACTTTATGCACAGAATGTGTCCAACTGGTCTCTGCCTACCAGCTGGAGTAACACTAGGTCTAGCAATATAAGCTGGGTTTGTTGAATGAATGAATGAATGAATGAGAGGGCTCTGCACTGTTTCTCCTTCCTCATCAAAGTGATTTCCCATGAAACAGTCTCTTCATTTACATCTGGCTAAGAGAGGGCTGGGTGGGGAGCAAGGAAGGCAGCAGGATAAAGACAATAAAAGGATTAGAAACCTGATGTCCTTCTTATCACGTGTCAGTGCAAAAATCAATCCCATCAAATAGAAAAAAAGGGTCTAGAAGGGGACATTAAATGGAAAATGTTAGATCATAAGCATAGGCCCCTTCCTGTCCCCCGCCCCCGCCCCAGCAATCTAACGTGCAGTTTGAGCCTGAAGCTCTGTCCAGAAATGACCTAAATTCTTATAGAGACGTAAACAGAGAACTGACATCCTCATTACCTGTCAAGAAAGGGGCCTGCGTCCGGGTCCAGTTTATTATCTTTCCCAACCTTACCTGATGTCTCCGTAGGTAGCCGAAGTCTGCGGATGAAACAACGACCAGGCAACGAAGTCCCCTGAGAATCCACCCACCGGCGGCCCGAATACATGCGAAGCAGTCTCTGGGCTTGAGCCGCCCCCGGTACCGAGATAACGCAGCAGCAGGTGCGGGGCTGGGCGGGAGCCGAGTCCCGAGTGTAGAAATCGTGGGCATCGGTGTCTAAAGTGCGGGCAAGACTCTGGCTCATAGGAGGTAGGCCAGAGTCGGGAGTAGCCTGGGGAGCTGCCCGCTCAGGACGATGCCGATAATGGAAACAAAGGAAGCCACAGCCGCTCTGTTCCCTGAACTGGCTAAAGTAGCTCCGTAGCTGGGCCGAGCGCAACTCCGGGGGGATGCCACTCACAATTAAGTAAACTGCCGCTTCTTCCTCCCCCTCGCTGGGCACCGCCATCTTGAGTTGTCACATGACCGGCTGGAACCAATTCTCTCGAGAACGCCGCGAGCGACGCAGACTATGTCACCATGCCGTGTAGTCCGTGATTGGTCTGCGGTGGGCTGTAGAATTGGCACCTCTAATTGGGGAGGTCTCTGGAAAGTTGTAGAGGTCATCGTGCTACCGAGAGAAGACAGCGATGATGGGAAAACTCACCTGAGCTCTGGCCTGGTGTCTTACTTGGTTGAGCTTGGTCTCGTATACTAACATTTTTCCAGATGACTTTCAGTCAGGGCACATGCCCAGGTTGCGAGTTCGATCTGGGATGTGTAATAGAGGCAACCCGTTGGTTTTTCTCACTTTGGTGTTTCTCTCTCCCTCCCTCTCTCTAAAATCAGTGAACCTACCCTTGGGTGAGGGTTTTTTTGTTTTTGTTTTTTAAGAAAAACTCACTAGAGAAGTGGGGTTACAGAACTCTTTCATAAACTCTTATGATGGTCAAATTAGAAGCCTGCGAGAGGTGCGGTTTTCAAGACTTTTAGTCGTTGGGGAATCTCCCCAATCTAATTTCAGTTCTTACTTCAGAGGCTTTTCAGTCATTCACCCATTTATTCTTCCAAAACACTGCTGGACTTATACAAATCACTAAAAAAAGAAAATCCAGTTGAAAAGTGGGTCGAAGTCACTTGACAGAAGGGGAACACTTCCAAGGAATACTTAAAGATGTTCAATCTCTTTAATAATCAAGGAAAGGCAAGAAGACCCATTTCACATCTACCAGATTGGCAAAAAAATTTAAATCTTTAAATGTTGGTGAGGATGTGGAGCAAGCGGAGATACCATACCCTGTTGGTGGAAGTGTGAACTAGTATAAACAACTCTGGAAAACAATTTGCCCAGTAAAAACGAAGCTGCACATATCTTTTGACCCAGCATTTCCACTTCTAGGTCTCTATTTTAAAGAAATTGACGTCGTTGCATTTTACCAACCCTGTGATCCTGGAAAACAGGGAGGGTTAAGAAACCCCTCAACCTGTGTTCTGGAACACAAGTTGCTGCAAAGAAACACCTTCTATGACAGATAAAACCTATGGGCACCCCCTTGTTTACCAATGATAATGCACAGGCTCCAAATTCCAGTTTTTTTGCCTCATAAACTCTCAGATGAACTGCTTGTCCCCATTAATCCATCACAACAAAAAGTTTATTAACCATGCTCTGGCTTCTGTGGATCAGTGGATTGAGTGCCGGCCTGCAAATCAAAGGGTCACAGGTTTGATTCCCAGTTTACGGCACATGCCTGTGTTGAGGGCCAGGTCCCCAATAGGGGGCGCGCGAGAAGCAACCACACATTGAAGTTTCTCTCCCTTCCTCTTTCTAAAATAAAAAAAATCTCAAACCAAACTTTGATAAGCTTCTCTTTTTCCCCCAGGTCACTGAAATTTGCGCCCCCCAACACCCCTCTCAGCCAGCAAACAAGCCCTCCTTAACAGCCCCTGCAGAGAATAGACTGGCTTTAGGTAAAACCTCTCATCAGGCCAAGGCCAATCCTGGCCGTTTCACATCCTCACAACCTTCTTTCTAGCCCGTGTGCTTTTCCCTGTGAAAGAATAACTCTTGCCTAACGCTTGAAACACATGCAAATCTTATGAGCAGAGTGTTCTCCCATTACAAAAGCTTCCCACTTCCTATTGCAATAGTTCCTTTCCTCCATTGCAATAATCATTTCAAATAAAGGCTCTTTTTACTAAGTCCAAATTTGCTTTTATTTGACAGTATATATGAACATTCATAGATGCATTTTTTGTAAGAGAAATAAATTGGTATTTAGTACCAATAATCTCAGATATATAATGTTGAGTGAAAATAAGCAAGTCAGAAAACACAATTATTCTATTTATATAAAGTTCAAAAATGCAAACTAAAAATTTTTTTAGGGGTACATAAATAAGTATGTTTAAACCATAAAGAAAAGTAAAGAAATGATTAACTTGAAATTCAGGGTACTCATTACCTTTGGGAACTTCAAACTTGATGATAATAATGACCTATAGGGCAATGATGAATGTTCATTGTACTGTTATTTTTTAAAAGATTTTATTTATTTATTTTTAGAGGGAGGAGAAGGGAAGAAGAGGGAAACATCAATGTGTGGTTGCCTCTTGTGCACCCCCCACCAAGGACCTGGCCTACAACCCAGGCATGTGCCCTAAACTGGGAATTGAACCAGTGACCCTTTGGTTTGAAGGATGGCACTCAGTCCACTGCACCACACCATCCAGGGCCATTGTACTGTTATTATTTACATATATTTTATAAATATTACTTTGCTTTATTTAATTTTAATAAAAACATCTTAAATGGGAAAATAACTCCAAAAACATAAAGCAATGCTTACTTTGTGGTGACCACAAATTTATACTTATTTGAGAAATAAAAAAATAAAAACAATTTTAATGAGCATGTGGATAATTGTGAATGGAGACAATGTTATATCTGGATTCTAAAATTAACTGATGGAAGTGTAGATTGGTAGAACCATTTTGGAAAACTGACAAGATCTACTGAAGGTGAGCACACTTTCTATAACTTGGAATTTCAGTTCTTGTTATATATCAACAGAACTGCAAACATCTGCGCACCAAAAGATATGTACAAGGACAATCCTAGCAATATTATTTGATGAACCAAATGTTTATCAGCAGTATATGAGTGAATGAATTATAGTGTATTGGGATACTGTACAATGAAAATGAATCAATTACTGCTACACAGCAGAAGGATGACTCTCAGAAAATATTGAGTGAAAGAAGACACATACAAAAGAGTACATGCTATATGACTCCATTTACATAAAGTTTAAAACAAGCAATCTCACTTATGAAATCAGGGATAATGACACTCTTTTGGAAGGGTGGTGAGGGTAGTGATGGGGAGGGTTTCTGGGATGTTGCTAATGCTCTTTCATTTCTTGAGGTGGGTGGTAGTTATAGGAATGTATTCATTTTGTGATATTTCATCAGTCTATACCTGTGTGATTTGTATACTTTTCTGTATGTTATACAACAAGGTTCAGTTAAAACTATATTTTTGAAAATATAAAAATTGAAAAATAAATGCTTTACGGTAAACGATGTGGACCAAAGTAAAGCTGGCATGCTTTAGAAAAACTGTTAGGTGACCCTGGAAGTTATGCAGTTATGATTGTGTGCAATTGCAATTTGTGGAACTAAATTTCCAGGACCTTGCATGATGCTAGGTATGTAGCAGACTGTCAGTAAATCATTATTGGAGGAATGAGTAGTACTGGCACTAACATGGGGATAGGCTGCTAGGCGTTGGTTGGGGACTGCCTCCAGAAAACTTGGGGCCACTTCCTTGGGGAACACACAAGTCAGATTTGTCATCAGAAACTTAAACCTGGGCCCTGGCTGGTGTGGCTCAGTGGGTTGAGTGCCAGCCTGAGAACCAAAAGGTCACCAGTTCAATTCCCAGCTGGGCCACATGACTGGGTTGCAGACCAGGTCCCCAGTTGGGGGTGTGTGAGAGGTAACAGATTTGATGTATCTGTCACACATTAATGTTTCTCTCCCTCTCTTTCTCCTTTCCTTACCCTCTCTCCAAAATAAATAGATGGATAGATAGATAGATAGATAGATAGATAAATATCTTTTAAAAAACTTAAACATGAAAGTAACCAAGACTACATTTTCGCTCTCATTCTGCCTTATAGTAAAATTTATTTTCCAGTTGATTGTTCCTAATCTGCAAAGATGCCTGATAGCATCGTGTTTAAGAGCGTAGGCTCTAAATCCAGAGCACCTGAGTTCAAATTCTGACTCTATTACTTATTAACTGTGCAACCTTGAGCAAGTTACTTAACCTCTCTCTCTGTGCCTTGGTTTCCACATTTATAAAATGGAGATATTGATAGTACTTCCAGCACAGAGGTGTTGTGAGTATTAAATACCATAATCCATGTAACATGTTTAGAGCACAGCTTTCAATAAATGTTTAGTGGTTACCCAGAATGATCTTCCAGGAATGGGTGGTCCCCTTCGTTAATGTTGATTCCCCTGAGAGCTTAGTCTTGTCACCTCCACCAGTTTTACAGAGATTGCCTTCTCTGCTGCCTTGTTCTATGACGTGGTCTCTGTCCACCATCTCTTGCCCCAGTACTCTGTGACACATCTGTGCCTTTGCACCTCTCATCCCTTCTGTCCATAATACCTATCCCTTGGTTTGTCTGGCAAGCCCCTATTCATTCCCTTTAGCTCAAAGCAGCACCACTTGGCTGAAGCATTTTTCCCTCTGGGAAGATTTAATTACTTCCTCTTCTGAGCTCCTGCTGCCTCTTATATTCCCTCTATCACATTTCAGATCACTCTGTGTGTTACAATTACTACTTATGTGTCTCTCTTTGCCATACAGGATGTTCAATGAAATCAGAGACTGTGTCTTATTTATTCTGTGTCACTTGGTAGCTAGCGCAGGGGTCTGGTACAAGTGGATGTCAAGAGAGATGTTGAAAGATGAAGTGAATGGCTGGATGGCTAGTGGGTGTTGGCTCTTTAGAAGCATGACAGGTTCTAGGATATGTGACTGCCCCAAGGCCAGGGTGTGTCAGTGCAGGGCACAGCCCCCTTCAGTGGCTGACTGCTTAATAAGCAGTCAGTGATTTGGCTAATGAAGGTGGTGATAATAATGATAATAAAATAGTGCCGGAGACTGACCCTGCTTCCCAGTGAGTCATCCCTGGTTGGGCCTGAGAGCAGAGATCGTGGCTGAAAGGCGGATGGTCAGTGAACCATTGCTGAGCTGGCTCCAGATAGCTGGACCCTGCCATGACTCACTCTAGCCTGTGCTGGTGGCAAGAGCCTGGTCTCCAGAGTCCCACAGGCCTGCGTTCAAATCCCAGTACAGTGACCTACCCAGACCCTGAGTAAGTTTCAAACTCTGCCTGAGCCTGTTCCCTTCTCTACCCTCCCCGGTTGATGAGACACAGGTCCCGTTCCTAAGAGGATGCCGATAATGGAGAAAGAGTCCCCCGCCTTCAGAAAGCCTGCAGTCTCACAGAGAAAGCATTACTGTATTTTCCTTATTACATTATACTGCAATTCTCTCTTTAGTTTTGCCGTTTTGTCTTTGTGTTTCTTGCAGACAGCTGGGGCAGGGCACAAGAAGTGACTCAAGAGACAGCCGTGAAACAAACAGAAGTGTAGCTCCCAAACCACATGGGGGTGGGGAGTAGGAAAAAATTTGAAAAGGGGCAAGGTAGGGGTAATAAGGGGAGCTATTTGGATGATGGAAACATAAGTTGAGAGGGAAAACGCTGGGGGAGTAGTGGAGAGGCGTGCCTTCTAATTAATGGTTGTGCAGGGTTGGAGGAGGGGAAGGGTAAATGGCAGGAAGACTCAGCCCAAGGGTTTAAAGAGGTGCAACAGTAAACTCATGGGATCAGTTAGTAAAGAGACATAAAAGATAGAATGACCTGAAATCCCTACATCTGCTGGATTTAGTTCCTCTGGGGAGATAAGGCGTGTGCTCTGGGAAGAATTGCCTCCTGTGTCTGCAAGGTGAGAAGGGGCCATGTGTGCCAAAGTGCTGGGACGGGCAGGGCAGGGAGGGGTGCCTGTGGGCCTGAGGTCTGGGTCTGAGTGTCTGCTGGGGCTAAGGGGTTGGGGGAGGTGCAGGACCTGTTCTGGGTTCTAAAGGATATTTCTGCCCTGGCCTGTGTTACTCAATAGGTTGGAGTGATATCCTGTGACCAAGGAGGTGCAGGTTTGATTTCTGCTCAGGCACAAGCCTAGGCTGTGGTTCCACACCTGTCCAGGCACATTCGGAAGGCAGCTGATCAATGCTTTTCTCTCGCATCAATATTTCTCTCTCTCCCTTCCTCTCTCTCTAAAGGTAATGGGAGAAAAAAAGGGATATTTTTAAAAATATATTTTATTGGTTATGCTATTACAGTTGTTCCATTTTCTCCCTTTTATTCCCTTTTATTCCTCTCCATGCTGCACACCCCCTCCCACCTGCATTCCCCCATTTAGTTCATGTCCATGGGTCATATATAAGTTCTTTGGCTTATACATTTCCTATACTATTCTTAACCTCCCCCTGTCTATTTCCTACCTACCATTTATGCTACTTATTCTCTGTACATTTTCCCTCCTCTACCCCTCCCACTCCCCTGCTGCTAACCCTCTATGTGATCTCCATTTCTGTGATTCTGTTTCTGTTCTACTTGTTTGCTTAGTTTGTTTTGTTTTTGTTTTTTAGGTGTGGTTGTTGATAATTGTGAGTTTGTTGTCATTTTACTGTTAGTATTTTTTATCTTCTTTTTCTTAGATAAATCCCCTTAACATTTCATATAGTAAGGGCTTGGTGATGATGAACTCCTTTAACTTGACCTTGTCTGGGAAGCACTTTCTCTGCCCTTCCATTCTAAGTGATAGCTTTACTGAATAGAGTAATCTTGGATGCAGGTCCTTGCCTTTCATGACTTGGAATACTTCTTTCCAGCCCCTTCTTGCCTGCAGTGTTTCTTGTGAAAAATCAGCTGACAGTCTTCTGGGAACTCCTTTGTAGGTAACTGTCTCCTTTTCTCTGACAGCTTTTAAGATTCTCTCCTTATCTTTCATCTTGGGTAATGTAATTATGATGTGCCTTGGTGTGATCCCTCTTGGGTCCAACTTCTTTGGGACTCTCTGAGCTTCC
>PVIA01002049.1:146841-233283 GCA_004024845.1 Tonatia bakeri | reverse complement strand
TTTTGGAAGTCTATTTTGTCTGATATGAGTTTTGCTAACCTGGCTGTTTTTCTTTTCTGTCCGTTTGCTTGGAATATTTGTTTCCAGCCCTTCACTTTAAATCTGTGTAGGTATTTTGTTCTGAGGTGGGTTTCCTATACACAGCATATGTGTGGGTCATGTTTTCTTATCTATTCAGCTATTCTGTGTCTTTTGATTGGGGCATTTAACCTATTTATGTTTAAGGTTATTATTGATTGGTACTTATTGATTGCCATTTTTTTTTTTTTTTTGTAACTGTGTTCCTCTCTCTTTCACTCTTTTTCTTTGGTTCTTAAAGCAGTCCCTTTAGCATCTCTTGCAGAGCTGCTTTGGTGGAGGTGTATTCTTTTAGACTTCTTTTTATCCAGGAATTTCCTTTTTTTTTTTTTGCTTTCCATTTTAATTGAGAGCTTTGCTGGGCAGAGTGGTCTCTATGCAGGTCTCTGGTTTTCATTGCTTGGATTATTTCTTGCTGTTCTTTTCTGGCTTGGAGCATTTCTATTGAGAAGTCAGCTGCTAGTCTTATCTTGGCTCCCTTGTATGTTACAAAGGAGTCCCTGTTTCTTCCTTGCTGCCTTTACATTTCTCTCTTTGTCTGGAATTTTGCCATTTTAATTATAGTGTGTCTTGAAGTGGACCTCTTTAGGTTTCTCTTGATTTGGACTCTCTGTATTTCCTGGATTTGTGAGACTTTGTCTGTCATCAAATTAGAAAAGTTTTCCATCATTACTTTTTCAAACAGGTTTTCTATCCCTTGCTCTTCTACTCTTTCTGGTGTCCCTATTATATGAATATTATTATGTTTCACATTTTCCTTCATTTCTCTTAATCCCTCTTCCTTCTTTCTGAGTCTCTTTTCCTTTTCTTGATCTTTCTGGATGCTTTTTTCTACCTTGTCCTCCAGCTTGCTGATCCAATCCTCTGCTTCATCGAGCTTTTAATTCCTTCTACTATGTTCTTCTGTTCAGAAATTGTATTCTTCATTTTGTCTTGGCCCTTCTTGATAGTTTCTATTTCCTTTTTCATGTTGATGTAGTATGCAGTGAGTTAATTGTAGTTTCCCTGTAGTTTTTGGTAATTCTCTGTGAGCTCATTGAGCTTCCTTATAACCATTGCTTTGAACTCAATATCTGATAGTTGACTTGCCTTTATTTCATTTAATATTCTTTCTGAGGCTTCCTGCTTTCTTTTCTTTTGGGTATTGTTTCTTTGTCTTCCCATTGTTTGTTTGTGTTCATTTGGAGGGGGAAGGCAAAATGTTGTAAGACAGCAGGGAGTGTATTCTATAATATTTAAAGTACCAACCTGTAGAGAAGAGATAGGAGATCCTTTGGATATGTTTAGTGTTAACCATGATATTTCACCCAACTAGCCACTTTTTAGAACAGGTGGGAAAACAATAAGACTCTTTTTGTTGGTGGAAGGACTGTGAGTTTTATCTAGAATGCAGTGAGCTTGTGACAGGTCAGATTATGTGGTAAAGTGAGAGTAAAGTATAAAAAATAAGTGTAATGTGCAAGAGAATGGAGTTAACCACAACAGTATTGAAGTTCCACAAATAGTAAAATGGCCTAGGACCTTGGAGTGGTGCTGTGTATTATTTACAATTGTATATAACCACTGTTATTTACAACAGTAACAGAACAACAGTTACACATATGACAGAATCTATGTGATCTGAATAACAAGAATAGGAAGTACATGACCTAGAATAGTGTGTTGTTGGAATACAGTGAAGTGAAAGACAGAAAATTAAAAATACACTATGAAAGAGAGAAGGGAAACCAGCCAAACAGTGCAATTTAACAAAGCAAGCTAAGAAGACTAAACAGAAAGAAAAGAAATTTAAAAAAATACTAATAAAATGAAAGATGTAAAAATAATAAAAAATAATAGTAATACAAATGTACAATAACTTGCAAGTTCTCTGTAGTGACAAAGTGAAATTTTGTTACTACAAATTTTGATACCCAAAAATGTTGTTGGGATGTTGTTGGAATGACCCCTCTTTGGTACTAACTCTGGTCCTTTCACATCTCCATGTTTTATTGTCTTACTTGTGGGGCTGGGGAAGGAAGGAAGAAGAAATTTTAAAAAAAGAAAGGAAGGAAGAATAAATAAAACAGGAAAGAAGGAAATAGAAGAAGAAGGCATTAAAAAAAAAAGGGAGCCTTTTGCTAGGTTTAAACAAGCCAAACCAGTTCTGCTGGTCTTTTCACTATAGCACACTGAGAGGGGATTGGTGGCATTGGGCACAAGGTGCATCTGGGCAGTGGGTTTAGGCATGCTCCATCCCTGGGGCTAGGCCTCTGCTGCTGGGGTTGGACTGGCAGCCACTGGGCCACAGATTTGTGTACACACCATCCTCAGATTTCAGGTGTGAGAGCACAACCTTTGCTGCTGCGGCAGCAGGTGGGGCAAAGTAGGGGGCAGCTGGGTTGGTGGCATAACTTCAGGGTCGAGGGTGCAGTTGAGCACCCTCTGCAGGTGGGGCCAGAGTTAGGGGTGCAGTGGTGGTCCTGCCAGCAGGGTGGGCCTACACTGAGGCTGCAGAGGCTGCTCGTGTGCAGCCAAGGGAGGGGGGTGGTGGCTACCCCCAGAGAATTCCCCAAACATCTACTGAGTGCCTCATTTTTTTTTCTTTTTCTTTTTGAAAAATTCCTCCTGGTCAAGCCTGGCACTCCAAACAAGCACCTGGCCTGTCACACAGCCCAACTCTCCAACCAGGCTGGGGACCATCTCGGCCAGGGCCCATCAGGGCCCAACTCTTCCCAGCCTGTGTCCAAAGTCCCAGTGGGTGCACACCTCCCCTGTGTTTACCTGAGGCAGACCTGGTGGGCACCAGGCCTGGGGCTGCAGCCACCCTGTTCCTCACTCTGGTCCCAGGGACCTTATTGTCCTGAAGCACAATCCTTACCATATGATTTTTCAATGTCCTCTACAGTTTTTGCCTCCAATCTTCATATATGCTGGGGGTGCCTTTGGCTGTTCACTCTGTTCCTCAGAAGATCAGCTAGGTGTTCCACCTGTGTGAAAGGGGAATTAGACTCTGCTGCCATCTATCTCACTGCCATCTTCTGGGAGCCAGAACATAGTCTTGACAATTGATAGATTTTTATAGAATAGCTTGTTAAAAAAAGCATGAAATAAAACAATTACTAGAGGAAACACTCATTTTTTAAATTTACTCTCTCATCATTTCTAATGCTTATATGCATATATAATTTATTTAACATTCTTATTCTGTATATACTTTTTATGACATTTGATTTTGTTGCTTAGCAAAATATTGAGTTTATTTCTGTGTCAATAATATTCTATAATGAGACAAAAATAGCTGTATTCACTATTATCAACAACAGTGTACTAAATACTTTTGGTCACACAGATCAGAATATTTCAGGCAATATTCTATTGAAAACTGATGTAACAGGACCAGTTTCAAGACTTACAAAGCAAACTGACAAAAATTTTATCTTACAAAATATTTTTCACTTCATATCTATTTCACTTTATTTCTATTCAAGCATGAAATTATTATACATGGTATATTTTTACAAATCTAATTGTCACTTGCTGCTTATAACATATTATACCTTCAAACCTATTTTTTTATCCCAGTAAATCTATGTTGAGCTATTTTGTTCTACTGACAATTTTTATTTCAGTTTCAGCATTATCTGATGAGCTCTTCTGTTTCTCAGATTTCTGTGTTCAAGATCAAATTCAAATCTTCATAACTTTATTTACAGAAGGATGAAATGCTTTAGTGAATTCTGCCTGAGTATTATAATCTTGCATTTGGTAAAAAAGTAAAACCTGATTTTCAGAAGATGAACCATGTGTTTTAATTTAATTCCCTTTTTCCAGATAATATTTTCTGTCAGATGTCACAATTTTGAAATTTGAGGTTTATTTTATGGTCCAACACATGACCAACCTTTGTGAACATTCTACAAAGACCATATTCTGCATTTCTTGAGTGTTGTGTTCTGTTAGTTAAGTCAACTTTCCTGACAGTGTCATACACATCTTCGACATCTTTACTGATTTTCTTATTGCTAGCAACAAATGATATTTTAGTTGTTCTATTATTTACTGAGAAAAGAGTTTTAAATTTTAATTATGATTGTAATTATCTATTTCTTTTAGTTCTGATTATTTTTATTTTGAAAGTTATTATTAGGTATAACATTATTATGGATACACAATTAATGTATACATTTTGTATCTAATAATAATCAGGTACATAATATAATTATGTCTTCTAGATGTGTCGACTCTTTTATAGTGAGGAAATGGCCCTTTACTTCTGATAATACTCCTTTTTTTAAAATCTACTTTTGTCTTAATGTAGACACAGCAGCTTTCTCATGATCAGTGTTTGCCCAACAAATCTCTATCCTTTTAACTTTATTATTTTTTTAAATTTCCAAGTGGCTTATTTGTTAACCAAATAAGCAAGTTAATTTTTAATATATTTTATTCATTATCTATTACAGTTGTCCCATTTTTCTCCTCTTTATTCCCCTCCAGCCTGTATGCACCCTTCCACCATCATTCCCGCCACTTAGTTCATGTCCATGGGTCATACATGTAAGTTCTTTAGCTCCTCCATTTCCCATACTATTCTTAACCTCCTCCTGCCTATTTTCTTACCTACCACTTATGCTTCTTATTCCCCTGTACCTTCTCTCCCCTGCCCCCCCCCACTGTTAACCCTCTATTTCTGTGAATCTGTTCTTATTCTAGTTGTTTGCTTAATTCATTTTTGGTTTTTTTTTTTAGGTTCAGTTGTTGACAGTTGTGAGTTTGTTGTCATTTTACTGTTCATATTTTTTATATTCTTTTTCTTAGATAAGTCCCTTTAACATTTTATATAATAAGGGCTTGGTGATGATGAACTTCTTTAACTTGAACTTATCTGGGCCTTTTAACTTTAAATCTATGTCTTTAAGTGTCTCTTGTAGACAACGTATAGTTAGGTACCACTTTTTTGTCCAATCATACAATCCTTGCCTTTTACTTATGATGTTTTATTTATTTATGCTTAGTATAGTCATAGATATGGTTGTACACTTAACTAATAAATAACACAAGTTTGAACTGTGCAGGTCCACTTATACATGTATTATTTAAATAAACACTGTAAATGTATTTTCTTTTCCTTATAGTTTTCTTAAAAACATTTTATTTCCTCTAGTTTACTTTGTTGTAAGACTACAGTATATGATACATAAACACAAAATATGTGTTAACCCACTGTTTATGTCATCAATAAGGCTTTTGGTCAACGGTAAGATGTTGTAGTTATGTTTGGGGGAAATTATAAGTTATATGCAGATTTTCAACTGTGCAGGGGGTCAGCACCCCAAACCCCATATTGTTTAAGCATCAACTGTATTTAGGTTTGCAGTGTTGCTATGTGTTTCATATTTATCTCATTCACTTTTCTCTGTTTATCCTTTCTTGCTTTCTTTTGAAATAACTGAATATTTTTCTATTCCATTTTGAATCTTACATTAGCTTTATAATCTTTGCTTCCTTACATTTTTAGTGGTTGCTTTAGGAATTACAATGTATCTCTTTAATTTAAAACAGTTCATGCCCTGGCTGGTGTGGCTCAGTGAATTAAGTGTCAGACTGCAAACCAAAGTGTCACTGGATCGATACCCAGTCCAGGGTGGATGCCTGAGTATCATGCTATGTCCCCAGGGAGCATGTGAGAGGCAGCCACACATTGATGCTTCTCTCTCTCTCTTTCTCCCTCCCTTTCCCTCTCTCTAAAAATAAATAAATAAGTAAATAAATAAATAAATCTTTAAAAATTAATTATTTTTGAGTTAATATTATACTACATTATATTACTTTATGTAAAATATAAGAACTTTGCAAAAGTACCACCTCATTTACTTTCTTTTGCTATCATTAGCATATCAAGTATATCAATAATTTAAAAATGCTCAACAGTTATACTTTTTTTATTGTTGTTCAAGTACATTCTTGTCTTTTTCCCCCACCCCAGCCCAACCCTCCAGCCCTCCCCACCTCCTTCCTATTTCCACCCCTCCATCATTGTCCATGTGTCCTTTATAATTGCTCCTGCAAACCCTTCACCCTCTTCCCCTGACACTTATACTTTTTGATTTAAATAGTTCTATGCCTTTTAAATAAAGAGAATAAAATAAATATACATATATAGTATTTTGTACACTTAATTTCTTTTCAATTACAGTAGACATACATATTATGTTAGTTTCAGGTATACAACATAGTGATTAGACATTTATATAACTTACAAAGCAATCACCCCAATAAGTCTAGTGCCCATCTGAAACCAAACATAGTTATTGTAATATTACTGATTGTATCCCTTGTGCTGTAGCTTACACCCCCATGATTGTTTTTAAAATTGGCAATTTGTACTTCTCACTCCCTTCCCCTTTTTCACTGAATATTGAAAATATTTAGTCCCCTAAACCCCCTCCCATCTGGCAACCAACAAAATGTTCTCTGTGTCTACAAATTTATTTCTGTTTTGTTTGTTTATTTTGGTTTTTAGATTCCACATATAAGTGAAATCATATAGCATTTGTCTTTCTATGTCTTTTTGCACTTAGCATAATACCGTCTAGATCCATGTTTTCACAAAGGGCAAGATTTTCTTCTTTGTTATTGCTGAGTAGTATTTAATTGTGTGTGTGTGTGTGTGTGTGTGTGTGTGTGTGTGTGTGTATACTATGTCTTCTTTATCTATTTGTCTATTGATGGACCCTTAGGCTGCTTCTATATCTTGGCTATTGTAAAAAATGTTTTAATGAACATACGGTTCATTACGGAACATACGGAACATATGGTGCATATGTCTTTTCCAATTGGTGTTTTGCATTTCTTTAGATGAATACCCAAAAGTAGGATTTCTAGGTCATATAGTAGTTCCATTTGTAATTTTCTGATGAACCTCCATACTGTTTTTCCACAGAGGCTGTGTCAATTTTCTGGTTCACCACATTCTCCACAGCACTTGTTCATTGATTTATTGATGGTACCATTCTAACATGTGTGATCATCATTCCTCTATCGTTGCTTCCCGTTGGCCTAAAGAGTGTTCTTTAACACTCCTCTCAAAGCAGTTCTTGCTGGATAGGGACTATCACAGCTTGTTTAATTTAAAAGGTTTTATTTCATCTTCAGGTTTGAAGGATACTTCCATTGGACGTAGAACTCTGAGTAATGGGTTTTCCTTTCATCATTTTAAAGATATGGATCATTTGTGTTGGGTTTATTTTATTTTAGTATTGTTGGCCTTCATTTTTTTTCTGATGAGAAATTAGTCATCATTTTTCTCATTTTTCTTTATATTATACATTGTTTTTGTTTGCCATAGTCCATGATTTTCCCTTTATGTTTGATTTCTTCATATAAGTACCATGTGTCTAGGTCTGGCTTCTTTATTATTTGTTTTTGGGGATTCATTGAGATTGTTTGGATGCTGAACCAAATTTAGGATGTTTGGGAGATTATTTCTTAAAATTTATTTTCTGCCCCATTCTGTCTCTCTTCTCCTGAGACTCAAATTACATATATGTTAGAATACTTGATATTGGCCATGGTCTCTAAAGCTCTGGCCACTTTCTTTCAATTATTTTTATGTCTGTACTTTTTAACATATTTTATTGATTATGCTATTACAATTGTCCCAATTTCCCCCCCTTTATTCCCCTCCACCCTACACCCGTGCCCACCCACATTCCCCCACCTTAGTTCATGTCCATGGGTCATACATACAAGTTCTTTGGCATCTACATTTCTATACTATTCTTAACCTCCCCCTGTTTATTTTCTACCTACCATTTATTTATGCTACTTATTCCCCCATTTCCTTCATCCCTTTCCCACTGATAACCCTCCATGTGATCTCCATTTTTGTGATTCTGTTCCTGTTCTAGTTGTTTGATTAGTTCATTTCTGGTTTTTGTTTTTTGTTTTGTTTTGTTTTTAGGTTTAGTTGTTAGTTGTGAGTTTACTGTCATTTTTAGTGTTCACATTTTTTATCTTCTTTTTCTTAGGTAAGTCCCTTTAACATTTCATATAATAATGGCTCAGTGATGATGAACTCCTTTAACTTGACCTTATCTGGGAAGCACTTTATCTGCCCTTCCATTCTAAATGAAAGCTTTGCTGCCTTTCATGACTTGGAATACTTCTTTCCAGTCACTTCTTGCCTATAAGATTTCTTTTCAGAAATCAGCTGATAGTCTTATGGGAACTCCTTTATAAATAATTTGTCTCCTTTTCTCTTGATACTTTTAAGATCTTCTCCTTATCTTTAATATTGGGTAATGTAATTATGATGTGCCTTGGTATGTGCTTCCTTGGGTCCAAATTCTTTGGGACACTCTGAGCTTCCTGGACTTCATGGAAGTCTATTTCCTTTGCCAGATTAGGGAAGTTCTCCTGCATTGTATTTTCAACTAAGTTTTCAATTTCTTTCTCTTCCTCTTCTCCTTCTGGCACCCTTATGATTCAGATGTTGGTATGTTTAAGGTTGTCCCAGAGGTTCCTAAGCTTCTCCTCATTTTTTTTTAATTCTTGTTTCTTCATTCTGTTCCAGTTGAATGATTATTTCTTTCTTCTGGTTCAAACCATTGAGTTGAGTCCTGGTTTTTTTCCCATCACTGTTGGTTCCCTGTACATTCTCTTTTATTTCACTCTTTTTTTTAAGTATTTTTTATTTGTTGATTATGCTATTACCGTTTTCCCATTTTTTTCACCCTTTATCTTCCCTCCACCCTGCCCCCACAACCCTCCAGTATCCCCTGCTTAGTTAGGGCCATAGGTTGTACATATAAGTTCTTTGAGTTCTCTGTTTCCTATACCATTTTTATCTCTCTGTCTATTTTATACCTACTAATCATGCTTCTTCTTCCCTGTACCTTTTTCCCCCATTCCTCCCTTCCCCCTCCCCACTGAAGTCCCTCCATGTGCTGCCAATTTCTCTGATTTTGCTCCTGTTCTACTTGTTTGTTTAGTTTTTGTTGCTTTTCTTTTTTAAGGTTTATTTGTTGATAGTGTGAGTGTGTTGTCATTTTACTGTTCATATTTTTTATCTTCTTTTTCTTAGATAAGTCCCTTTAACATTTCATATAATAATGGCTTGGTGATGATGACCCCCTTTAATTTGACCTTATCTTGGAAGAACTTTCTCTGCTCTTCCATTCTAAATGGAAGCTTTGCTGGATAGAGTAATCTTGGATGTAAATTCTTGCCTTTAATGATTTCAAATGCTTCTTTCCAGGCCCTTCTTGCCTGTAAGGTTTCTTTTGGGAAATCCCCTGATAGTCCTATGGGAGATTCTTTCTAGGTAACTCTCTCCTTTCCTCTTGCTGCTTTTAAGATTCCCTGTTTATGTTTAATCTTGGATAACTTAATGATAATGTGCCTTGGTGTGTTCCTCTTTGGGTCCAACTTCTCTGGGACTCGCTGGGCTTCCTGGACTTCCTGGAAGTCTGTTTCCTTCACCAGGTTTGGAAAGTTTACCTTCATTATTTGTTCAAATAAGTTTTTGATTTCTTGCTCTTGTTCTTCTCCTTCTGGCACCCTTATAATTAGGATATTGGAATGTTTCAGGTTGTCCAGAAGTTGTAAGACCCTCTTCACTTCTTTGAATTCTTGTTTCTTCATTCTGTTGGATGTTTATTTATTCCTTTTGTTCCAAATTAGTTCTTTGTGTCCTGGTTTTCTTCCTGTCACTGTTGGTTCCCTGAATATTTTTGTTTTATTTCATTTTGGTTATCTTTCATTTGTTTTTTCATTTTTTGACCCAGCTCAATCAGATCTGTGAGCATTTTGATTACCAGGACTTTAAATTCTCCATCACATATGTTGGCTATCTCCTCATTGCTTAGTTCTCTTTCTGGGGTTTTGGGCCATATTTCTTTGTCTTGGCACATGTGATAAGTTGTAAGGGGGCAGGACCTTAGGTATTCACCAGGGCAGGGCAACCCTCTTTGTTGTGCTATGGCACTGTCTGTGAAGGAGGGGCCAGAGAGGGAACAATGCAACATGATCATCTCTACCCCACTTTCCAATGGGCTCTCTTGTGTGAGACTGGGAGTTTCTCTCACCTCAGCAACCACTATAGTCCACAGTCAACTCTGAGTCTCAGTTTGTATGGTAGCCATTTTAAAGCCTTTCTCTTTAAAATAATATTGAGTCACCTCGGGGTGATTTCCTGTTTACTGCTCTTGTTTTTCTTGATATGGGTCATATTTTTCTGTTTTATTGAGTGATTTTTTGTTAGGTACTGGGTGTTAAAGAATAATATGTTATAGAGGCTCCAAATTCTGTTATGTTCCTCTGAAAAGTGACTTTTACAATAGCAGGCAGTTAATTTGCCTAGGTTCCAGCTGCAAAATCTGTCTCATGTGGTAGGTAACAGCTAAAGTCTGCATTCAGTTACTTCAGGGTCCAATAGCTGCTTTTTTGTTGTGCATCCTAAAGTAATGCACTATATACTGCTTGGTAGAAACTTAAGGATATAGGAAAATTTTTTATACAAATTAGGGGCTCACACCTTTGCAACCCTCATCTTTTCAGCATTTGTTTCCTAACTTTCTGGCTGCTCAGCCAGCACCCAGAATTGTCTCCTAACACTGCAAGCCAACTGTGGCTTTCTGCCACCAGAACCATGTTCAGATTGGGAAGTATTCTTAGGCAAAAGGCCATGAACTTCCCATGGCACCTGGGAATACATGTTTCAAAAACCAGATCTCTCTCTCCTAAATTTCTGCCTCCTTTGCAGACTCTAAAAAGTAACTGCAAGTTGTGTGGGGGTTTGGTGTGTATTTTCTTTTTATATTATCTTTCATAGGTGGGTTAATGCTACCAAACTACTTCAGTGTTTCAAAAATCCAGGGGAGATCACCATGGATTTTAAGTGCTTTATTTCTATAAATAATGGATGTGTCTATATAACAAACAACCTACAACTTCAAATTCTACCATCTGTAAACTTCTCAATCACCAGTAAATGTTGAGATAAAAAAAGTAAAGGCTAAAACAAAAAATCCTGAGTAGTAAGTAGTACTGAAAATCAATAGTGCCATTTCCTATTTTTGCCTATAGCAGAAACATAACAATGCTTAAGTAATAATTAATAGCAAAAAAAATCTATTTTCACTATGAAGAAAGAAAAATAACGATATTTTAATTAAAATGGAAAATCTTTCTACATTTCAAATTAAAAA
Organism: Tonatia bakeri; assembly: GCA_004024845.1. NCBI lineage: Eukaryota > Metazoa > Chordata > Mammalia > Chiroptera > Phyllostomidae > Tonatia > Tonatia bakeri. Next base: position 222,013 of record PVIA01002049.1, on the reverse strand, counting down.
TCTAATGCAATAAAACTTCCTATAATGATGGAAATGTTTTATCTAACCCTTATAAGGCAGCTACCAGCTACAAGTAACTATTGAGCTCCTGAAATGTGGTCACTGCTAATAAAAAATAAATAAAATTTTTATTATAGTTAATTTTAAATAATTTAAATATAAATACCTACATGTAGCTAATGCCTACTGTACTGAATAGGATAGATATAGGGCAAATGAAACAAACAAGTGATTGCAATTAACATCAGGTAGAAGTCATTTTTATTAGATAGTAGAGATTATTTTAATGTGGCTTAATAAATCAAAGAAATAAAGACTTTAGCCTCTTTATGATGTAAAATATTTATTTTTCTATATATCATATTCTCCAAAATAATACAGAACATTTATACTGCTGCTTTCACAAACTGTATTATTAGGACATGAAGTAAACGACAAAAAAATAAAATTTGTAAAACAAATATATTAATAAACTAAACATTTCATTATGTAGATTATGTAATAATTTATGGTCTTAAGTCAACAAAACTCACCTGCAATATACTTGATTATGTTTATAATATTGAATCTCATCTTCCTTAGAGATGAGAATTTAAGCTTGAAAAACAAGATGATCTAAACGACCCTTTATATGCACCATAGAATAATACCTGGTACTAACTTTCAATACATTCACTATAGACCATTTTCCCTCCCAGAATGTAATGAATTATTTCTGAAGCTGAATAAAGGATGGTGCAATTCTCTTGTATTTAGATGCCAAGCTGTGTGAATAGCATTTCCTGCATCTAGACACCCAGAATGCACCTGCTCTGAGACACAGGGATTGTGGCCATTTAAAGATCCAACAGTATCCGGCCTCCAGTTGCACTGTTACCCATCAAATGGAAGAGTAGACAGGAGACATTGCCCTAAATCATTTCAATTCTTTTTATGTTCTCTCTCTCACTCTCTCTCTCTCTCTCATTTCTATGTCTCTTGATCTCTCTCTGTCCCCCTAGAATTTACACACTTGAATTTCAGCAAGTTAAATGTGCAAATGTAAAACTCCATTATAATGTATTTTTTAAATTATGATTACAAATAGATAGAAACCAACTTTTTTCTTTCATTTATTGGGTAACATTGGTTAATAAGATCATATAGGTTTCAAGTGTACATTTCTATGATACATGATCTGCATATTGCATTGTGGGCCCACCACCCAAGGTTTTTTCCCTAATTGTTTATATATTAGTTACATAGAAAGTTCAAACTGCCTCCTTTTTTAACCATACTAGATAATTAAGGTTGTGGACTATTCCTGGATTTGCACAAAAACTAAGATAGGAATGTGAGATCATCTCTGAGCACAAACATTCAGGAAGGTTGACCAACTGAAAATATCTCCTGATTTAGGTGTTAAGATAAATCATCTGCCATGCTTCTGGTCTTAGAACATGTTTAATCTGATGTGTTTTCCCTCTCTGTTTGTGTCTATTTGGGAGCCTTTGGAATTATCGGGGTTACCCAAATGATGTAGTTATTTTCATGCTGTAGCAGAAGTAAATAGAAGCCTTAATTAGCATTATTCATCTGTTTAGGAAGGTCCTGATTTATAATAAAATAGTTCCAAATATGTTAGGTGGATAAGACATAACTTTGTCTTTAATTTTGTAATGAACACATTCTAAATGGCAGTATGTGATATTTATCTTTGAAAAATTATCATATGAATACTTTTCTCTCCTTAATCTTTCAATTTTTCACTATGAAACTAATGGCAACACTAATAGTACCAAATGTACCAAGTAATTCATATAACGTATAAAGTCATGATCTTCACTTCAGAAAAGCATCTTTACTCTTTAAGTATGAGTCCTTCAGAATCCTAAATAAAACCCTCTATCAAAAGTACTTCTCTACATTGACTGGTTGGCTGACAATATTATTTGACAAGAAGAATTGTGTTTTTATCTGAGGACAGGAGGGTAATTTTGAATTATTGTTTGTTTTTTTCTTTCCATACAATTCCATTTTAAGCTACTTGTGCCTGCAAAATTGTTTTATTGCCTAAATATCAGGGTCCTATAGTATGTGTGTTTTCTCCCTTACCTCCATAAACAGAGTTAGTGGCATTCAACTCCCCTTTGTTTCTTCCTATTAGGTGGGGTCTTTTTTTCTCCCCTGTAGTCAGCATACAGTGAGTCATTAGAAAAAACTCTTGTGAAATCAGAACTGTTCTTGTTACTGATTTTCTCTAGAGCTGTCCTTCTCTGGGGAAATGCCTGGTGCCCTGCCCAGTTTTTATGGACCATCATATGGCCCCAGCTCTTGCACACAGAATGAGGCTGCAGGGGTCTGGGTTGCTGAGGTCCCACATTGGTGTGGACCTTGCAGTGGGTCCTCACCAATGAATTATGTTGGGTGTTTTCATAAAGTCAAGTATATCTTTATTTTGTCTTTATTCTTAAAAACTCAAAAGATATTTTGATATAGTATTTTACATGTCTCCTACTTTTTTTGAAGAAGGAGTAAGGGTGATGTGTATAAGCAAATAATGTTCTACATCAACAGAAAAATGTGTAATCATTTCCCTTCCACATTTTCCTTCTGTTGATATCTTACAAGATGATTTTTTTTTTTTGCTAAAACAGGCCATTAACACTTGTTAATTGATCCAGTGGGCATACTTCTGAACCCTCATTACAAGCCAGGCCATGGAGGTAAAGGAGCACATGGACATTGCATGGAGTCACTCATAGGCATGTCATGGATTTGGGAATGGGCATGAAGAGAGCACTGGAATCAAAAACCCACTAGCAGTGCTTCCTGGTAAGCATGAAAGGATCTAAGTACCAGGCCAAGAAGCACAAAGGATGGATCTTGGAAGGAATCCAGTGACCTACACATACTCTCTCTTTCTAAGCAATTAAGCTAATGAGGATTCTAAAATCACTATAAGAAAATCAGTTAGAAAGAATTTCAGTTCCTCAAATAGTAGTGTTGGTAAAAGACCTTTACATCTTAGTATTTGTACCACAAAAGAGCAACTAAAATTCATATTTATAGAGCTACTAAATGACTTAGTACCTCTATATCCTCTGATAATTTATTTATTAACTCTCCTAGAATTGGTTTCCACCAGAGAACAGCTATAAGGATTAAATAAGATAGTGCTTATGGCATGCCCAAGTTAGGAGCTTGATAAATGAGTATTGTATTGTTCCTGTAGATGCTGCTGATAACTATGGTAGTTTTCCATCTACTTCATAAGAAAAGCGATGGTGTATCAAGGCTCAGAAGTTGAAAAGTGCAGAGTGATAATAGGTTTTTTACCTCTTGTCACAAACAAACCAAAACACTACTCTGCCTGGCTGAACAGAAAATTAAACCATAAAACTGAGCAGAGAACCAAAAGATGAAGGTGGAGGTGGTGAAGGAGGGTCAAAGGACAGATTCTGACAGGGGAAGCATAATGCAAAGCTGGGGTGAGCAGCATGCTTAGAGAGGATGACATCCTGACTGACAGATCCTATCTCTGCCTGTATCTTGGTCTCTTAGAGCTTGTCACCAATGCATGAGTTCCAGACCTGTAGTCTACCTGATGTCAGTAGAGCTCAGGCTCCCTCTTGGCTGTTTGGCTGAAATGAGGAAAAAGGGACCTTGGGGTGGGCTCCCATTTGGCGGAGGCCCAGGACGACTGATAGAGTCTTCTACCAGGTACTAAAACTACAGCAAATATGTTGTTTAAAGGTGATTGAATGATTCCAGGCATTTCAGTAGCTCCTATGTTGAGGGCTTATCAGATTCCTTATGCTTCAGGGTATCTGTATCATCAAGAAGGAGTAGATAATACTATGCACATTGAAAAACCAGAAACTGTGCAGGAGAGATTTGTTAAACCATTTGGCCCTGGTCCTGCAATTGATCCTCTATAGAACTGGGTCTGGGGAGGTCATGGAAGGCTCATCTTCTGAGCTTTCCCATAGTGAATACTGTTGTTCTTTAATTAAAGCTTGAAATAATTTCTACCAGGCTAACAGTAAAAAAAGAAATTGTTCAGGAACCAATAGGGTAGAAAAAGCCAAGTCAAGACAATGGTAAATACTTAAATGTAAGTCATATTTAGATAATTCAAACCAAGTAATGGGCTAGCAAAATATTTCTTGTCCTCTAAATAAGCAAAGATGCAGAAAGGCCATAAAATACTGTATGTACCTTGTAGTCTACTTTACTTAGCTAAACAGAAATCTCTTATTCACCAAGTTTCATTAGTTAAGAAGTGAAAGTGTCATGTCAATGAATTTAACTGTTAAGAACAAAGTATTTTAACTTCAAATTGTCATTCAGGAAAGAATTTTGAGGACTCCTAAAAAAAATTGGCAGTTGTCATTTAATATATGATGTGACCTAAAAGCATATTATTTTTTTAATGTTACCTAGGAGATTTCATCAGCCTCATGACATTCTTAATCTTGGTATAATTGTCTAAATTGATAGAACATCTTTTATTAAACTAATAGAGGCACATCTTGCCCTTTTATAAGTCAAGTAAACAGATGTGATTATTCAGATCTCTGAGTTCTCACTTCCGTTGTCTCATTTCTTAAACTCTCTTAAAACTCTCTCTTATAATGCTAAAAGCAACATTGTTTTGAAAGAAAAGAAGTACCAAAATTATTTCTGGTACTTCTGACCTTTCTAGTTTCCAGAACAAGCAGTTTCTGTTAGCAAGATAGCTTAAGCCTTTTCTTACAAAGGGTATTGTTCCATAAAAAAAACATTTACTGTTCCTGATAAGGAAAGTTATTAAGACCTCTCTCATCTTTACTCAGAAAACTATTTAACTAAAGTAAAGTTGTGGAATATTTTAGGGTTACTGAGAAAAAAATTAAAGGGAAGAGTGAAAAAAATTCCATAGGTTACATTATTTGTAGGTACTTGTGTAGTTTTATAAATTTGTGCCTTATTAAAACAAATAAGACAAGTATCAAGGGTAATTGTGGCAGCCTTTTATAAAAGGAGCATATCTACACATCTAACATTTAATTTGTTAAAATTGAGTTTTGTAAAAGGAAATATTGAGAGAATGGGAACAGAACAATCACATAGAGTTAAAAATTCATACAATATGCTAACCATGCTTAAACCTCTGAAACTGGCTATTTCTTAGATAGAGGGTGTTCCCAGTCAGTCACCATCTCCTTCTAAACCTAAATTTGTGTGTTCTCATTAAAAGTGTTACCAGTCTTCATTCCAAAACACACTGTGTATTCAAAGGTGCATCTACTAGTGGTCAGCTGTTGTTACCATTTTTTTCTGGGGCTTCAAAACAAACAAGGATAATCTGTATGGTCTTACAGTTTGCACAGTCTGGGCCAATAAGATAATATTGTCTTTAATTCCTAAGGAAGTATGGACTACATGGCTGTAAAGGCAAAGTTACAACAAAAACATCTTTACTGTGACCAAAAAGTGGGGATTATGTTGCCTTGCACTGCTTTTGACTCACTCAAAGGAGACTGTATAATCAGGGAAAAGGCATGAAGCATCTTAGAGCTGTATAAAAGGAGGCAGGCATTTACAAATAATCAGATTCATTAAGGAAAATAATAGAAGAGGCAGTAGTAGTCAGTAACTCTAGAATTTATAATTTCAGATTTCAAATTCATAGTAAGGTTTGTGATATTCCAGTTTTTAATACTCCAGAAGATTTTAGAAGGATGATTGGCTTTATGTATATGCAAATATATGTGAAAAGCTTGCTTTACTGACCATTTCTTTGTGTTTGAGTATATACGTCTGGATGGCATAATATTGCCACTTGCACTGGTTTCCTGGCATGAAAATGTTTATTGTGCTCAATAAACATTGAGGGTATCGTCCCTAGTCCAATGAACACAGATCTGCCTTCTGATTTCAGCCATTAAATTGCAATGGGATTCACAGGCTTAACATTGTGGGTGTGAGAATAATAAAATGGAACTCCATCTTTAGCCCAGTTGCCATGGATGCAGTGAAAGGTCAGAGTGCCAGCTGCTAACTAGTAGCCTTTTGAGCTACATCTGCCCTCCTGCTCAATGTTTTTGAGCACGTTCCTACAGGTCTATCATGGAATACCTTCAGCTATTTTGGTGACACTTTCACCTCTTCCTTAAGACAACAAGCTCCCTCTTTTCAAGTCAAAGGTTGCCTGGGACCTCTTCTTTTATGTATGTATTATAGGTATGATATAGAATTAGAAGGTAAAGGCTTTAATAAAAATACAAATTGTTGTTGCTTCAGCATCCTGAATTACTTTCTCATTTTCTGCACACCGCTCTACATTCCCAACCAAAAAAAAAAAAAAAAAAGTATAGTAAATTCCCATCTCCGTTGAAACTGGTAATGGGTTCAGGCACTGAAGCATTCACAACATCAAACATCAACTTCTTCTTCATTCGGCCCCAAGTCCTGGGAGTTAATTCCCTGTACTGCATGAGGTGTCAGGGTAATTACGGCTGATCAGCCCTATTTCTCGGTGAGCTACCCAGCTTGGCGGGCCTCCTGTTTACGAATGCACCACCATAGCACCACGGCGCTTTCATTCAGCCAAGCTGCTTAATCGAAAGGGCTTGGACAATGTCAGATTTTCAAAAAGAAGAAGTGGAGAAAAAATTAAAAGTAGTCAAGCAAAATCAAGTGCATGGTAAGAAACCTGAAAGCTCTACAAAATATTTCCTGATGTCAACACTTTATTTCAATAGGTTTAAAAACTCCTATTCACTTCCATAAGAAGGTACTGTGAGGCTTTCCTTGGGCAACCTAAGTACATGATCACATTTTGAAATATTTGGGAAATATATAGCTAAAAAAAGATACTTTGGGAAAGTTTATTTTTTTGGTTCTATTTAGATAATAATCCTATCTATGTGTAGCTATGTAAGCCAGAATACAAAGAAACTTACTTTAAAAATGTTGTGCTCCTCTGTTTTAAACATACATTTATATAACTTGTCATTTCATAAAAATAAATTAAGTATTATATGAACCAAATGTTTCAATTCCACACAAGAGTGGTTTCAGGGACTCTTGGCAGAATGCCACTTTACTCATTTTTATTTCAAACACAACGTGAAGTCTTTAATTTTAATATACTTTGTAAATATAATGGTTATAAGGCATATACTGTGTTAATTCATGCTCATCCTTTTTCTGGTCCTGGGAAGATTTCACTGATAAGCAGGAAGGTGCATTGATTTCATGTATCTTACATACTTTGCGCTGTAAAGTTTACAGTAGAGTGGCGGAGTAGAGAGGGAGTGCAGAGAAAGAGAAAGAGAATTGAAAGCTGGGCCATCAGGGTTTGGTGACTAAAAGTGGCTTTGACATTTTATTCTTTCAGGTCCCTGGTCTCCACATTCAAGAGATGGCCAAGTAGAAAGGCAAAGCATAAGGTTTAGAGAGGAATATAAGTTGTATTTGCCACTTGGGGCTCATCCCCAGCTCCCAAGTCCTTGCACACCTGCCTGGGAAGCTGTTTCTCAGCCTCTCACAGCTCTTCTGTCTGAAACAAGAAGAGTATTGGTTAGTCAGCTGATTGGGGCCTCTGAAACTTGCTGGGGTGATGGCACCCTGGTCATGGGCCAAATTATTCTCTACAGTACCTTCACCCTCTGGAATTCCTCTAGCCAGCAGTCAGAGAACCAGGCAGACAAAGAACACCAGGAGAATCCAGCACCATTTAATTCTTAATTTGAGTCTGATCCCCAGTAAGAGGGAGCTGAGTGGCTACAATAAATACCACAAATACATATGTAAATCTATTAATCCCCAGTGATGGTCTTGGGGTTTCATGATGACATCAGCAGCAGAGTGTTATTTCTTCATTAAAGGGACTGGTGGAAGGGGAGGGAGAAAGAAGTAGTTTTCAGAAACCATGACTGTATTCTTGGGGACACCAAAATAATATGTTTCCAGCCATCCCAGGGACTTTAGCTCTACTCTTCCTCTGACACACTTCTAATCAGAGAATTTCTTCCTGTGCCTTGTTTACTGTTGATATTTTCTGGCTGATTGGAGAGGAATGACATTTTGACAATTTACTGTAGCAGTAAGCACTGTACAAACAAAAGGTGCTGATGAAAACTGGAACCCATTATTATGTAAATGATGGCTGAGTAACAGAATCCATCTCCCAGTCACCATCATTGAGACCAGTTTTACTCAATGATAATAATTTTCATGATTGCAGACTTCAGAGTGATCAGAAATATGCTTTAGCTGTTGCATTTATCTACTGCTGGTACTTGACCCTTAATTAAATTCTGAAACTTTTTTATATAATAAAGTAAAATACAGCTGACACTTCTGTTCAAACAAAGAAGCTCAAACACAGAACTACCAAATAAGATAAAGGTATTTCAAGCTTACCTCTCTGTATTTATAGTAAACATGGATTGTGCAGTGTTTTTTTAAATCAAGCTTAAAGTTTAAAATGCAGATGTGTGTTTTCAAGTAATTTCAATTATTTACTTGGGCACAGCTTTTCTTAAATGATGCTGAATCTCTGCTAGCTCTCTTGGACATGTCATAATTTAAAAAATCTGTTTGAAGACATGTGAATGTGCTCTGAAAATGAGTTATGTGGGTTCTTTAAATCTTCCATGTTAATACCTAGACTATTGAGAGCTCCCAAACTATGCTGCCTATTAAGATCCACACAGCTTGGTAAACCTGCATTGAGTTCTATAAAGGAAATTTCCTTCATAAACTTGTTCTTGTCTTAAAAGGAGAAAGTCAAGGCAAATTTTTAAACAGCATTTTTGGCTTTAATGAAAAATTGATTGGCTAAACCAGATGTCAAAGTGAAACTACAAAGAGCCAGGCATTCTGCAGGTTATCAGCTGCTTTTAAAGAATGGCTGACAGTAGAAGACAACTTCAGCTACTGTGTTCTTCTCGTGAAATTCTGTTAATGCTCCAAACATGTAATTTCCTTGGAGTTTTCTCACTCTTTCAGGGTAGGAAAAAGATAATTTTGAATATGGTAATAAGTAAAAGTCAGCTTAAAGGGGGCAATTGCATGAGCCCGCTTTTAATATTTCCTTAGATACAACCCTATCCAGCAGGCGGCTGGCAGAGCCAATGAGCTAAGAAGGTAATTACTTAAGTGGATTTCATGAAGAGTAGAAAGATGATTGTGCCACATTAAATAACAATTGTGTTCTTAATGATGTGTTCGGCTATAATGCAAATATCACTCCACCGGCACTGGCAGGGGCTCGAGTACCTTTCTATCCACTCTGGTGGCTTCAGTCCCCTGCCCCATCTTGGGCACTTAGAATTCAGAGCCTGTGTAAACACCAACTGTGCTGGTATATTTTTTTAGACCAGTGCCTGCAGCTGCATGGTCATTGATAAATTGGCTATGAATTGCTGAAATACTTCATATGAATATAAGCATTGTTGTAGCTTTGTAGCTTAAAAAAAGGAAGAAAGAAATGTACCAGACTGGATAGGGAAGACTGCAATTCCACAGCACGGCTTTCCAGAGATTTCTTTCTTGCTCAAGTGTTTCCTTCTTGCTTGAGTGTAAAGGTCCCATTTACAGGAAATCAAGTGAGATGGTCCTGAAAAATGTGAGGGGAATGTGAATGCAGTGGGAAAAATTCATTATTGAAAAGATAATTTTTAAGAAATTGAATGAGTGTGGTTTTCGGTTTATATATACTCTTGCAGGAAATAATGTTGCAGTGTATTCTATTTTACTCATTTGGAATGTATAGTATTCTGAGAACCTGTATCCACTTGACTTTGTTTAGGGACATTAAAGAAGAGCCACCACAATAAATATGCCCAATATCTGAATTAGGATTCATAAGAGGTATTACTTAACCTTGGCAGAAGAATTTTCACAGTGATGTAAACTTGAGACAGAAAAAAAAAAAACCCAGAACATGGAGAAGATAATTAACCCATGGCTATAAATGTTCCTAACTGCTCTTGGATAATATTATAATGGTTATATATCCTATAGCCCATAATAGTATCTCTTTGTAGACATGCACATTGTGTCTTTCCAATGTCACTTATTTTTATGTTAAAATTAATAAATGTGATTTTAAGTAATATGATTTTTAAAAATGTACAACATGCAATAACCAGTCCAAATGTGGAGAAAATACTTTTCTCAAAATCCTAGCTATTTAATTAGTATTGTACCCATTTCAGAGAACAGAAATAAAATACCTAAAGTCAGAAGACTCTCTGAAATTTTACTATAAGTAAAATAGATTTGAAGATTGAAATGAATGAATCTCTTATTCCTCATCTTTTTGTTTGTTTGCCTGTTTGCTTTATTCATGGAATGAAGACATTTGGATAAGACTAGATTACTGAAACAAAGGTGTATGTGTCTCAGGGAGATGAGGATCTATAGCTCAGGTTCAAAGATACTGTGTTATTGTTCCAAGATCATATTTTGGAAATAGTCATCACAAATTCAAATGCTGTAATCATGACCAAAGCTCCTAAGATGTGCCAAGCATGTAATTTAAAAATATAAGAGACACTGCCACTGAAGTGAAAGGGGAGGAGGCGGTTGCCCATTGTTGGGTCCTGTGCCAGGATCCATCAGGTGGTGTCTTACTTGATGTGTCTTTCCTATGCACCGCTATCTGTGACATAGGGATCCGTTCCACAGAAGGCTGCAAACTCTTTTGTTTTCTCAGAGCTGTGTCTGACCCATGCCTGATAGATTCCAAAGCATAACTTGTTTACAGCACATCCTGATCCAACAGGTGAGAGGGACCAGTCAATGCTGATGTCCAAATGCAACAATAGAGCCTCAACCAGGTGCTGCAGGCACCTTGAGAAGAAAGCAATGCAACAGGATAGATGATGACAGAGACCACCTTTCATCCTGAATATCCTCTTTAAACCAGTATGAACAGCTCATAGCAGACACTAAATAGTCTAATAATTCAACAAGTATTTTGTACTGAACTTTAAATAGTTAAATAATTCATGCCCATTTTATAGACAAGAGGAATAATATGCATAAAATAAATGACTTATCCCAAAGCTATGCAAATGAAAGCTATGATTTTTGATTGTGTAGCTGAAAAAGAGAGAAAAACCACGGACCCCTCCACTGGCAGTAATGGGTATCTGCCTTCTCCTGTCACCATATCTGAGTCTCCAGTAGGCTTTCCAGGTTTGTCTGCTGTGATCATTTCAGTGACATGTTCAGGTAGGAGGAACTATATATGGGACACAGCATGCGGACTGCCTCAAAGTATCTTGAATACACTTTTTTTTTTTTAAAGAGAAAAATCCTTCCAAATAACAATAATTAATTAAGTATTATTTAAAGCATATCATTTGCCAGGCACTGTTCCAAGGGCTTGATGCATTTTAACTTCTCAACCAACCCTGTAAGTTAGGTATCATTATTTCCATCGTTCTTTTACAGATGAGGAAACTAAGTCACCAAGAGTAAGTGACTTGCTGGAGGCCATACAACTGCAGAGTGAAGGGCCAGACTCTAAATCCTGGATAGGTCCCTGAGCCCAGACCACTGAGCAACACTGTCTCCTACAGAAGCAATGACCTTGGGTTAGAGTAACCCACCCCAGACCATGAGCAGGATAGAGGTTATAAACATTGACTAAAACCCTATTGTGGATGGGCTTCAGTATTTATTTATTTTAATACAACTTATTTGGATATTTTTATTTTCTCATGATGCATGTACAGAACTCAAATTAACGTCCACAAGATTTGCCTCCTACCCTAAGACTGAAAAGCAATGAGCTATAGACAGTACTTTTAGTGACATCTAGGCTGATACATATCATATTTAATGTTCCCACATCATAGCTAAATTTATTATAAATTTTTTTTATTCCAACAAGCCAATTCATGTAAAGGATACTTGCAAAAAAATCTATTCCTGAAGCATGTCAGGAGAAGACATAAAATTATTATGATGAAAGATCAATGGAAAATACAAGAATATTCTGGGTGATATTATAAATTATGGTATTCACTCAAAATATTTGAGTTAGTAAACTTTTCCGTCTTCAAGTGATTTTTTAATCACTTCAAGTACTTTCTCTGAAAGTACTACTCTGTCTCCAGAGCATGTGACAGTCTGCTCCCTTCTTCACCACCAAGGGAGAATGATGGTCTTTGATCTCATGACCACACAGCCCCTCAGATCAAAATAAGTAGAGATCACCCTTTCCCTTCTAGAGCTGGCCTCACTCATGCATGCTGCTCCTCAGAATGAGTATAGGACTGGCTGAATTGGAGCATACATCTATTTGCACATGACTGGTATAAAGATATGTAATATGTATTTTTAACTTTTAGTACTTATTTGCTGAGAGCCACTGTGTAATTTACATTGTGTACTTCCTGCCCCTCCCTGGAGCATGTGGGAAGATTGCAAATTTCTTGTTCTGAGCACCCTTGTCAGAATCTCCCTTAAGGTTTGTTTATTGGAAGATGTGCTTCCTCTAAACACAATCAAGAGCCCTAAATTTTATCCAAGACACTTCACTTTCTTACATGATGGTGATCTCTATTTGTGCTCCCAGGAAGCAGACCCAGAGATGGAATCTATGCTGCCAGAGGGTGAGTGGTAGACTGATAGAGACCAACATGATGGGTAGGAAGGGAGAAAAGCAACACTAGGCAGAGGGAAAAACTGGGCTATCCTGCAGTGTGAAAAAGAAATCCCAGCTGACCTCATTGTGCTATTTCGAAGTTGACCCAGGGTGAAGCAAGAGGATCAGGCCTTTATACCCTTACATCAACCCATCTCTGATATGGGATGACTCAGGAAGATACATGACATTGAGCAATGCAGTTCTCCCAAGCCAAGGACAATTTCAGGAGACGATGACAGTTGAGAGCTGTCAGCTACCACTGTTGCCAGGTGGCAAAATGAGGAATGTGCAAAGCACAGCATAATGTCTAGTCTAGCCACACCAGAACAGGACAAACTTTAAAGGCCTGCCCAAGTTAGTGTCCCCTCAGTGTAGGGATCACTCCTATAGTGCCCCAAACAGAGGGCCATTTAGTTTCTATTTGGACACTTCTAGGGACAGGATCTCATTGTTGTGAAGCTCTAGTTGTTACTTGGCTTTTCCTTCATTGAGCCAAATCTAGGTAGAAATTGTTCCTTGAAAATTATAATTATTTTGACAAATCATTGGTGGTGGTGGTGAAACTAGGAAACAGTGGAATGTTCATGCAAATTCATTTGGACCAAGGATTAAAATAATGGACTAGACATTTATTTATTTTATCTAATTTATTCTACAAACTCTCTTCCAGAGTAGTCTGAGTGATCTTTCATATAAAAGGCCAGATAAGGACTCTTCTATGTTCAAACTCATCCTGTCCCACAAGCCCTCTAAAGCCTGATTGTGGCTCAGCCTTCACCTCCTGCTCACCATTCTCCCCTTGGATCTTCCTGCTGTTCTGCAGATACTTGCACCTCATTCTGCTTCAGACCTTTGTAGTTGCTGGGATGACTGCCCTAAGCCCATCTCCCAAACTTGTGCAAGGATCCACTCAAATACCAACTTCACAGAAAAGCTTCCTGATGTACCCCATCTTGGAGAACTCATCCTCTCTACTCTCTTGTTCTGTGTGTTTTTTCCTCATAGTTCTTATTAATTCCTGGTAAAGAATGCGTGTGTGTAGAAGTTGTGTCCATCACTACATCCCTAAGTTCTTACAACAGTTCCTAGCATGAAGGAAACTTTAAATAAAGACATGTTGAGTGAGGACATAAATGAAAAAAATCAATGAACAAACAGAAGCTTGCAAAAAAGTTACAGATAATTTAATCTGTCACTTACTAAAATTTTCAAGGTGTTCATAAGAATAAACCTCAGCCAAATGAAAATTATACAATAATTGGAAATAAAAATGTTTATTCTACCAAATTCTAATCAAAGAGAACAGAATTTATATTGCAGTTGATTTATAGGCACCATACTGTAAATTCCTTGAGGCTGGGGACCAGGTTTCAATCCTCTTTCGTCTCCATCATTCCCTAGTTTAGGACCATGAATGTATTGGGCACCCACTAAGTGTTTGTTGAACTTAATTAATTTAGCATACAAATAAACTTCATCATTAAAACAATGACTTCAGTCTCCTGACACTGTCATAAATGAAGAAAGCTAGCCTGTTTCAAGTGTCATTACTCTTTTTCTTGATTATCTTTAGTAGTACTGGACTAGTGTTCAATTTTTTTCACTGTGTTTGTAGATGTAACAGTTGGGGGAAAAACATTAAATATTGCATTGCTGTTTAAGAGAATGTGCTAACTTTCATAGGAATGAAAGGCCCATTCAGCAGGCCTCAGAAGGACTAGCCCGTGAACAGCATTTATGAGGTGGGCTCTGTGCTCCATCCCACAGTGGGCAGAGGTGCTGTCTCCCTATTCCAGAGGAATGTTCAGGACATACTTGGCTGTTGGAGGAAGGTTGTGTGGTGAGTTTGGCTGGGTTCCTTTATTTTAGTTTGGTAAACCAGCCACTCTACCTTCTTATGAGAGATTGGTACAGTGTGTCTTCAAGCAAATAAGTGATTGACCGTGGATTCTCCCCTTCTAGGAAAAACACTTCCCCATGAATGCTGAGAGAAGTGAGTCCTTAATTACTGCTTAGTGTCCCTTCCACCACAACTTTGGGGTACACTGATGATGAGGATCAGCTGGGCAATGATGGGGAGGAGCCTAGCTTAGTGGAGATGTACTAAAGTGAACAATCATACTGATATTGGAAGCATTCCACCCACATTCAAACATGAGCCAGCCCTACCAAATACAGGACAAATATCTCACCATTCACACTTTGGGAGAAATGAGAAGAAGAAGGTAACAGAAAGGGCAAGAAGAGCAGGACAGAGCAGGGGACACACAGGTGACATCAAGGGGTCTTGTGTGTCCTGTTTCTTTGTAAAGTCATAAACCATGTTTCAGAGACATTACATTTTTATAAAATTTCTCTACTATTTATGATAATAAAAATAATATGTGATTTTTAAAATAAAGCTTTAAGCAATACACTCATGCATATAAATGTAGAATAAAATCACTTGTAATCCTATCACATGAAAATCAGCACTTCTTTATTTACATGGATGCTACAAATATCTTTCTATATAATACAGTTAATTTCTATTAGCTAATAAGCCACTGATAACCATTTAGGAATTCTGAAGTTCTATAGTATGCAAGATAAAGGAGTGATCGTCATACTTGGCATTCTGTATATTTTTTGGTCCATTAATTTAATGAATTTTTTTTGAAGAACCTACTGTGGTCCAAGAAATATTCCACGATCTTGTCATACAAGATCTTGTCAAAGTGAGAAAGTAATTATAGTTCATTGAATTATAATTCTGTGAGTAGCTGGATTTTGCTTAGTCAGAGACTGAGATTTTCAAAACACATGATAAATGAACTCAGTATTGATGAGCAGGAGTCAGTTAGTAGGCAAAGACACTGGGGAAGCGGACCAGTATGTAAAATCACATGGAGTTGAGAGCAAATATTATGCATTTGAGGACTAACCAGATCAGAAGAGCTTGAACACAAGGGGTGGGAAACAAAGTAGGGGTGGCAGGGATGTATCATGCTAAAAAAAATATTGGCTTTGTCAGGCATATGACCCTGGAGGACTCTGACAAGCCCATATTGGCACTTATTAAGGCCTCTCTGATTACAGTGTAAAACATAGATTGGGGACTGGAAATACAGACAGCTTTGGAGGACTTACCTGAACCCAGGTTGTGGGAAGCTTCTAGAGGACCTAGAACAAAGGAACTTGTGCTGGAGTAGTAAGAAAAAAAAAAAGGAGACAAGAAAGGGTTGGGCTAGAAACAGGTCATGTTGTGCACCAAGGCAATGTGTGGGACACAGGGAACAAGAGCCAGTCAGCCTCTTGGGAAAATGATTAACAATTTGAGCAGCCTCAGCACCAGGTTCAGTGGATAAGCAATAGCAAACCAAGAAGAGGAAGTTGAAACTTTGTCACATGAACTAAGATCCAACAAGAATTAGTAAAAACTTGGGACCTGGTGGCTACGCAGGTGTTTTGGGTCACAAATCAAGACAAACTGAGCACCAGGCATATGGTAGCAAGACTGTTTTTCCTATTCTTCTCTTCCTTCTCAAAATGTCCACCTTCATAAAAATTACTGTACCAGTGCTGTTCCCCCAAGTTCTAAATTTCACTACTCACATTTCACCTAATCCATCACAGGAGCTCTATGCCTGCCTCTCTCTCTCTCTCTCTCCCTCTCTCTCTCTCTCTCTCTCTCTCTCTCTCACACACACACACACACACACACACATACCCTTAAAGCTACTTTCTCCTTTCCCTATAGCTGCTAAATCTTGCCTAGATTTCATAGGAAATGATCATTTTCCTATTCTCTCTCATTCTTTGTTTCAGTTATACTCCATACAAGGGTCTTACCACTTTTTCCTGGAACAAGACTGACTGTCATATGTAGGTATAATAGAGAGAAAAGGGAGAGGACATAAGCTTGGAAGAGGACTTAGAAATATTACTTTAAAAGTTTTCATCAGAAGCTATACAAACACACACAAATTGGCCTAAAATGCCATCTTTTAAAATTAAAACTACTATAATTTTAGATCACACCTTTAAAAGTATTTCTTAATGTCATGGCCTATCATGTTTCTACTTGGTTCAATTTCCCAGCATTGCAACCATACTGATATGGTTGGCTTGTTATAGTATGTTTCACACATAAAGTTGCTATGGATTAAACAGAATTTCATAGTTCAGATCTATAACATAATCACTATTTGTAATACATTCCTTTGGAATAATGTATGTTGAGAATATAAGGAACATACTCACATTAGTATGGAGAATTTACCTGCTAATAATTTGAAGTTTCCTGAATAGAAGTAGATAGAGAGACATGGAAACATATCTAGATAGAACTCTACATTTAAGATACAATTGTATTATGGTTAAAGATAATTTTACACAGCAGGGTAAATTATCACATTTGTGATTTATCCATATGTTCAACATCAATTTCAAAAATCTAATTATTATTTGAAGAAAACTATGTATCGATCAGAAAAATTTCTGTATGACTATTATTTACTGAGCTTCAGTTCTTGAAATGAATGACAAGATCTGTAAAGTCAAAAAAAACTCATGAATTTCAAACATAATTTCATTTGCTGATAGCCATTGTCAACAGTGGAGTATCTTTAAACTAAACCAAATCTTACAAAAATTAGAAGAAAGCATAATTAATCAAATTGCTAACTTCTTTCCTACCACAGGTTAATCTTAAGGAATAAATATTACAAGCAGGAAATTAGAGTAACATGTCCCAAAACATATTCTATAAAAGATTATTGCCCCATAAGATGTGGGCAGTTCTTCTGCTAAATGAAAAGTCAGTTGGGTGGCTTTAAGCATGCTGAGCTGATCGCTGTTAAGTGGCTTTTTTCTCTAGAACTTCTTACAGGCTTTACTATGCTGACTTGTGTTGTGAATTTCTAAGAAGAGGGATAATTTCTCAAGCTTATTTGTGCCTTGGTAATTGGAGAGCTTTGTAACTCAGGTGGCAGAGAGCTGAGACTCAAGACGGGAAAACTTATCAAAGTTGGTAAAAATCCTGGTTGTTTCTAACTGTATTTTGGGTCTGAAGTTGGCCTCAGGATGTCCAGGTGCCCAGGAGTGATTTGCCACAGCTCTGTTCCAAATGCAAGTCTGAGAAATAAGGGACAAAGCAAGCTGTCATTATATCCAGACCTTTCAAAAACAAATTTAAGAGAAAGAGAAAATATTAAGAAAAGCTCCCCAGAGCTGTTATCTTTTTTAAAAGTGTGGTGTTGCAGGGGTGGTTGGGCAGGAACATGGGAAAGATATAGGAGAGGTCTCTATAGCACCAGAGGAAACCTGAGGACCTAAAGCATTGAGATATCTCCACCCAGCTAATCTATTCTCTACTAAATGGGTAATAAACATTAATATTCTTGTGTTCATGGACATCTTGAAGGAATGGGTCAATTTAGCCATAGCTGTGGAAATTCCTTAGACATCCAATGTGAATTCCCGCAGGGACTGGCCTTTAGCTCTGAAAGCTAGACCCTTATCACTCCACAATGAGGGTGCTTTACATTTTGAATCAATATATAATTCATTGATGCTAACCCTGAAAGCCCAAGTTGGCAAGGGGACCCTAAATTTATGTTTAATTAGTTGACCATTTCATCAGACGGTAGACACTGTGTCTGTGGTTTAGAACCTTGAAATAAACCCTATATGAGGGAAAAGAAAATGTCAGGCACATAGAGCCCATTCATGCACTTGTTTATGGTTTCTCTACCTGTTAAAAGGAAATATTTTGTGAAGGTGTAATATGGGGAAATTTTACACAGGTTTTGTGTTCATGAAATTGAGCCAGTGCATATGTTACTCCTTGGAATATGAACTTGGGGTGTGGCTACTTGCATTTGGGAGAGGGGCATTTTTTGCATGTAGATTTTTCTGAACATTAAATGAAAATGCTACACACGGGAAAGAAAGTTTACAGAGGAAATTTCATAAGAAACTTTTTTTTTAAGAATGCAAACTCAGGTACTATGAACTAAATTGTAAAAGACACTACTCATTGGAAAGGAAATCAGAAGCTGTTGCTAATGATGACATACAACCAGAACAGGTTTTCAGTGCTTTGGAATAAGAATTCAGAGAAATCAATGAGGTTATTAACATTCATCCAAAGCCTTGACTTCTTCATACTAAAGCTGAAAAATAAAGGTTAACCATAGCTTTGGTTATCCTCAGTCAAACCCTTGGATTGGTCCACGAATTGTTCACAGTGCCCTGTCTACACACTTTGAGCCTAGGGCATGACAGCCCTAGGGACAGATGTTACAGTGAAAGTGCAAGGTCATTAGTGGTTCCATCCCCATTATTGTGAGCCTGAAGCCCATCCTTACGATGCACTCTGCTCTGAGAGGGCTACAAACCCATATCTTTCATAGTAATGACTCCCAGTTTACAGCCTTCATTTGTTATATTTCCTCAATAGCTGTTGTGTTGAGATTAACTGCATAAATGGTCTGCAGCTGTCTGTTATGAATTAAGGGAGTTTAATCAAAGTATTTCTAATGTACAGCATAATGATAATACATGGGGGAAGTACTATTTAAGAGATAATGATGGCTTCAGAAGATCACTGTTGTAATGTTTAGTGCATATGCCTTCAGCATTGAATTTGTTGTTGTTCTGAATATGCTTAATGGATCACTGAAAAGCTGCCTAATGCGGATTGTTTGATGGGGCTGACAGAGCTGGAATTAGCCCATTGCTGTTTACTGCATACAGCCATTAAGATTAATTGCTGCCAGATAATTTTGACTGTTTTTATCTTCTGGAAAAAGTGTCACTAATGGGTTTATAAAGTGGTTTGCTATTACTAATAGTAAGGCCAGTGTAACAGGATAGAATGTCAGCTAATTTTAAAGATAAAGGTAAAAAAGTATAAAGTACTCTATGGCTTGCTAGTTTTAAGGGATATAGACACACTGATATATGATGCTCATTAATGCTATTCCTAAGCTTTGGGTTGAACCTAATAGATGCTAATAAAGTCTTATTTGATGTCCCATTAAAAAGCTCAGTCTCTTTTGTACATTAATGCCCAGTGTTGTTTATCATATCTTTGGTGACTAAAACCCAAATACCAATTGGTCCCCAAACCAAGCATTTCTGAGCATTTTTATACTATTTTATATATGTAAAATATATGCAAATGAACTAAAGAAGTATTAACAACCTTCGTAAATTTGCAGTCATGATAAATGGTGTAAGTTACCTATGAAACCCATGATTTGGGCATTTTATCTCATGTCTAGGCAAGCTTCTGGAAATGGGGTGTTGCCACTCTGTCGTTTAGGGATTGTCTGTAATTGAGTATAATTTTGAGCATATAGATAATTTAGCTGAACGGTGATTAGAAAAATTTCACATACCTCAATTTTTACAGATTATAGGATTAAAAGTTCTAAGCATATTTTTCTAAAGACAGTTAAATGGATATAATTATTGTTGAGTAGTGTGACTCTAGTAGACCACCCATGGAGGACTGATAGTCATCATTGTGAACTCACCAACTCAATTTCCCACACTGATTTATGAAAATTGTTTAACATACCAGTTCTAAGTTTTGTCAGTTTCTCATAATCTATAATAAAATTCCTTGTGCAGTGAGCTTAAATGTATCCTTTATTTCTAAAAGTGCTAAAAATCAATGGAAAAATATGAGTCAGGCAAACAGACAGTGAATATTTATCCATGAGAAAGAAACCAATAATTTATGAGTACTGAAGTCAAAGAAAAATATGAGTTAGGCAGACAGACAGACAGTGAATATTTAACATGAGGAAAAAACTTCATTATGAGTAATGAACTATGAAGTATTTCTTTTATGAAGTCAAACATATTTACATTTTTGAACTACTTTTTATGTTGCACTTAAAAGTTTTGCATTTAAAAATGTCTACCCATTTGAAGTATATATAACAGATTATATGGCAGATTTTTTTATGGCACTGGTAGAAGAGAAAGGGGGAAAAATCATATATTCTAAATAATATCCTTTGTGGGATGAAAGTTAATGTAAGATTTAAGAAAGTCATTCTGCTATATTTTACAACCTTGCTGTAAAGTAAGGTGAGGTCAAATGCTGAATTGGGCAATTTTTTTCTCTTTCATATTTTCAGTATTTAACTTAAATTCAATATTTAACATAGAACATTTTGGGCCTGGCCTCAACAAAAAGTGTTGTGGCTGGTGTCTGTAAGCTGCTGGTATTCTTTAGGTAGAAGATCTTCCTGCCCAGCTGCCCACTAGTGTAATTCTGGGTTGTGGTAAAGCAAGTGAGTGATCAACAGGACCTGCTTCCTTCAGGTGACAGCACAAGTGTGCAGGGGGCAGCACTGAAATGGGAAAGCACCCAGATTTCATCAGTAGCATTTAGAACACAAAGAGCTGCCTTGTAAACTTCCAGTCACTAGTGGTCTTATACCCTACCTACATATAAAGACAGTTTCCACAGAAGAAAAGTAGTTTCATTAGCTATCTCAGTTTGCCACTTCTGAATGGTTACCTCACCCTCTCCTGAATTAGAAAACATCACTGAGCTTCTTACCAACATACAGCGCAGGCCTCAGAGCTGGTGAAATGTTGCAAGGCATCATTGTACCTTACAGATTTGAAAAAAAGCATGTTATTAAGCTTCCCCCACCTCTCGTCTCCTTCAGGACCAAAAATGCCTTGGCTTGGGCCACCTTTTCAAAAATCATAACAACAAAACCCTCAGCATAAATACCTGAATATTTTCTCACCTCTTTGGTGCTTTACACCTGTTGGTTTGAAAAAATTATACTCAGTTGAGAAACCAGTAGGAAACCTGGTTTTTCAAGACTACCAGAATTTCTCTTCCCATGCAATGTAACTTGAGACTGACCAGCTGAAATGGGAGGAGAAAGTGAAGATAGTGACAGGAGTGAGAAACCAAAGTGCACTCTGAAATGACAGGCATGGCAGTGGTCGGGGCTCAGGCTTTTCCTAAATCTAATGATTGGACAAATGCTGCTTGTTTCAGCTCCAAGCAAATGCCAGAGCTTTAAACTCTGCCCATATATTTGTTCAAGTTGGCAACCAAAAGGAAAGTTGCACCAGCAGGTACTTTAGGACTATTCACAATGTGGAGATTTAACAAGGATCCTGAAACAGTAGGCACAATTTCTGCCACTGGGAGTAGCTCATTTGCAGCATCCCATGACATCTGCTTCATTTCAATAATTTCCAGCCATTGAACCTCTGTTTGAATGAGCATTGGAAATAGAGACATGTTACTAATTTGAGTTTCTTTCCTCTCCCTTGCCAGTTTGAATTTTATGCTTGTTTACAAATTTGATGTCTCCAGCTTTCTAACCAAATGACCAGACACATTCTCCCATCTCCATATATGTCAAGATGAGGAAGGGAAGCCCCAGTATGTATCTACCTTTCTGTTTATTACCCACTGAGTGGTATGGACATTTCTCTATTAAAAACTTAGCTAAGACTAAAAGCCTCATTTCACATGAGTTTGCATAGAGGTAATCTGAAGTCTCTCCCAGGTGACATTATAATTACTACAAATTTCAGTTATTATGAACCTGAATTTGAAACTGTTGCCTACCAGATTGCCCCATGCAGAAAACAAGTGTTTTGAAACTGGTTTGCTACAAGACTTGATGACTTATTCTGACTTGCCTTGGAAGAGTAGAATATTTTACCTCTAGTTAAGACCCATCTTGTTATCTATCAGTTTTGCCAACATTTTCTTATGGAACTATATTTGGAGAAGAGCTGGTAGGAGTCAATCAGATATACCTAACTGACTAGGACTCTTAATACTTGCTTATGTAGTCCCTCATTCCTGCTCACTCTTTGCTTTGTCTTATATTGTCACTCAATGTGATTGGTGCATTCAGAAGAATCTTGAATATTCATAATCACCCCAATTTATATATTTTAACATATATTCACTAACGTCAGAGATCTGTACATGTGATTCCTGGACTTATTACAGTAACAAGTTTCTCCAATGCTATTAGGCATATTCTTCATGTCTCCTTTTCTAAACTACTGACTCAATTTAAGATCATAACCTCTGCTCCTATTCTTTTATTACATTTGCCCTGTAAAACTCATTCTCTTCACAATGTAGGACGTCTGGAGACACAGGGATAGTCCAGGACTGGAATGTCTGATACTATTACTTCAACATGATTCATTCTGTCTTTGATCTGAGAAACTTCCTAGTGTCCTGTCATGGTTACTGGGGTCCAGGGAGAGTGTGTTGGAGCCTGCTTAAGTATTAATTGTCTGGTGTTGAATGATCTTTCTCTTGAACACATTCAACCTACTGCCTCCAGAGTATGGTATGTAGTACCTCACTGCACCACTGAGGAAAGAAATGGTAAATTAGGTAGGTTTTCAAATTGCATATTGAACTCATATCATTAAATAATTTTATAAGAAACTCTAACAGAGACAAGTAGAAAAAGTTAAAATTCTATAAATTATGTCTGTGAGGCAGGGGACAGTATACTTATTCTGCCTTTTGTTCTGGCCACAAAATACCCACAGTCAGACTTGGTTCTGCCCACTGCCTTACAAGTACCTGAAAGGAAGCATGACCCCTGAGTACCCCCCAAAAGGGGATTATTGTAATAACATTTAGCTTATCTCTAGGAACTGCCTTAAAACACCTTGGTGTCACTCCAGTTACACTTGTCCCAGTGAGGTATTAAAGTTTCTTTCTACCTACCTAACTTTCTCCAACATAATACTTCCCCTCCTTAATTTCCTTCCTATGCAGCAGAATGGAAAGAGGGAAGGAACAATGCTTATCTTGCACAGAGGGTATTTCCCTATCATTCACTACAAAATGCTAAGAAAATTCTATCCATATCTGCCTACCGGTTCTTTACCATCATTCTTAATCATTTTATTCTATTTGCTTGGAAGATATTTATCCAGATTCTTCTCAGTTGCTCTGTTTCTACCAGGTCTGACACTTTATGAAAATAAAAGCAATTTTATTTTCAAACCACTTTACTTCAGTACCAAAAATATGTATATATATTGTGCCTGTCCAAAAAGTACTGCTCTGATTATCCCAGGCTCTATAACAAATCACTCCAAAACATAATCTCTTAAAGTAACAACAATTATCTTATTATCCTCCATATGATCTATGGGTCGGGAATCAGAGGAGGGCTAATTCCTGACACATAGTCTCAGTGGTTCTGCCTCAGGGTCTCTCATTAAGTTGCTGAAGATGTAACAGCTCTGGACATTCTGGGCATCATTTTCTCTCAAATTCTAAGGGCCTCGATTATCTCTCTTCATCTCGCTAGTTGGGGTTCCTTATGGCATGGCTTTCTCTGAACAGAAGGCTGGGTTGCATAACAACCAAAGACTTCAAAACTGAGTAATCCAACAGTAAGACAGAAGCTACAAAACTTCTTCTGGCCTAGGCTTAGAAGTCACACAGTATCATTTCCAGTGTCTTCTCTTAGTTACAAATGAGTCCCAAGTTTACCCAGATTCTAGGAAAGGGGAATTGGACTCTGTTCCCTGTAGGAAGTTCAGAAAGAGCACTGGGTTCTGGAGATAATGTGGCATCTACCTTGGAAAGTTCTGTCTGTCATAGAAAGTGTCCAAGCATTGATTGTGAGAGAAGTAGATAAAGGCCTTTTGAATGAATGATGGCTTCATCTCTCCTGCTAGAGATTTCCTCCAATTTCAGTTTTCAGAGAACTGTATTTTCACTCCAATATTTCAAGATCTCTACTGGAAAATGCATTCTGTCATCCCATTTGTAAATGACCCTTTCTACTCCAACAATTCAGTTCTTCAGGGAAAAAAAAATTGTTGTTGTTCAGTTAGAACTGTCCCCATTTTTCTCCCATTGCTTTCCCCTGACCTGTCCATCTCTCCCTCTTCCACCTACAACCTTCCCCCTCCCTATTGTCCTTGTCCATGGGTCCTTTATTTACATGTTCCTTGACTTTACGTTTCCCCTTCTTTCTTCTGTTAGTCTACTCCACCCTCCCCTCTGGTCACTGTCAGTTTGTTCTTTATTTCCATGTCCCAGGCTCACTTGTTTGTTTTGTTGATTAATTCCTAGCTTATTTTACTTAGCATAATACTCTATAGTTCTACCCTTTCATAAGTCTATAGCCCTCTGTATATCCTCTTTGGAGAACTGTCTATCCAGGACCTTTGCTCATCTTTTATTTATTTTTTTTTTATTTTTCAAAGATTTTATTTATTCATTTTTAGAGAGAGAGGAAGTGAGGGAGAAAGAGAGGGAGTGAAACATCAATGTCTGATTGCCTCATACTAGGGACATGGCCTGCAACCTAGGCATGTGCCCTGACTGGGAATCGAACCAGCATTGCTTTGGTTCACAGGCCCGTGCCCAATCCACTGAGCTATACCAGCCAGGGCTTCATTTTCTAAATTGGTCTGTTTGTCTTCCTGGTGTGGAGTCTTATGACTCTATATATTTGTCATAATAGACAAATTTTTATATATATTTGGAGATCTTCTTTATATATTTTGGAGATCAACCCCTTGTTCAAGGTATGATTGGCAAATATATTTTCCTATATGGTTGGTTCCCTCTTCATTTTGCTTTGGCCATGCAGAAGCTTTTTAGCTTTATGTAGTCCAATTTGTTTATTCTTTCCCTTATATCCCTTGCTCTAGGGGCATATTGGTGAAAATACTGCTGTGTGGTGTGGGAGGGCTCTGCCCACAAGGCCCCTGCAACTGCCACAGATGAGAATAAGTCTATCAAGACATGATCTGTTTGGGAAGGAAAGGTAGCCAATCTCTCACAGGAGAAGGACCAGGAGCCTGTTCCTCAGTGGGCTTTTATTGGGCTCATTTGCACAAGAATTCAGGTAAAGCTCATTAATCATTGCCAGGAAGTAAGGATCAAACAATAGATAACAAAGAACTGAGGACCTATTTTGAGTCAGGGTCAAATAGCTAAAGAGCTGTAAAACTTTGAGGAACAAACTTACTTCTTGTTAGGACTCTTATCATTTAATTGAGGGCATTCTAAATAAAGCAAATTTCACAGGATTTTACATATTCTTTCTTAGGCCTGATAGCCCTGGGAACCCCCCCTTTCCAGCACAGAGCTGCACTACCCTCAGTCATTGTTTCAGGCTTAGGTGGAGCAAGGGAAGTAAGGCAGCCAGGAGACTTCTTGCAGACAATGAGGACTCAGGCTTTGTCAAAGCCGAGGGGTGAGGGTCCCTCACCCCCTTTTGCTGTAGCCCCCAAAGTCCTTCCTTGGGGGCCTCCCATGTGATCATGCCTGTCTTAGGTCATTCCCCCCTTGGGGAATCTTACCCGTCATTGGCTAACCAACCAAACACTGGGGGCCAGTTGTGGATGAAGTGAAAGGAGCAGAAGTGGTGCTCCTGCCAGGGAGGTAAGCCTGTCTCCTTGGTGGCTTATGGTCCAAGGTCACTCCCTCAGCCTTAACCTTGGTGTGGTTACAGCTTCTGAAACCAGGCAGGGCAGTTCCAAACAGTGTGGGATATTTGAAATCTTCCTGCCTAGGTTCTCCTCTAGGACTTTTATGTGCTTATAATTTATGTTTAAGTATTTTATACACCTTGAGTTTATTTTGGTGTATGGTGTAAGTTGATGGTCTAGTTTCATTTTTTTTGCATGTACCTGTCCAGATCTCCCAACACTAATAGTTGAAGAGGCTATTTTTACTCCATTTTTATGCTCCTGCCACCTTTGTCAAATATAAATTGATGACACAGACCTGAGTTTAGAGCTCTCTATTCTGTTCCATTGATCTATGTATCTATTCTTATGCCAGTACCAAGCTGTTTTGATTACAATGGCCTGTAATATAATTTGATATCAGGTGTGTGAGCCATCCTACTTTGTTTTTTCTTAAAATTGCTCTGGCTATTCTGGGTTGTTTATGGTTTCATAAAATGTTTTGAAATATTTGTTCTATATCTGTAAAATACATCATTGGTACTTTAATAGGGATTTAATTGAATCTATAAATTGCTTTGGGTAGTATGGACATTTTGATGAGGCTAATTCTTACAATCCATTAACATGATATATACATTCATTTATTTGTGTCTTCCTTAATTTCTTTCTTCAGTGTTCTGTAGTTTTCTGAGTACAGATCTTTTACCTCCTTGGTTAGGTTTATTCCTAGGTACTTCATTTTTCTTGTTGCTATAGTAAATGGGATTATTTCCTAATTTATGTTTCTGACATTTCATTGTTGGTGTACAAAAATGCCTTTGATTTCTGAATATTGACTTTGTATCTGACCATTTTACCCAATTCACCTATTAGCAAAAGTAGTTTTTTGGTGGAGTCTATAGGGTTCCCTCTGTATACCATTGAGTCATCTGCAAACAATGACAGTTTTACTTCCTCCTTTACAATTTGGATCCATTTTATTTCTTTTTCTTGTCTGATTGCTGTGGTTAGGACTTCCAGTATTATGTTGAATAGAAATAATAAAGGCAGACACCCTTGTCTTGTTCCTAATCTTAGTGGAAAAGCTTTAATTTTTGCCTGTTGAGTATGATATTGCCTGTAGGTTCCTCACATATGGCCTTTATTATGTTGAAGTATGTTCCCTCTACTCTCACTTTACTGTTTTTATCATAAATGGGTACTATACCTTATCAAATGCTTTTTCATCATTTATTGATATAATCATGTGTTTTGTATCTTTCCTTTTGTTTATGTAATGTATTATGTTTATTCATTTGTGAATATTGTACCATCCTTGCATTTCTGGGATGACTTTCACTTTATCAGGGTGTGTGATCTTTTTATATATTGTTAGATACAGTTGGCAATATTTTTTTGAGGATTATGGCACCTATGCTCATCAGTGATACTGGCCTTTAGTTTACTTTCTTTGTTGTGTCTTTACCTGGTTTTGGGATTAGGATTATGCTGGTCTCATGCAAAGATTTTGGGAGACTTCCCCCTTCTTGGATTTTTAAAAATATTTTGAGAAGGATAGGGGTTAGCTATCCCTAAATGTTTTTTAAAATTCCCCTGTGAAACCATCCAGCCCAGGGCTTTTGTGTGCCAGGAGTTTTTTGTTTATTGCTTCCATTGCATTAGCTGTTATCAGTCTGTTCAGGCTTTCTGTTTCTTCTTCATTCAGCTTTGGAAAATTATATATTTCCATAAATTTTCTATTTTTACCCTGGTTTTCAAATTTCATGGCATATAGTTGTTTATACTAATTTCTTACAATCCTTTGTATTTTTGTGCTGTCATTTGTAGTTTCTCCTCTTTCATTTCTGATTTCATTTATTTGGGTCTTCTCTCTCTTTTCTTGATGAAGATAAAGACTTGTCGATTTCATCATTTCAAAGAACCAGCTCCTGGATTTATTGATCCTTTGAATTGTTCTTTTAGTCTCTATGTCATTTAATTCTGCTAAGGTCTTGGTTATTTTCTTCCTTCTACTCGCTCTGGAATTTGTTTTTTGTTGTTCCTCCAGTTCTTATAGATGTAGGCTTAGATTGTTTATTTGAAATTTTCTGTTTTTCTTAGATAGGCCTGTATCACTATGAACTTCCCTCTCAGGTCTGCCTTCTTTGTGTCCCATAGGTTTTGGGTTGTTTGTGTTCATTTTATTTGTTTCCAGAAATGTATTGATTTCCTTCTTGATCTCATTGTTCACCCGTTCATTGTTTAAAAATGTGTATCCAGTCTTCATGAACTTGACTGTTTTTGAGTTTTTTTCTCTTGAGTTTGGTTTCTAGTTCATGCCACTGTAGTCTGAGAAAATGCTTGATATGATTTCAATTTTTTTTTAATTTGTTGAGTCTTGCTTTGTGTCCTATCATGTGGTCTATCTTTGAAAATGTTCCATGTGCATTTGAAAAGAATGTGTATTTTGCTTCTTTGGGGTGAAAGATTCTGTATATATCAATTAAGTCCGTTTGATCTAGAGCATCATTCACTGCCAGAATATCCTAGTTGATTCTTTGGAGGATCCTTCTATTGTTGACAGTAGGATGTTAAATCCCGTACTAAAGTGTGTTGCTGACTATATCTTTTTTAGAGTCATCCAAGATTTTCTTTACATATTTGGGTGCTCCAATGTTGGGTGCAAATCTGTTAACAATGTATATGTCTTCTAGATGAATTCTCCCCTTGAGTATTATGAATCTTAATATTCTCCTTCTGTGTCTCCTTTTGTGGCCTTTGTTTTGAAATTTACTTTGTCTGATATAAGTATTGCAACCTTGGATTTTATTTTCCTTTCCATTTGTTTGGAATATTTTCTTCCATGCCTTCATGTTCAGTCTGTGTAGGTATTTTGTTCTCAGGTGGGTCTCTTGTAGACACCACATGTGTGGGTAATGTTTTCTTATTCATTTAGCTACCCTATGTGTTTTGGTCAGAGCATTTAATCCATATATATTGAAGGTTATTATTGATAGGTACTTATTCATTGCCATTTTCCCCCTTTGTACCTGTGTTCCTCTCTCTCGCTCTTTTTCTTGGTCTTCTTAAAGCAGTCCCTTTACCATCTCTTGCAATGCTAGTTTGGTGGAGGTGTATTCTTTTAGCCTCCTTTTTCTGGGAAGCTCCTTATTCCACCTTTCATTTCAAATGAGAGCCCTGCTGGGTAGAATAGTCTTGATTGCAGGCCTTTGCTTTTCATTACTTGGAATATTTCTTGCCATTCCCTTCTGGCTTGTAGTGTTTCTGTAGAGAAATCAGCTGCTAGCCTTATTGGAACTCCCTTGTATGTTACTATTTGTTTCTTCCTTGGTGCCTTTAGGATTCTGTCTTTGTCTTGAAATTTTCCCACTTTAATTACGATGTGTCTGGAAATGGGTCTCTTTGGGTTCATATTGATTGAGAGCCTTTGTGCTTCCTGGGCTTGTGTGACTTTTTCTCTCAACAAATTAGGGAAGTTTTCCATCATTACTCTTTCAAACGGGTTTTCTATCCCTTGCTCTGCTTCTTCTCCTTCTGGCATTCCTATTATATGGATATTATTACATTTCATGTTGTCCCACAGATCCATTCACCCCTCTTCATTCTTTTTCAGTCTTTTTTCCCTTACTTGCTCTTTTTGGGAATGTTTTTCTACATTGTCCTCCCATTCACTGATTTGATCCTCTGTTTCATCTAGCCTGCTTTTAATTCCTTTTAACTGTATTCTTCAATTCATAAATTGTATTCTTCATTTCTTCCTGGCCATTGTTGATTGTTTCTATGTCCTTTTTCATGCTGATGTAGTTCACAGTAAGTTCTTCATAGCTTCCTTCTAGTTCTTTGTAATTCTCACTGACCTCATTGAGCTTCCTTATAACCATTGTTTTGAACTCAATGTCTGATAGTTTATTTGCCTCTATTTCATTTAGCACTCTTTCTGGAGATTCTTTCTTTCCTTTTGATAGGGTGTTGTTTCTTTGTCTCCCCATTTTAAGGGAGACTCTTCTTGTTTTTTTTCTGCTTCTCAACTTCACCTGCTTTGACTTCCTCTCTTTGTGTTATGAACTTCTATGATAGGAGATCCATGGGGTTCAGTGGTGCAGTTTCCTTGATCTCCTGAACTTGATGCTCTTGGCATGTCCTTTATGGCATTTATGTTGGCTCTCTGGATGTAATTGGGTTTTATTTGTTGTTGGGTCATTCTTTTGTGAGTCCTTACCCCCAGCTGGTTGACTGAGTGTCTCTCTGCCCACCACATCTTGTATGCTGTTGTGCAGGTGCTGCCTGAACAAAAACCCAGCCCAGGAAACAAACCCATACCTGCAAATATAACTCCCACCTACAATTCTACTATTAACAGCAAATGGACCAGTATTAATAAGGGTTAAAATAAATTAATACTATTATAAGAAAGGAGAAGCAAATATGAGATGAGGAACTGAAGGAAAAATTATTTTGAGAGGGTAGAAGGAGGCACACTAATAAGAGCAGTGAATCAGAGCAATGTGAAGAGAGAAAGTAAAATTTACCTCATAAATAGAAAAGGGAATGAAGAAGGCAGAATGGAGTAAGAGAAGGGAATGGTATAGTATTAGGTTTAAACATAAAATAATTTAAAAATAAAGTGAAAGAAAGAAAGAAGGAAAGAAAGAAAGAGGAAAACAAGTAAATAAATAAAAGATAAGAAATAAATTGGAGAAAAATCGTGGACAGTGTTCTCACCACAACACTGTCTACAAGCAATGAGCTAAGATTAACATAGATGGGGTAGCAATAAGAGGGAAGAAAGAAAGAAAGAAAAGCTTAAGGGATGTGTAGAGGAAAGGGAAGTGATTTTGACATGATAGAGGGATGGGGAATACTAAAAATAAGGAACAAAAACCAAGCTAAGAAAGGGAAAAATTTAAATTTGAGATGAAAAAAAAAAGAGCAGGATAAAAGAGAAAAAGAAGAAGAAAATAGGCTAAGACAAGAAAAAGTTAAAATTTGAGATAAAAAAAGAATGGGCAGGATAATGGCAAAATGAAATAGGAGAGGGGAATGGTACAGTTTGAGATTTGAAATACAACAATAGTAAAGCTCTAGAGATAAAATTGAAAAAATGCAACAACTACCCTATCCACAACCAATGAACCAAAGACTGCTAAAGGTGGAGAGGGAACACAGGCATTTTAAGAGTGAAAAAAGAATGTGAAATGACCATTGATAGGAAAATTGGTTTTGAGAAGCTGGTTGGGGGCCAATAGTAAGAGTGTGGAATGGAAACAAATTGCAACCAGAGAGAAAACAAAATTTAAAGTGAAAATAATAAGAGGAAAGAAGAAGGCGAGACTTCAGAGTTCTGACCAAGATGAAGGCATAGGTAGAAACCCTTTACTTCCTCATAACAACCAGAAGGAGGATAACAACCAATCTAAATTCAATAAACAACCAGAAGCACCAGAAAATTTAACTGCATGGAACTCCGAAAACCACAGAATTAAAGAAACAGTCAAACAGAACAACCAGACCAATAAGGCGGCGGACAGAGAGAAACCATAGCAAGGCAGCAGACCACGCAGGCAGGGCTGACTGCAGTGAGGCAGCAAGCTGTGTGGGTGGGGCTGACTTTAGGAAAAACTGAGAGTCAGTGTGGGCTGTGGACTACGATGGTTGCCGCGGTGGAAGAAACTTCCAGTCTCACACAAGAGTTGGTTGAAAAGTGGGCTAAAGACAAGCAGGCAAGCTGCACTGTTCCCTCTCTGGCTCTTCTCCCACAAGCAGTGCCACAGTGCAGCAAGGAGGATTGCCCTGCCCCAGTGAATATGGAAGGCCCTAGTCCCTGACAACTTACAACATAACAGAGGCACTGTACAAAGAAAAGGGGCAAAATGAACGAACAGAGCAGAACTTCAGAAAGAGAGCTAAACAGTGAGGAGATAGCCAACCTATCTGAAAGATAATTTAAAGCCCTGGTAATCAAAATGCACACATATGTTTGAGCTTGGTTGAAAAATGAAAAAACAAATGGAAGATACCCAAAATGAAATGAAGCAAAGTATTCAGGGAACCAACAGTGACAGGAAGAAAACCAGGACTTAAAGCAACAATTTGGAACAAAAGGAAGAAATGAATGTCCAACTGGAACAGAATGAAGAAACAAAAGTTCAAAAAAATAAAGAGAGACTTTTGAATCTCTTTGACAACCTGAAACTTTCCAATGTCCAAATCATAGTGTTACAGGTTGGGCGGTACGAATGATACACTATTGTGGAATGGACTCACCCTTGTGCTCTGCAGATCCCCCACCCCAGATTAGGTTGGCCTTGCCCACTACCAGGGAAAGACGTCTCTTACTGCCAGAGACTGGTGAAAAGGAAAGGGATTGTTTATTTAAAGAGTTACAAAAATTTAAGAGTAATGACTTAATGTCTTCATTGAGATCCCAAAGTCCTTTAGAATACCCACAAATGCACAGTCCTTCCTTCCCCATCTACCCAGTCCAGGGTACTGTATCTCAGAAAAAGAAATAAAAGTCCATTGTTCTTCTCTACCCAAGCCATGTGGCCCCAAAAAGATGCCACATGGCTGCTGGGCCTGGATTTAAATCCCAGTGCCAATCTTCCTCTGCCACACCATTTCCAACTCCTCCAACAATTGGCCATAGCTGTCAGCATTTGCATATTTTTTCCAGCTTTACTGGGCTGTCACAGTAAGTCTGGCCAGGTGTGGCCCTGTGGTGTGCAGCCAATCATCTCCAAGCTCTTACCTAGTCTCTGTAACCAGAGGGAGTTGCCTCCCAGTTACATCCTGGGTTGAAGTTACTCCCATCCCCATGGCTCAAAGAATGGCCATAGCTGTTTAACATATCTATGAAACCAGTTAAAGATTATAGATTTGTTAAGGACCATTCTAGAGGTTTTCTGCAAAACTGTTGCTATTCAAAACAACTCTCAAAGGCCCTGCTCCATTAGTCCCACCCCCAGCTCAGACTTGTGGGTGTGAGGACATCCTATATATATATTTTTCTAATATTTCCTGGACACTGAGTTCTGGACCCCATTACAAATCCCTATTTGCCCCCCACCTTGGTTGCACTCTGTTACAATAGGGGTCCCAGAAGGAGAAGAACAAGAGCAAGAAATTGAAAACTTATTTGAACAAATAATGAAGAAAAACTTCCCTAATCTGATGAATGAAACAGACTTCCAGGAAGCCTAAGAAGCTCAGAGAATCCCAAAGAAGTTGGACCCAAAGAGGAACACACCAAGACACATCATCATTAAATTACCCATGATTAAAGATAAGGAGAAAATCTTAAAAGCACCAAGAGGAAAGGAAACACTTACCTACAAAGGAGTGCCCATAAGGCTATCAGTTGATTTCTAAGAAAAAAAAAAAAACCTTACAGGCAGGAAGAGGCTGGAAAGAAGTATTTGAAGCCATGAAAGGCAAGGGCCTACATCCAAGATTACTCTATCCAGCAAAGCTATCATTTATAATGGAAGGGCAGATCAAGTGCTTTCCAGCTAGGAGGGTTTTCCATGGGGAGGGGGAAGGGAGAAATAGGAGGGAAAGCTATGGAGAAGAAGCAGCATAATTGGTAGTCATTAAATAGATGGGGAGGCATCAAAAATGGTATAGGAAACAGAGTACTCAAAGAACTTATATGTACAACCCATGGACATGAACTAAGGAGGGGGGGAGTAGGAGGGTTGGGGGTGTAGGGTGGAGTGCAGATAAAGGGGGAAAATTGGGAAAACTGTGATAACATAATCAATAAAATATACTTTAAAAACAGAAGAAGAAGGTAACATTGGGTAAGAGAAGGGATCAGCAAAATATGAAAATTGTAATAAACTATAATACATAATCTACTGGCTTAATATGCACAAACTTGAAAGATAAGAAATGAATGTTAAAACACTATGCAGAAAAGAAAATATTGCAAATCATGGAGAAAACCATGGTGGATTTTGTCTCAGTAGCATCTAGTATTTATCACTGTTTTTTCTTTCTGGATCCACCTCTGGTGATGTCAAGGGATGTCCCAGTTTGGTCTTACACAACCTGTTCAAGACTCCCAGGTATCTACCACCTGTGGCAGGCTCCTTCATTTGTTAATCTAGTCACTCTGGACTCAGCAGTCAGGCGTAAGTTCCATAGCATGGGGAAGAATAATTCCCAGGGGTAGGGCTATTGCTTCCCCTCCAGCTGATGGCAATCAGAGAGGAGTGCTCTGCCTGAGCTCCTTCGGTACTGGGGATGACTCAGCCCCAGGATCCTGGAAGCTGTTCTCTCAGATCTCTCCCCAAAGCCACTGACCCCAGTCTCTCCTCAAGCATCTCTAGTCCACTCTGCTCCCTGCCTTGCCAGAGTCCAGGGTAAGTGGCTACATATGAAAATTTATGCATGGGCCCTTTAAATGGCCCTTTGAATCTCCAGCCATTCATCTCTGGCTGACAAACCTTGCCACTTTTCACAGCTGGATGTTATCTGTGTACTTTTCAACCTCTGGTGCTGTAGGCTGGGGAACCCATCAAGGAGTTTAGACCCCACATTTCTCAGGGGTACCCAACTGGCTGCTGAGATATCCCTCTGGCACTTCAATTACCACCCATGGGGGCCCAGCCAGCCTACTCGTATCCCCTCCACACTCCCTACCAATCATGTTGTGTTGCAGTTGTTTCTCCAGTCTATCTACAGTTATAAGTCTCCTCTTTAGCTATTATTCAGTTGTTTATTCCTCCATAATTTAGTTGTAATTCCAGGTTGGTACTGGGAGGAGGTTAGTGTAACTTCCACTCACTCCTCTGCCATCTTGGATCCCTCCAATTCAGCTCTTTTATAGATCATCTTCATGAAACATTGGTTCTCCGTGTTCATGTGCTCTCTCCCTCTGACTTCTCTATAATCTTAACTACCAAGAAGATTCTGTCAAGTTTAGAAATCCACTGTTTGTCTTTCAAGAATACATCTTACCTCAGAATTCATATCCCACCCAACCCCCATGAAAAATGAAAAATCAGTTCCATTAAAATTCCATAAATTTCCAATTTGTTCCACATTTTCAGAATTATGTGTTCATGTTTTTCCTCTCCCCAGACATCCATTTTTTTTATTTCTGTTTATGCCTCCATAAGCTAAATAAATGCAACTAATTAACTAAAATGTATTGTGATGGTAGTAAACCATTTTCTCCATAAATTTCTTTTCTTTCTCCACTTCTCAAAGGCTGCTGTAAGACTTGCTCAGTTCCTGTACACCCACATTCATAGTAGCATTATTCACAAGAGCCAACAAATGAAAGATACTCAAGTGTTTATCTATGTATGAATAAATGAAATGTGGTATATATACACAATGAAATATCAGTCAGCCTTAAAAAAAGGAGGAAAATTTTGGCACATGCTACAAAATGGATGAAACTTGAGGACATTAAGTGAAATAAGCCAGTCAAAAAAGAAAGATACTGTATGATTTCACTGAGATGAGGTAGTAAAGCAATAAAATTCATAGAAAAAGAAAGTAGACTGGTGGATGCCGTGGGCTGAGTTGGAAGAAATAGGGAGTTGTTTAGTGGGCACAGAGTGTCAGCTTTGCAAGATGAAAAGAGTTCTCAAGACAGAAGGTGGTGAAAGTTGCACAAAAACGTGAATGTGCTTAACACTACTGAACTATATACTTAAAAATAATATAACACAATTTTAAAATTTTTAAAGAATTATTCAATTTTTTTAAATTTTCCTGGTCAAGATTTGTACACTGTATTCTTATCTCAGCTTCTGATTCTAGGAGAATCCACTAAGACATGTCAACTCTCAATTTCAAGTAACATTTTGCTAAAAGTCACTCATCATGAAAGTAGAACCCATCTACTGGATGAAAACATTTTTTACAAACAAATGCGTGACTTTCTAGCACTTTTAGATAAGGTTGTGGATGCAAGTGATTTATAGAATTAATCAAGAAACAACTGGTCAGTTTGTGGGGAAGTGACAAAAGTTCATAAAAAGTGTACTTTTGAGTGGGAGAATGCTGTAAGTATTTGAGCTCAGACATGCTGGGGATCTCTGGGACTCTGTAGAATATGCTTCTGGGTTGCACATTTTATTCTTCTAGTCCTTAATGTTATTGCTGATATCTGGAGAGTCTCACTGCCCCAGGTTAGTTCTCTGCTCTTCCAACACATAATGTAACCAATTTCCTTTATTAACATCCTCTATTTGAAATAACCAGAGTAAGACAAACACAGTTAGTGCTACCTCTTTCTTCACAGAGATGTTGATCATGGTAATATCATCAACTCACTTCACCAATGACATTATTCATCTACATACATCCTATCGTGAGAAAATTACTTACTTAATCTTTTTTATTTATTTAATATGCCATCATGAGGGTTTTATTTTACCCCTAAAGAATCTAAAAGGCCATCTTAAAAAGTTAGGTATAATGTATTCTTTATTTAATAATATCTCTCCTTTTATGTATTATTTTTAGTTTTGGTGTGGGTATTTTTTAGCATCAAGTATCATAGACATCCAGTTCATTTACTGGAAAATCATTTGTTTCCTAATGTGTCATATACCACCCATCATGGAGTCTAGAATAAGTGAAACAGACATCTAACCAGTTCATTTCTGCTTCTACTTCCTTTAGAAACAAATTAAACTCTTCTCTTCCATGTAACTTCACACTTTCTCATACCCAGGTCATGTTCTTCTAAGGTCAATCACTGACATGCAAGAGCCAACCCAAGCTACACAAACACAGTTAAAGCCTGTATTACATTAACTAACATTCCATTGGCCAATGCAAGTCATGTGACCATGCCCAATACAAACAGGGCTACAAGGTGTTTCTGCATACAATTGAAGGGAAAAAAAGAGTGACAAAAAATAATTCTCAAATTTTAACAAGCATTAGAATCCTCCCGAAGTTTCACTAAATTGGATTGTAGGACCCTATCCCTAGAGTTTCTGTTTTGGTTGCTTTGTTGTGAGGGCTGATAATTTGCTTTTCTAACAAATCCCCTGGTGATGCTTATGCTGCTCTTGCACAGACTACATTTTGAGAATCAATGATCTAGACTGTCAAGTAGGCACCTAGAGATGTCAGGCAGCCTCCAAGAGAAAGTAGGGAGCAAGAGAGTGTGAATTGCAAAGGAATGAAAAACAAAAATGATTGAGGTACTATGAATGGTGTCTGTGAGAAAACACAAAAGGACCTTGACTTAATTAGCCTACAGAAGGGAGGCTGAAAGATAAGCTAATAACATTCTTCAAGTATGCATTGGGGTATGAGCTGCTGTTTTTCTGAAGACAGGAAAAGGGTTACAATGTACAGCAGAGATTCTAGGTAGCCATGACATGAGGAAGTACAGTTCACCTGCAAGTTTGTGGACATGACACATACACTAAGGAGTTTCAGAGAAATAGGGAATTTAAAGTGTAAATCACATCCTTTCTACAATTATTTAACTTTTGTTTTACCCTGAAACAAAATTACAATTTTTGCCCTGCTTTTCTGATATGAGGATGAGGGAAACAATAAGAAAGATGATAGAGGTAAAGACCATAAGGAAAGAATGCTTTTATCATTTGTAAGTGCATTCAAAGATACCAACAGTAGATGTTTTCCAAAAAAGCAAACATTTGCTAACTGTTCTGTCACTCCCAATGTAGGATGAACCTTGCCCCATCAGTGAGACCACCTTTGAGAAGACAGAAAGACAGAAAAAATAGCATAAAAACAAAAGCCAGAAGACCTGGCTCTGACTGGATTCTCCATGTTTTTGAATGATTGACCTTTATCCTTCTGAGCTTCAGGTTTCTTGTTTGTAAAATGAGGATAATATAGCACCAGCATTAGGGTGTTGAAAGGATCCAAAGAGCTAGTAACTGAGAAATTGTTCCATAATCCATATGTGCTATGGGAATGCTGGTTTTGGGGTGATATGAGAAATGGTAGAGGCTGTCCATCACAGACTGCTGCACTTCTAGAGCTGAAATTTCAAGCCTTAGGAGGAAACATGTTTATTGTTTTGGACTTCAGATGATGAAAGTTCAGTTAACTGGATTGTGTTAAGGCGTATTATGAGCATCACTTGGTACAAGGTGCTTTTCTTGCCTTATTTTATGATTTTCTCTTTAACCAATTCTCATTTCAAACCTTCCTTCTCCACCCCATAATATATCTTGATATGCATAAATATTTGAAATAGATGATATTTAATTTATGTATGCATGATATTGTGCTTTAGATCTCACTCTGCACTTTATTCAACATTTTTTTTCAGTCTATCCATTTAATGTTATGTACCTCTAGGAACAACTAGAAGAGTAATTCTTTCTTAACTAGATTCTTGACATAGGTAATAAACTGTTTACTTTGCCAATTAAGAACATAAGACAAACAAATGTCTTCCATTTATTCTTCATACAGTTTCATCAAAAAGGGTATTTTAACATCAAAAAATTCTCAAGCTAAAGGGTAGCATTTATATTGAATACATCTAGGTCATCTAGATTTGGGGGGAAACTAATCCATTGCTCTTGTTAGTGGGCCAGTGAAGCTTTATCACAGGTTGCAAATGTGAAAACGTTGGAACAGGGCAAGGGCTTTCTGTAATGTGCCATATAATAATGGTTTAGACTGTGGACCTGGTATCTAGCTTCATGGATGTGACACCTGTGCAGCTGCATAAGCTCCATACTTAGAAAGGCCCTGGGCTTGTTTTAATGTCCTAATTTGTGAACAAGGAACCATACATTTTCATTTTGCATTGGGCCAGAGCAACATGGAAGAAAAAGTACATTCTTAAAAATATGAGTTAACTAATTGAACTCCTAAAATCTTCCAGTCCT
Source organism: Tonatia bakeri (assembly GCA_004024845.1). Taxonomy (NCBI): domain Eukaryota; kingdom Metazoa; phylum Chordata; class Mammalia; order Chiroptera; family Phyllostomidae; genus Tonatia; species Tonatia bakeri. The sequence continues at coordinate 183,079 of PVIA01002049.1, read as the reverse complement.
TTTAGGACATAGGAATGATGAATGAGTGGCTTACAGAAAAAAAAAAAGCACTTCAATCATCCATTAGAAAAGCTTTGCGTTCCCTCAGTGATGAGATCTATATAGATGGTTCTTCTGGTTTCTTTCAAGCTAGTGAGTTTTGCTTTAGAAAATGTGATTGATGTGGCTGTCTCCACACACAGATCATTAGTCTCTGGCAGGTAAGCTCAAATGGTTGAAGCTTTGTGCTAATGAGGCAAAGGTTAGAGGTTCAGTGCCCACGTGGACCACTTAGCTTTTGTATCATTCATGTCCCCAGACTACTCCCAATACAGGCCACTGGTTTTAACAATGTACGTGTATGGTTGGAAGGAGGAGCCATATAAAGAGACTGGATAAATTGCTGAAAATCTATTATGACTCCTGGAAATCAAAACCTCTACAAGTTCCTGGTGTTTGAGAAGGAAACACCATTATTTTAAAAGGAAAGCCACCATAATACTGAAGACATGCATTGTCTGTGGATAACAAATTAATTTGTTAATAATTTGTTTTTTATATCCTTGGAAAATGTATAATCAAATGAGAATATGTTACACGAAACAGTGGTGAGGTGCCCTTCTCTTTAAGTAAACTAATTATAATTATTTACTCACATATAGAAGAGTGAATATTCATTTTGCAGAGAACTCATTTTACAGAAAGCTACCACAGATGTTCTTGAATTATTTAACTGGCAAATCCTTGATTAACTGTTATTGAAATAATAGTTGAGTTGAACAAAATATTTTGGCTTCATTTTTTATTTATTTTTTGAGCTTTTAAAAAAAATTGTGGTTCTATTACAGCTGTCCTAATCCCCACCCCACCCCCCGTTGCTCTTCCCTGACCCACCCAAAATCCCGCTCCCACAGTTAATCCCCACCCTGTTGTCCATGTCCATAGGTCATTTATGCTTGTTCCTTGACTAGACCCTTCCCCTTCTTTCCTCCCTTATTCCCCTCCCACCGTCTCTCTGACTGCTATCAGTCTGTCCTGTTTCCATGTCTCTGTTCTGTTTTGCTCATTTGTTTGTTTTGTTCATTACATTCCTCTTATGGGTGAGATCATATGGTATCTGTCTTTCGCTGCCTGAAATTTAATTTAGCATAATGCTCTCCAGTTCCCTCCATGCTGTCGTGAAGGGTAGGAGCTCCTTCTTTCTTTCTGTTGTGTAGTATTCTATTGAGTAAATATACCACAGCTTTTTTATCCACTCATTTACTGATGGGCACTTAGACCATTACCAGGACCTGGCTATTGCAAATAATGCTGCCATGAACATAGGGGTACATAGGTTCTTTTGAATTGGTTTTTCAGGGTTCTTAGGATATATTCCTAGCAGTGAAATTTCTGGGTCAAAATGCAGTTCCATTTTTAGTTTTCTGAGGAAATTCCATACTGTTTTCCATAGTAGCTGCACCAGTTTGCATTCCCACCAACAGTGTACTAGGGTTACCTCTTCTCCACATCCTCTCCAACACTCATTGTTTGTTGATTTGTTTATAATGGCCATTCTCACCAGTGTGAAGTGGTATCTCATTGTGGTTTTAATTTGCATTTCTCTGATGGCTAGTGACACTGAGCATCTTTTCATGTTTCTGGACCCTCTGTATGTCCTCCTTGGAGAAGTGTCTGTTCAAGTCCTTTGCCCATTTTTTAATTGGATTGCTTGTCTTCTTAGAGTGGAGTTGTGTGAGTTCTTTATATATTTTGAGATTAAACCCTTGTCTGAGGTATCATTGGTGAATATGTTTTCCCATATGGTTCTCTTTTTATTTTAATACTATTTTCTTTAGCCATGCGGAAGCTTTTTATTTTGATGAGGTCCCATTTGTTTATTCTTTCCTTTCCTTGCTCTAGGGGACATGTCAGTAAAAATGTTGCTGTGTGAAATATCTGAGATTTTCCTGCCTATGTTCTCCCCTAGAACTTTTATGGTGTCACAACTTATATTTAAGTCTTTTATCCACCTTGAATTTATTTTTGTGTATGGTGTAAGTTCTTGCTCGAGTTCCATTTTTTTTACATGTAGCTGTCTAGATCTCCCAACACCACTTGTTAAAGAGGTTATTTTTGCTCCATTTTATGCTGCTGTCCCTTTGTCAAATATTAATTGACTGTAGAGACTTGGGTTTATTTCTGGGCTCTCTATTCTGTTCCATTGGTCCATGTGTCTGTTCTTATGCCAGTACCAGGCTCTTCTGATTGCAGTGGTGGTTTCATTTTTTACATAGAGGAAAGCATATGGTTTATCCAAACTGTTCTTAATCACTTTGCGTAAAGGCATAAGACAGAGGTTAAGAAATGATCTATAGATCCTCCCTGACCCACTGACTTTTCTTTTCCTGGAGTCACAGGAAGCCAAGTGGTGGTGTTTCAGTTCCTTCACAGCTGCCATCTCTGCCCATCCCCAATTCTCATCACCACTTCAGCTCAAACCCTGGTTATTTCCTTCCTGGACCAACAGCTAATTATTCTTATTCTTTCCCAACACTGAGGACAAGTTATGAGGGTGAGCTCTACAGTCTGGCTGCCTGATTCAAAAGCCAAGTACACCATTTATAAACTGTGTGACTTTTAGCCTGTGCCTCAGTTTTTCTCACCTGAAAATTGGGAATAATAATAACTGGCTCATGGAATTGTGATAATGTAAATCAGTTAATTTATAAAATGCCCTTTTTACAACTTCCTGAAATATAGTTGTAATAAATGTTAAGTACTATTATTATTACTATTAATCATAATCATCACTTTTATACCTATAGAATGGACTTAACAGGTAGTGTGCTTAGGTTTAAATCCTACTATAAGACTTGGTTCGCAGCCCACACTCAATCCACTGAGCTATGCCAGCCAGGGCTTTTCTTCATATTCTTTTATTTTTGCTTTATAATCTTCTGTCTTACCTTTAATTAGATAAAAATATATAAATAGATTAGATGATAGATACATTATAGATAGATGATAATAGATAGATAAATGATTGATAGATAGATGAAAAATAATAGATAGATGATGATGATAGATAGATAGATAAATGATAGATAGATAGATAGATAGATAGATAGATAGATAGATAGATGATAGATAAAAGATAGATAGTAGATAGATTCAATCACAAAACTCAGTTTGGTTCTAAAGACCTCTAAAATTATCATAGCTATGCTTTCAAACTGCTCCATACCTAAAGTGCCCCAAAAAGTCAACAGCCCACCACCCAGAATTCCACATGGAGGCCCTCCTTGGGAGAGGAAAGTCTCTGACACTGCCTCCTTCCCCAGTCAGAGGAGGACAGATAACCCAACATAGACCACAAGCTAGGAGCTGTACACAGCACATTAAGAAAATTCTCCAATGTACAAATCACAAAAATATTATTTATCACCAGGGAAAAAATGAAGGAAAAAAAAGAGATAAAGAAAAAAAAAACCACCTCCCTCAGTCTCAGAATGTCAGTGGAGCTGAGAAGGAGTCTTTTATTACAAAGATAATTCAGAGCAAGAAATTTCCTGTCAGGACAGGGACAGCCTCTGGGCTGAACGGGACAACAAGTTCAACTCACCTCCAGGGCCTTGCTGCTCCACAGGTGAATGTGGCCTGAAATAAAGGTATAAATTATCAGCACAGCACATGGGGACTTAGCCTTCCAATGCCCCTCCATTAACCTTACACCCTCCTCTGCCTACAATAACCATGTAGAAGAAAGGTCCCGCGTGTGGCCTGGCAGAAGGAAAAGCAAATGTTTCACTTACTTTTGAATTAAGAAGGAAAAAAAATCATCCTAACTGTGGCATATAAAAGACATAGCAATTTTGGGTTTGGTTGTTTCCTATGGAAGGTGCCTCAGTTTTTTCACCCCTCCTCTATTTTTCCCTTTAAAAAAAATAATTGTTAAGTTTTTCAACATTGTGGCCTTAGGAGGTAATTTGCTAAATAGGGCAAAATTAGCTGATTTTTGGACCATTTAAAAGAACATTTCTTTTGAAAGCTTATAAAATGTTTTAAAGCAATCTTCGAAATCTTTACCCCTGCTTGAGATTTTAATTTACTTCGAGCTAATAAATTATCCCCCTTTTCAGAAGCTATTGAAAATTTTCAGTTAAATCCTTTTTAAATTTTAATGTGTTCAATTGAATCTGGAGCAATTTAGACATACATTCACAGCTTGGGGTGGTCAGCTCACCAAGGCAAGACTGAAAGGGGTCAAATTAACTGAACCCCTCCACCCCATGGGATCACTAAGGTGGTATTCACAAATGTGACTTGCCCCCAACACATACAGGTCTGATTGTTGGATAATTACTTTCCCACAACAGCATTTAACAAATGCCCGCTTGAAGGCCAAGACTATTTTCTCTACAGCTGGAGGAAGCAGCAGTGAAGGCAAGAGGCCATGGAGCTATGGTGGGGGGTGTGGGGGCAGGCGGAGCAGGATGCTCAAACCTCGGTGGCTCTAACCAAAGAGGGACATCAGTGATGGGGGTCTGTGTCACCTTGGTTGTAGGGTTTGGTAAAGCACAAAGGTTCATTTCATCTCAGGCAGGGTTCTGTGTTCCCTCTGCACACTTATCAGAAATATTTTTCTGACTACCAATTATTGTATTTGAACACTGCATCCTGACTCTGGGGAGCCCTTAGCAAGCTGTAGCAAAAATAAATCCAGTTTTGCAACTTTTACCTTGGCAGAGCTCTGGCTCTTTATCTATGTTACCTGGTAATTTAAAGATGCCATATCTCTTTCAGTGGCACAGATATATTCCTAAGTATGGCATGTCCTTGATAATAAACATAATTTTTTAAAGGTTTCACTAGTTAGTCTGGGTAGGGTTAACTCTCATGGAGGTTGCAAGTACTCCCTTAGTAATTTCACCTTGTCAATAATAATCATTACAATGGTGGTTAGCGATACTGGTTGCTTCATCTTCTTTTGCTTCTTCTTTCCATGTTGTTATATATGACAGCAGCCATAAGTGCTAATTTTATTTTATTTGATCAAGTAGAAGGATGTACCACATTTTAAAAATCACAAATTAGAAATAGAGTCTGTGTCCCACTTGGAAAAACTGGAAGCCTGTGCTGGGATATGAATGCAGGGCCCTCTAGAACTTGCCTTTTTTCTTCACACAGCAGAGAGATGGGACTGGACACAGACAGCCAACTACCTGTGAGCTGAGTGCCCATGTGTGCAGATTAAGGGACAGACCACATGGCTGCCACCATGGGAGAGGGTCATGTATCAAAAGCTAGCATGGCAGGACGGAGTTGCTCTGGGAAATATTTACTATCTCTCATAAGTGGCCAAGTTGCTGCAGGTGGCAAAAACAGTTGGCATATTCAAGACTGTATAGTATGTGTGCATAAATAGGAATAAAACAGGAAGACTTACCAGAGAGCTGTATTCTGAAAAGACTTTTTAATGTGGGTGTATTTTAGAAGACACCAGCACCTCAGTCTCTTTAGATGACTCAGTAATCATGTAGGTCTGATTTTTGGATCCCTTGGTGAAAAACTGAATGTTTTTCCCCTAAGATTGTTTTTGTAAGATTAACGCAGTTTTATTAAGTAATAAAAGGGAAATGGTTACATTTGTAAAAAGATCCTTTAAAATATGCATAAAGGAGCTCATTCACTGTAAGTATATCTTTTTTTTAAATTTTATTTTTCAATTACTGTTTACATTCAATAGAAACAGATTCATCCATACAGAGAACAGACTGATGGTTGCCAGAGTGAAGCGGGGGGTGGGTAATGGGTGAAAAAGATGAAGGGATTAAGAAGCACAAATTGGTAGTTGCAAAACAGTCATGGGGGTGTAAAGTACAACATAGGAAATATAGTCAATAATATTGTAATAACTATGTATGGTGCCAGGTGGATACTTGACATATCGGGGGGCCACTTTATAAAGTATATGATTGTCTTACCACTGTACTGTACAGCTCCTAAAATTGTTAAATGATATGGAACATAAGGAAGAAATAAACATTCAAACAGAACAGCAAGAAAAAACATAGAATTCAAAAAATGAAGATAGTATCAGGAGCCTTTGGGTCATCTCCAAATGTACCAACATTCAAATCCTAGGAATGTCAGAAGGAAAAAAGGAAGAGCAAGAAATTGAAAATGTATTTGAAAAAATAATGGAAAAAAAAAAACTTCCCTAATTTGATGAAGGAAATAAACATACAAGTTCAGGAATCTCAGAGAATCCCAAACATGTTGGACCCAAAGAGGAACACACCAAGACACATCTAATTAAAATGCCAAACGTTAAAGATAAGGAGAGAATCTTAAAAGCAGCTAGAGAAAAGCAGAGAGTTACCTCAAAGGAGTTCCCATAAGAATGTCAGCTGATCTCTCAAAAGAAACTTTGCAGGCAAGAAGTATTCAAAGTGCTAAAAAAACAAGGAAAGACCTACAACCTGGATTGCTCTATCCAACAAAGCTCTCATTTAGAATAGAAGGGTAGATAAAGTGTTTCTCAGACAAGATAAAGCTAAAGGAGTTCATTATCACCAAGACATTATTACATGAAACGTTAAAGGGACTTATTTAAGTAAAAGAAGATTAAAACTATGAATATTAAAATGTCAACAAATTCACAACTATCAGCAACTGAATCTGAAAAAACAAACTAAGCAAATAACCAAAACAGGAACAGAGTCATAGGTATGGAGATCATTTGGGAGTATTCAGCTGGGAGGGGAAGGAGGAGCCTGGGGGAAAGGTACAGGGACTAAGAAGCACAATTGATAGGTGCAGAATAGACAGGGGGTCATTAAGAATAGTATAGGAAATGGAGTAGCCAAAGAACTTATATGCATGACCCATAGACATGAACTAAGGGGATGATTGCTGGGAGGGATGGGCTTACTGGGTGGAGTGGGCAAAGGGGGAAAAATTGGGACATCTGTAATAGCATAGTCAATAAAATATATTTAAGATAAGACTTTCTCACTTTTCTAATCTATAATTTAAGGCTATAAATCTCCCTCCTTTCCTGTTTTGGCTGTTTTCAATAAATTTTTTATGTGTTAAAATTTAATTTTCACTCAATTCAATGGAATTTTTTTTTGTTTACCTTGAAACTTTCTCATTGATCCACAAATTATTTGACATGTGTTGTTTAGTTTCCAGATATTTAGAGAGTTTTCTATTATTTTTCTGTTACTAATTTCTAGTTTGGTTTCCTTGTGGGCAGAGAACCCACACTTTATGATTTTAGTTCTTTTAAATTTTTAGGTTTGCTTTATGGTCCAGTATATTGTCTACCTTACATATGTGTCATGGGATTTGAAATTTGATATATATTTTTTCATGATGACCAAGACATGGAAACAACTAAAGTGTCTGTCAATAGATGATTGGATAAAGACCATTTGGTACATATATACAACAGAATACTATTCAGTCATAAGTAAAGATGAAATATTGCCATTTGTGACAACATGAATGGACCCTGAGAATATCATACCAAGCAAAATAAGTCAGACAGAAAAAGTTAAAAACCATATGACTTCACTGATATATGGAATATAAAACTAAAAAAATAAATAAATAAACAAGAAAAATAAAAACTTATATACACAGAGAACAATATAGTGGTTACCAGAGGTAAGAGGGCTAAGAAGATAGGAAAGGGTAAAGAAAATTAAATATATGGTTATAAAAAATTATTTTACTGTGAGTTGTGAGCACATGATGCAAGATACAGATGATATATTATAGAAATGTACACTTCAAACCTATATAATTTTACTAACCAGTGTCACTTCAGCAAATTTAATCTTTTAAAAAAACTGAATGCTTTCATTTCCACCTATTCACTAATATTAAAAAAAGTTAAGAAAAAAAATATATATATTCTGCTGTTTCTTTTTCCACAATCTATTTTCTTCTGGGTTTTTAGGTTGAGTAGCATCTATTTATCTATTTTTAAGGTCAATCAACTCTTCCTTCTGTCCACTTATCTTCTCTTAAGTTTAACTCCATCCACTGAGATTTTGAGTCATATTTTTTCAATTCTAAAATATCCATTTTCAAGCATTTTTAGGATGGCTGTTTTAAAATGGTGGTCAAATCATTGTAATACCCATGTTATCCCTGCACTAGAAAATGTTGGTTTTCTTTTCTCTTTCAACTTACAATTTTTCTGGTACTTATTATTCATACAATCTTAAATTGAAACCTGGAAAGTTTGGGTATTGTGTTATAAGAGTGTTCTTACTTCAATCTTGTGATTTAGAAGGCCTCCTCTGACACTGCTCTGATGAGTGCAAGGGGAGCACCACTTCATTGCTGCTACATGTGTGTGGAAGTCCAGGATCCCCACTTTGCCTGGATTAGTACCTGGGGAAGGAAAGGCTTCCTTTTGCTGTTGAGAAGGGAGGATGCTCAGGCCACTCACTAGGCCTCTGCTGAAACCACCCTGGCTAGGCAAGACACAAGACTGTTTACTACTCCACACTTGTTCTCCACTGACACCAAGTAGGGAATAGCCTTGTGACTGCTTCACAATGGTTAAAGTCCTGAGGCTCCCCACCAGGCCTCCTCTGATAGTACTCCAGAAGGTAGGAGAACAGCACATCCTTACTGCCAGGTGGACTCAAGCCTCCCCAACAGTGTATGAGTAGGGGTTCGGGTCATTCCTGTGGAGAAGGGAGTGTGTATACTACCCAATGGGGTGAAATTTACAGCTTCTCTTGCCTTGTCTGATGAAACCAGAGCTGGGGGACACCATGAAGGTGGAAGTCTGGATACCTCCTCAGCCTTTTCTGACCAAAAAAGTAGGTCCACAGATTTCCTATGGTGTTTGTCAAGAGTAGAACATTTATTATATAAAATATTTCTGTTTGGCCAAGCCAGGCCGTGTCTTTCCTCATTTTATGGCTTTTCTGAGGGCTTTTATGGACCTCACCCACTGTATTTCTATGTTGCTGACTTCTCCAATGATTCAGTCTGGTATATAGGAGGCAAAAAGAAAACCCAGGAAACCTACTGACATGTTGTTTCTTAGTTCCCATGGACACTTGCTGGCCTGCCTTTTCTCCACCTAGCAGTGTTTTTGTTTGTTTCATATGTAATGGCCATAGCTTTTAGTTGCTATTGGCAGAAAGAATAGGGAAAAGTACATCTACTCCATCTTCCCAAAAAGCAGAAGTCCTTTTTCATGTTTTCTCAAATTATTTAGTTTAAAATGTATTTTTCCAATGACAGTCCTATGGCTATATTTATTAATAGATAAAAGAATTATCTTTTCAGGTATAGAACTTTACCACATAAGTAGAATTGTGTGTTCATTAAAATTTGAATGCAAATAAAAACAAAAATTAGTTCTGATGATAACTGCCTTATTTTAATATTTACATAGAAGCTGCTGCATCATAAATATTGAGTTATGCTCTTATCCCTGTCAATCCTGGCTTTAAATAAATGTAAAACTTGGAAAATATTACTACATCTATTCCTTATTTAGCTTTTAACTAAAGAACAGAAAAATGTATTCCCTTATTAAAATTTGAAAAATATCTATTCTGTGAATATAATTTCTACAGATAGTATTTATCTATCTCTCTTCCACTATGCAAATATTCTCCCAGACTTGCCTTATCCTCATCATTTTTGTAAATACTGATAAATAAAAATTTATTTGCATGCATTATAGCTACAGAAAAGCAATGAAATAAGTTTTTTCTCATATGCTCTTGGTTTCCTTTGTAACTATATAGGAAGGAGAAGAAGCTGAAAGGAAGGAATGGAAAAGTAACTAAGGGTAAGTCTGGGCAAAGAGGGTAATAGGTAGCAAGGAGAAAAAATGAGTAAGTAGAGAGAGGAATGAGCACAAAGGAGTCATGATGGACTAATTTGGTGCTGTAGTTTTCAGGATATATTAAAACATTTCTTGATGTTGAGTCCCAGAATTTAAGTGTTCATCAGCAGATGAATAGATGAAGAAGATATGGTACATACAGAGAATGGAATTATTATTCAGCTATGAGAAAGAAGAAAATCCTTCCAATTGCAACAACATGGATAGAGCTTGAAGGTATTATATGAAGTAAGATAAGTCAGAGAAAGAAAATACTGTATGATATTATTTATATGTGGAATCTAAAAAAACCTAAACTTTTTAAAACAAGTAGAATGATGACTACCAGAGGCTGCAGAGTAGGGGGTCAGAATTGGAGAAATGTTTTAAGGGTACAAACTTGCAACTAGATGAATTCTTAGGGATCGGATGCACAACAATAATGATTATAGTCAACAGTACTATAGTATAAACTTCAAAATTGCTAAGAGACTTAATCTTAACTGTTCTCAACACAAAAAAGGATGTGATAATTATGTGAAATGATAAAGGTGTTGAGGGGTGTTGGGAAGATGGCGGCATTGTTGGAGCAATGGTAATCCCCTTCCCCTGTGCACAGATGAGAATCTGGCCAATCTGAGGAGAAACAGAGCAAGGGGCCACTGATATCGCAACATTTATGAAAATAGGACATCAAAAATTATAGCAGACATTGAAAAAAACAGATGGTAAGGAGACTGCTTCAGGATAATAAAGGCCCAGGGATCAGCGCGTGGACCAGGGAGGTTGCAGCCCCCAGGCCCGGTGCTCCTGGGTCTGCCTCAGGGTACCTGGGAGAGCAGAGTCACCACTCCCTCCCCTGACAAAAAGGATTGAGTAGCACCTGGGGAAGCCTAGTTGTTTGAAGGCACAGAGAGCGGAGTGAGACTGAGGGAAATTCTCACAGGGGCTGCAAGCACCCACACACAGCCCGAAGAACAGTGAGTGCCCCAGCCTGAGTGACCAAGGGCAGCCTGGCCGTGCGCTTGAGCCCCCAACCTGGTGAGTGTGTGGTTTTGTGCAAGACTCAGAACCCACAGCCCTGAACAAGGGAAAAGCATGGGCGTTCACAGGTTTCTGGAGCCTGCGGTGGTGATCTCAGGCATGCGTGCCCCCCTCTGGGATTCCAGACTCTCACACTGTGAACTCAGAAAAGATGCAGTGCTTCACGGGTTTCTGGAGCCTGCTGAGGAGAAGTTGGGGAAGTGCACAACCCCTTGAAATCCTCGGAGATTACACCATGAACCCGAAGCAGCAGATCAGTTCTGGTGAGAGTGGGTAGCTAGCCCTGGGGACAGTACCCGAGAGACTGACTGAGTTCTGACTGGGAAGGGTGAAAAGCAATCCAATCGCCCCTCAGCCTGCTGAAGACAGCAAGACAAGAAAAACTGGATTGGCCAGTTAGAAACCAGCAACTTTTTGTTTGTTTGTTTGTTTGTCTTTGTTTTTCTTTTGCTGCTGCTGTTGTTTGATTGTTTGATTTTGTCTTGCTTTTTAAGTAACTTTTTATTTTTTCATCCTACTGCTATTCTATTCACTGTAAATTTATCTCTCCTGCACTCCATCATCTATTTTTTTTGAGACTGCAAATTACTGCAAATATGTAGTATCTTTTTATCTCTTTTCTCACATTTTTTACTTTAATAGTACTTTGGTATTCTTTTTCTTTCTATATAATCTTCTTTGCTTGGCTGGTTATACTGTTGTTTGATAGGTTCCCCCTGTTATCTTATTCACAGTGTGTTGATAATTTACTGTCCTTCACTTGGGTTACATTAGTACACCACTTGAGGTTCTATACTCCTTATTCTTGCTATCTAGATCTCATAAATTCTGCCACATGATTGTTGCTTTAATATTACTGTAAATAAGACCTATTTCATACAATTGTAAATACTACTGAACACCCGTCCCAGATCTCAGCCCACTTCACAATTTCCTGAACTCTATTATTGTAGGGGTTATTTCTATTCTTTTATACACTACTCCTATTCACTATTCTTTATTCCCACCCTACCTCAGAATCTGACCTCCCACAGCCTCACAGCTTTCTATATCACCTAACAATCCTTTCCTCCCCAATAAGAGTCTTATCTTCTTTCCATCCTTTCTAAAACATGGCTAGTGGGGTGGAAGATCACGGTTAACACTATATATAGCCAAAGGATCTCCCATCTCTTCTCTACTGGCTGCTACTGTAAATATCATAGAATACTGTCTTGCTGTCTTAAACCATTTTGCCTTACTCCTCCAACTGATCACAAAAAACAGTAGGGGGAAGCTGTGAGTGCCAGGATACCCAAAAGAGACTGCACCACTGAATCTCACAGGTATTCTACCACAGAAGTTCACACAATAAACATAGAGAACCAGAACAGATCAATGTAAGAAACAGAGGCTAACAAGAAGAGTCTCACAAACAATGAGAAGACAGAGAAACAATCTGCAAAGGGAAAGGAGGAAGCCTCAGAAGCAATGCAAAATGAAATAGAGGCAACTCAACTATCAGATATTGAGTTCAAAACAAAGATTATCAGGAAGCTCAATGAGCTACCAGAAACTACAGGGAAGCTACAATGATCTCACTGCAAACTATATCAATATTAAAAAGTAAATAGAAACTATCAACAAGGGCCAAGAGGAAATGAAGAATACAGTTTCTGAACTGAAGAACACAGTAGAACGAATGAAAAGCAGGACTGATGAAGCAGAAGATCGGATCAGCGAATTGGAGGACAAACTAGCAAACAACACACAGAAACAGCAAGAAAAGGAAAAGAGGCCCAGAAAAGAGGCTTCATTCAGATAGAATGAAGAGGGATTAAGAGAAATGCAAGACAACATGAAACATAATAATATCCATATAATAGGGATTCCAGAAGGAGAAGAAGAAGAGCAAGGGATAGAAAACCTACTTGAAAAAGTGATGATGGAATAATTTCCAAACTTGATGAGAGGAAAACTCACACAAATCCAGGAAACAGAAAGAGTACCAATCAAGAGGAACCCAAAGAGGCCCACCTCAAGACACATCATAATTAAAATGGCAAAATTTCAAGACAAAGAGAGAATATTAAAGGCAGCAAGGGAGAAACAAGAAGTAACATACAAGGGAGCCCCAATAAGGCTAACAGCTGACTTCTCAAAGGAAAAAAATCCAAGCCAGAAGAGAATGGCAAGAAATATTCCAAGTAATGAGAACCAGATGTCTGCAACCAAAGTGTCTTTACCCAGCAAGACTCCCAATCAAGATAGAAGGTCAAATAAGAAGTTTCCCAGACAAAAGTCTAAAAGAATACACCTCCACCAAACCAGCTCTGCAAGAGATGCTAAAGGGACTGCTTTAAGGAAGAGAAGAAAAAGAGAGAGAGAGAGACCACAGGTACATAAATGGCAATGAATAAGAACCTATCAATAATAACCCTAAATGTAAATGGATTAAATGCTCCAAACAAAAGAAAGATAATAGCTGAATGGATAAGAAAACATGACCCACATATAGGCTGCCTACAAGAGACCCACCTCAGGTTAAAAGACCTGCACAGGCTGAAAGTGAAAGGCTGGAAACAAATTTTCCAAGCAAACAGACAGGGAAAAAAAAAGCTGGGGTAGCAATACTCATTTCAGACAAAATAGACTTCCAAAAAAGGGCCATAAAGAGAGACCCAGAAGGTCACTTCAAAATACTCAAGGGAAAAATCCACCAAGAAAACATAAATATTGTAAATATATATGCACAAAATATAGGAGCACCTAAATACACAAATAAAATCTTAGAGGACTTCAAGAAAGATATTGACAGCAACACAAGTATAGTGGGGGATTTCAACACCCCACTGTCAAAAATGGACAGATCTTCCAAACAAAATATCAACAAAGATATCGTGGCATTGAACAATACCCTAGATGAAATGAACTTGACTGATATATTCAGAACTATCCATCCCAAAGAAGCTAAATACACATTCTTTTCAAATGTACACGGAACATTTTCGAAGATAGACTACATGATAGAACACAAAACAAGCCTCAACAAATTCAAGAAATTTGAAATCAATACCAAACATTTTCTTGGATCACAAGGGACTGAAACTAGAAACCAACCCCAAGGAAAAAACCCAAAACACTCAAAATCATGGAGATTAAATAGCATTCTATTAATCAATGAATGGGTCAAGAATGGGATTAGGGAAAAGATTAAAAAATTTCTGGAAACAAATGAAAATGAACTCAAAACAACCCAAAGCTTATGGGACACAGGGAAGGCAGTCCTGAGAGGGAAGTTCATAGCAATATAGGCATACCTAAAAAAGATAGAAATATTTCAAACAAAAAACCTGACCCTATGTCTACAAGAACTAGAGGAACAACAACAAAGACAGCCCAGAGCAAGTAGAAGGAAGGAAATAACCAAGATCAGAGCAGAACTAAATGACATAGAGACTAAAAGCACAATTCTAAGGATCAATGAATCCAGGAGCTGGTTCTTTGAAAAGATAAACAAAATTGACAAGCCTTTAAGCAGGCTCATCAAGAAAAAAAGAGAGAATACCCAAATAAACACAATCAGAAATGAAAGAGGAGAAATTACAACCAATACCACAGAAATACAAAGAATTGTAAGAAATTACTACAAAGAACTGTATGCCAAGAAATTTGAAAACCTAGATGAAATGGACAAATTTCTAGAAAAATATAATCTTCCAAAACTCAATGAAAAAGAAGCAGAAAACCTGAACAAACCAATAACAGCAAACTAAATTGAACCAGTAATTTAAAAACTCCCAACACACAAAAGCCCTAGACCAGCCGGTTTCACAGGAGAATTCTACAAAGCATTTAAGGAAGAGCTAACACCTATCCTTCACAAACTATTCCAAAAATATCCAAAAAGACGGAAGACTCCCAAACTCTTTTTATGAGGCCAACATCATCCTAATTCAAAAACTAGATAAAGACACAACGAAGAAAGAAAACTTCAGGCCAATATCTCTGATGAACATCGATGCTAAAATCCTCAACAAAATACTGGCAAACAGCATCCAACAATACATTAAAAAGATCATCCACCATGACCAAGTGGGTTTCATCCCAGGCATTCAAGGATGGTTCAATATCCACAAATCAGTAAATGTAATACATCACATAAACAAAAGCAAAGACAAAAATCACATGATCATATCAACAGATGCTGAAAAAGCATTTGATAAGGTACAGCACCCATTTATGATAAAAACACTCAGCAAAGTGAGAATAGAGGGAACATTCCTCAACATAATAAAGGCCATATATGAGAGACCTACAGCCAGCATTATACTCAATGGACAAAAACTAAAATCTTTTCCACTAAGAACAGGAACAAGACAAGGTTGTCCACTTTCACCCCTTTTATTCAATATAGTATTGCAAGTTTTAGCCACAGCAATCAGAGAAGAAAAGGAAATAAAAGGCATCCAAATCGGAAAGGAGGAAACAAAACTGTCATTGTTTGCAGATGACATGATAGTATACGTAGAAAATTCTATAGACTCTACCAAAAAAGTGCTTGACTTAATAGACAAATTTGGCAAGACAGCGGGATACAAAGTCAATATCCAGAAATCAAAGGCATTTCTGTACATCACCAATGAAACAGCAGAAGCAGAAATCAAGGAAAAAATCCCATTTGAAATAGCAAAAAGAAAAATAAAATACCTAGGAATAAACCTAACCAAAGAGGTAAAAGATCTGTATTCAGAAAACTATATGCCACTGAGGAAAAAAATCAAGGAAGACACAAACAAATGGAAACATATACCATGTTCATGGATTGGGAGAATAAATATCATTAAAATGTCCATACTACCCAAAGCAATTTACACATTCAATACAATACCTATTAAAGTACCAATGGCGTATTTCACAGAAATAGAACAAACACTTCAAAAATTTATATGGAACCATAAACAACCCCGAATATCTACTGCAATGTTGAGAAAAAAGAGTAAAGTAGGAGGGATCACAATACCCAACATTAGACTATACTACAAGGCCACTGTAATCAAAACAGCCTAGTACTGACATAAAAACAGGCACATGGACCAATGGAACAGAACAGAGAGCCCAGAAATAAACCCAAGTCTCTATGGTCAATTGATATTTGACAAAGGAGGCAGCAGCATAAAATGGAGTAAAAATAGCCTCTTCAACAAATGGTGCTGGGAGAACTGGACAGTTATGTGCAAAAAAAAAAAAAAAAAATGAAACTAGAACACCAACTTACACCATATACAAAAATAAACTCAAGATGGATAAAAGACTTAAATATAAACCATGACACCATTAAAGTACTAGAGGAGAACATAGGTAGGGAAATCTCAGATATATTATGCAGAAACTTTTTTACTGACATGTTCCCTAGAGCAAGGGACGTAAAGGAAAGAATAAACAAATGGGACCTCATCAAAATAAAAAGCTTCTGCACAGCTAAAGAAAACAGTATCAAAATAAAAAGAGAATCAACTGTATGGGAAAACATATTTGCCAATGATACCTCAGACAAGCGTTTAATCTCCAAAATATATCCAGAAGTTACATGACTCCATGCTAAGAAGACAAGCAACCCAGTTAAAAAATGGGCAAAGAACTTGAACAGACACTTCTCCAAGGAGGACATACAGAAGATCCAAAATCACATGACACGATGTTCAATATCACTAGCTATCAGAGAGATGCAGATTAAAACCACAATGAGGTACCACTTCACACCAGTCAGAATGGCCATCATAAGCAAAACAACAAACAAGTGTTGGAGAGGTTGTGGAGGAAAGGGGACATTAGTGCACTGTTTGTGGGACTGCAGACTGGTACAACCACTGTGGAAAACAGTATGGAACCTCCTCGGAAAACTAAAAATGGATCTGCCTTTAGACCCAGCAATTCCACTGCTGGGACTATATCCTAAGAATCCTAAAACACCAATGCAAAAGAACCTTTGCACCCCAATGTTCATAGCAGCACAATTTACAATAGCTAAGTGCTGGAAGCAACCTAGGTGCCCATCAGTAAATGAATGGATCAAAAAACTATGATACTTTTACACAATGGAATTCTATGCAGCAGAAAGAAAGGAGCTCCTACCCTTTGCAACAGCATGGATGCAACTGGAAAGCATTATGCTAAGCGAAATAAGCCAGGCAGTGAAAGATAAATACCATATGATCTCACCTGTAACAGGAACCTAAACAACAAAACAGTGAAACAAGCAAAATATAGTCAAAGACACTGTAATAGAGGACAGGCATAAAGTGACCAGAGGAGAGAGAAGAGGGATTTTCAGGGGAAAAGAGGAAGGGTTTACAGGAACAAGTTGAAGAACACATGGACAAAAACTAGGGGGAGGGTGGTAATGGGAGGGAAGTGGGGAGGGATGGGTGGGCAGGCTGGAATGGGAGTAAAAGGGAGAAAACTGTTCTTCAACAATGATTAAAATAAAACAAAAATATTAGCTATTATCATTCATGGGAAATACCCATAACACTAAAAATAACTATATGTTTGTTATCGTAATGTTTATAACAGTTAAAAAATAAAATAATATTCCATCATCAAAGAAAAAAATGACAAAGGTGTTTACCAATGCTACTGTAGTAATCATATTGCAATATATATAAATGTGTCAAACCAACACATACGCCACTTAAACTGATGCAAAGCCAAAGGGGTGTAGGATCAAGGGTGGGAGGTGGTGATGAATGGGGTTGGGGGGTGGGGGTGGGGAAATAGAGACAACTGTACTTGAACAACAATTTAAAAAATTAGCTCTTTGTACATGTGAGATTGACTAGAGGTAAAGTACATGAAAATTGAGTTCATAAATGTTAAGGAATGTTTTTTTTTTTTTTTTGCCAGCATTGGCTCACATTCGCTTAATGTCTTCCTGTTAAAAATTATTTTACATTAAAATTCTGAGGATGTTTTGATGAAATATCTTCTTACTATCTTAGTTTGACCATCCAACTTCTAGCCCTGGGATGTAGCCCTTCCTATTGCTTACTATTCAATATGTCATTATAAGACATCATTTCCCCTCCCCGTTATTTCAATTAAAAAACACTTTATTTAAAAAATGATACAATGTCATATGTCAATTACATCTCACTAAAAAAATTACCCTCAAAATCTAAATTTAAGATGATAAGTTCTTCCCAGAACAAGACTGACTCAACTTAGGTGTTCCTAGTTTGGAAACCCAGCTTATTACTTGCTCTCAAAGGTGACCTCAGAGAAAGAGGGACCATGTCATTACTGAGAACCTGGCACATTGTCTGGTACATGACAAGCCATGAGTACATGCTGAAGGAATGAAATCTGGAGGGACACTACCCCTAAAGGGACTTAAACAATCACTTTCTTTTTTGCTGTTGTTCCAATACAGTTGTCTCCATTTCCCCACCACCACTTCTACCCACCCTAGCCATCCCCACCTCCCACCCTCGATCCTAACCCCCTTTGGTTTTGTCCATGTGTCTTTTATACATGTTCCTTGACAACCCTTCCTTCTCCCCCCACCCTCATTACCACTTCCCACCTCTCCTCTAGTTATTGTCAGTTTTGAACAATCACTTTCTGAAAGACATAACCCTTTGGAGATTCTAGGAGAAAGTTTGTGCACTTTGACACAAACACACTTGTGAACAAGTATCACTGCTAATGTATATGTTTAAGTGTTGTTATTCTAATCAGCAAATTAAAGAATGATATTTCAAACTTCTCTCAGATGGTTAGATCAGAGCTTGACAATGGTGATTTCTTAAAATTGTAGGAAATTTATGATCCATTTGTTTTATAAATGTGAGGTCTTTGGAATAAGGAGAGTTACAACTTGCAGAGAATAAACTTTAGTCACAGCAAGCACACACTCCAGTTTCTCTGATATGATTGGTGAAGGTGGCACAGTGTTGTGGTTAAGGATCTGGAGCCAAACTACACAGGTTCAAATTTGGATTCCACCATTAACAAGGTGTGTGACCCACCATGGGTAACTTTAACCCTTGTGTGTATCAGTTTCCTCAAGCGTAAGTGAGAATGATGAGACAATAGTTGCTTCCTCAAAGAAGTGTGAAAATTGAATGATATGGCAGATAATTAACACTGCATAAATATACATTCTTTAAATTGCTATCATTACTTTGAGTAGTTCTCTAAAATGTTCATTATGTCTTGTGGCAAAAGTATGTATACTGGGGTTGAAATTAGAATTTTCAGAAAGGAAAGAGAATGGATAACAAAGTTCAATGACATAGCTTCTTCTCTAGGACATGGGTCTTACCCAACAGCAGCTCTCCTCCATTCCCCAGAAGATCTTGTAAGAGAACAAACCAGGTAGTTTGTCAATCAGACAACCAAGCACTAGAAGCAGCAATCTGCCAGGGGTCTGCCCTGAGGGCAGCAGATGTGTCTGGAATGTGTCTGGCCATACCCCAATTGTTGCTCCAGGGCAGCAGGAGTAGGTATGTAGCACAGCTATCCTTGCTGTTGATTGTGCTGGGCTGTCCCACATGCATGCAGCCTGGCATCCCTGCACCTGCCAGGAAGAGTATGAGAGGACCCCCAACTCCTTCAGTGGTGAGTCATAGAGTCTTCTGCTTGCTTTCCTTCCAGTGTCAAACACTAAGACCTAGCATCATAAATGAGAAAAAAAAGTCAACAGCATGGAGCATAGTGCTAGCAAGGCCAAGTCTGAGTCTTCAGTTCACAAATGCTTTAATTAGCTTTTCATGAATTGACAGATCGTTCCACAGACCCTGCCAGCCTTGTTGCAAGGGTGTTCAGGATAACTATTACCATTGCCAGAGAGACCATTTGAAGCTCAGACTCAGGACCACCATCGCTAAAGGAAAGTGGACCAATGACAGTATGATGCAGGCTTCTATTTACCTGCAGTATATAACAGCTGTCTGTCCTATACCTTATGATTGGCACACTATGCATTACTCGTTTCACTCTAAGTGTATTGAGTACATGTTATGTAAAAAGCACTACACTACGCTCTCTATAGCTGCAAAATTATGTAAGACAAAGTGAAGAGGAAAGGGGAAGGCAGAGAGAGGAAAGCAGAGAAGAGCAGATGGGGCAAGAGGAGGCAGGAAGCGGAGGAAGGAGGGGAAGAAGGAAAGTTTACTATCTTAAAAAGCCACAATTACTGTGGGGCTTTTTAAAAACATATGAGTAAAGAGCACTATACCCATTCACACATGAGAAAGAAAGAGGCTTAGAGAATTTAAAGAAGAAAATGATGTCCACACACAAAACTTTCAATAATTTTTTTTTCACCTGTTGGAACTTGAAATGATGATAGAAAGTGATCTGGGCTGGAGTCAGAAGCTATCCATTCTAGTCAGCCCTGTGATGATCTGGGTGATTTTGGCCAAGTCACAGGATGACCCCACCCTTTGTCCCTTAGCCTGTAAATGGTGGGTTGTACTATCAGTCCACAGAGCCTTTCACTCACTTGCAGTAATGGGTTCAAAAAAATTAGTCTGCCTGCCATAGGCAGAGCCTGCACCATGTACTTCACCCCATTGCCACCATCGCCTATTATCTTGTACCCTGACACTTCCCACTTTGGTCACCTTCCTAAAACCATTTAAGTTTGCAACCTCTGTATAGTCTAAATCTTTCCACATCCCACAGCTTAGCAGTATGACTCAAAATGACAGATTTTTTCCCAACACTTATATGATAAATTCATTTGCAGCTTTCAGATCTTGAAATACTGGCTTTGTTCTGAATAGACCACCTGAAATAATTTAATGTCCATGGTATATCCAAAGACTTAATTCCCTGTACTAATCCACCTAATAGTCAGCTCTTTGAAGTGACATATAAATCAACCCAATTTCTAACAGACATCCAAAGAATTGGGTAAGATGAAAGTAGGGGTTTAAAGAAAGGTGAGTATTTGATCTCACAGTATAAAACTGGCTCAGAACTACACCCCCTTTGTGTTGAGTACTGACCTGAGCTTTCTGTGGACAGTGAAGAAATTCTTGGAGTGGTAATAATGTAGCATTCAATCAGACAAATTGGATCTGTGACGTTCACAGGTGAACATACAGTTTTCCACATGGTATTTTTAGAATTATTATGCAAGATAAATAACATACAGAAAAAGAGTCAACTGTTAGAACACACCTGCTTCTTTCTTCCCTTGTTCTCTTTCCTTCCAAGAAAGAAAGGAACTTCATTCACCAATGAAATAAAGTTGCCAGTAGAATGTTCAGGTGCCACCTCTGAGGGCCCCCCAGGCCACCATCTCACTCTCAGTGCCAAGCCAATACTCGGCACTCTCTCCCCTGCTAGTATCTCTGTCTAGTAGGCTTACTTCCAGCTGCAAGGTCAGATGCCTGTTCCTCCAGATACCTAGAACCTGTCTGCCACACCTGGACCAGGTGGCACTTCATGTTTGCAGTCTGACTAGTGTTACATGTGACTGCAGGAGCAGGCACATGCAGATGAAGGTACTTAACACTTCAAGGAACTGAGGCCTTTTTTAAACTTGGGAGTAGGGAGAAATGGAGAGATAAAAACAAGGTGCACAAAAGCTCAGATGCTTGGAAACAGCCAAGCACTTGTCCAAGGCTAGGAATGGGTGGGGCTGGGGCAGCCTGCAGGAGTCCTTGTTGGTGAGGGAAATGCCAGTCACATCACTGTCACCCTCAGAAACACAGTCCCTTAGGAAGAGAAAAGATGAAGAGCTGGTAACTTTGTTATGGGTGGTATGAGGACAACACTGAAGAGGAGTCTAGAGCTCATAGGACCCAGGTGGCTCATAGCTCTCTTGCAGAAGACTCACAAGGTTCTTGGCTCTGAACTGCCCGTATGCCCCTGCACAGCATCCCTGTAATTCTCTGATTCTCAGACAGCTCTTTTCTCTCTCCATTTACCTCTGTCCTCTCAGACAGGCACACAGTATGGAGGCTCTGTGAATCTTCACAAAAGCAATTTGATTTCCTATTAAAGAGAAGGCAACATGGTGACTTCATTTCAGGGCAAAGATGACCTTTTAGAAAGAAAGTATTTAAACAATAACCATGCTGGATTTGTGCTGTGATTAAAAGGTGAAAAATGTTTTTAAAATCTTTAATAAGAAATTCTTAGTATACGTCAACAGCACCATTCCACACCAGGTGTATGCATGAAAGCCAAAGGAAGGGTGTCCATCTAGAGGTTTGTCACCAGTCTCAAACACCTGCATATTTGCCCATCCCAACAACTGACTAATTTGTTTAATTTTTATCTGAGCATTTGCTGCCATGAAAATAAAACATAAACTATAGGAAATTTATACATTCAATTACTAAATTAATTTTTCTCATTGACTATTTTTATATTTCTAACTACAGATAGAAACAAAATAATCTGTACCTTCTTGAGAAAGAAAAATTTTGAATTTTTTCCCAGAACTTTGTTCATCAGAAAATAGAAACAACTAAAATTTTCAGAACTACTATGATGATATATCTTTTCTCTGCCTGAGTTTATACTAAATAATCAACAAGAAAAAATTAATTGAGCACTTGAATATATAATTGTCCTATAAATGCTTTATATTTGCTTTATGATATCAAATACTCAAATAAAAATTAAGCCAATTGGTCAATTGTTTGGATGGACAAACATACAGGTGTTTGACATCAGTGACAAACTTCCAGATTGTCACACCTCCTTCTGTTTTCATGCATATGCCTGACATGATATGGTGTTTTAAATGTATGCTGAGTGTGGTAGATGTATGCTAATTTACCTCAGATTCAAAAGGTTCATCTCTTGTGTAACAACAAAATTTCCACAAATGATAACAGAGTATTGATACTATCCTTTAAAATATTTTAAAATCATCATGTGAGATTCTAGCAGTAAAAATAATTCGCGTGCCATCACAAAGTGTATACTGAGAGTCAAATGAATGCAAACTAAAAATTCTCATCATTATCAAGTAATATTTTGTTTTATCCCCTTGGTACCTAATACCATAGAGTTAACCTGTGCTTATACAACAAATATATTCTTGGCTTCAAAAAGACTTTAAAAGGATTTTGATTGCAATAAAACTATTCCAACCTTTCCAGGACCTAAGAGTATGGGGCACTTGTTAATAACAAAAGTACAGCCCTTGACTGAATTTCCAGACTGCTGTTATCACAATGTTATATTAGATAAATTTAAGAAACACGAAAACATTGTATGCATTTAAATTTCTGATTTAAGAAATAAAATTATTTGAATAATTAAATGTAGATTAATTAAATGAAAGAAAAAGAAAAGTTTCAATTATCAATTATACTGTTCATCAAATTCTTTACCAAAAATGTTTTAAGTCAATGAGTATTAATTGAATTGGCCAAAGAATTTGTTTGTTTTTTTCCATAAGATTACTCTAGTAGCACTTAGTTGACTTTAACGTCATTTGAAACAATTTTGTTATATTGTATTGTGACAATTGTCATATTAGCATGCATAAAAAAACTTAACAAAATTGGTGAATTTTTGTGTAGTCATTTTAATATTGAAGAGGCAAGAAAATGCAACGTTTTCAGCATATTATGCTTTATTTCAAGAATGGTAAAAATGCAACTGATACACACACAGAAAAATTATGCAGTGTATACAGTGGCCCCTGTGACTGATTGAATGTGTCAAAAGTGGTTTGCGAGGTTTCATGTTGGAGATTTCTCACTGGACAATGCTCCACAGTTGCGTAGACTAGTTGAAGTTGATGGCCACCAAATTGATATATTAATTCAGAATACTCAATGTTATCCCACACGGGACATGGCTGACATACTCAAAATATCCAAATCAATAAAGTTATTGATAAAAATGGAGAATGTGTTTTTTACTTTATGGAAAAAACTAAATGGACTTTTGGCTAACTCAACAGGTATTTAAACAAATTATAAAAATCTACCTGCCTTATATCTCATATGCAGAATTGAAATCTTATGTACCATTCTGCCCTGGGGGCACACTGGGTAATTATATATATATTTAAGATCAAGGTGTATTATAGTCCGATTTTGCTGAATATTTTATCAGAGGCGATCCACTTGCTTTACAGAAAATAACCTATGACAAACAAACTTCTACTTACCATAGCCTTTCTTTTGTTTAAAATAAAAAGTGTTCTGTACCTGCTTGCTCCCCACAACCAGAGCTCCCTATCAATAATTCTATTCTGAAGGATGAGAGACCCCTAGGTGGGTGGAGGTAAGAACCAAACACACAGGAGAGGCCAGTGTTCTGTGCCAATCGCTATGCACTTGTTAATGAGGCTGACATGTTTGGACGAAGCAACCCAATTTGCATTTGTCACCAGAGAGAGACATTAGCAGTCTGAATACTGAGAGGGACAGATGTGCCCCAGCAGGACTGCCACCTCAGACAGCCTGCTGTTCTACCAACACCAGGGAGGCTGCCAGCTTATGGGACAACCCCTCACCTCTGAGGAGCCCATGGTACTACTGCCAGACACATAAAAAGAAAAGAGAGACATATGTTCTTCCTCAAGGCCCTGGGGTCTTGGCTAATGGGCAAGGGATAAACTGGCTGGCGCCCTATTATGTGCTAACTCCAAAGTCCTAAGGGATTGTTTATTGTCTTTTAAGTATGATGCCCTCACCTTTTCTAATTCTCCACTCACCCACCTCTTCTGTGTTCCTGAGAGATGCAAAGATTTTACCAGATTTGATTTTTGAGTTGGTGTGTGCTGCTTTATTGGTGTCATCCAATTGTCATTCATCAACTTTTGGTTCTTTCAAATCTCTGAAAACAGTAACAGCCCAATTTAGTACAGTTTAGATTACCTGGTTTTATTCCTTAGTAGATGGAAATCATACTGATTTAATATCGGATTTTCTCTATAAGTGTATTTTCATTATAAGATTTTTACATTAGACTGAATCAGAATTCCCATTTTGTAAAATTTTTATGCAACCTAGTGGTGTAAGTCAGGAAGAGTAAGCACTCTTTTTCTGTAAAGAACACAAAATAAATTGTTAGGCTTTGGGTGTCTCCTTTACAACCACTTCCCTCTGCCAGTGCTGGTGAAAGCCACCACAGATAACTGCTCACAAATGAGTGGCCAGGGCCAGAAAACAACAAAACTTCATTTATAGAAACAGGCAGTGGGTCAGCTTTGTCCTACAGACTGCAGTCTAATCACCTCTGTTTAAAGATTCTTTATCTATCTGTCTATTGTCTATCTATCTATCTATCTATCTATCTATCTATCTATCTATCTATCATCTATCTATCTATCTAGGGTGGGAGGGAAGGACAGAAACGTTGGCTGGGTGCCTCTTACACATACCCCAACCAGAGACCCAACCCACAACCCAGGCATGTGCCCTGATTAGGAATTGAACTGGTGACCTTTTGGTTCAGTTCACCCAGCCGAGCCACACTGGTTGGAGCTGTTGCTCTCTGTTTAAAACAAGATCACTCCTAAACTAAATAACCAGGTTTTAGAATTTTCTCCTGGTTTGCAGAGAGCAGAAAGGCAGGAGTATAAAAGCCAAACATCCAGAGCCTGATATTGGCTCCTTCTCTCACAGCTCAACAACCTAGTGAGTCACTTCACTTCTCTGGGCCTGCACAATGAGGCTAGGGCTTACTCTCAGGAACCAGCATGCTATCAGGACTAGATGGCATGATGTTTTACAAGCTTGGTAGAGTGAAGTAAACAGTAAACACACAATAAAGTGTTAGTCTCTCCAAACTCTCTGCAAGATTTGTCACTGCTCCCTACCCTTCTATCTTGAAACCTTCCACTCCTCACACCCTTCTGAGTCCCCTCCTCCAACCACCCCATGTCAATCTCCTTTTAGTTAATTCCTTTTTTCCATTCTGGACAACTATCTACGAGTGTCCTGGAAAGTTCTGGCCTCAGTCCTCCTCTCCTTGGGTGATGATACAGTTGGAGGAGGGGAATCTTTTCCTCTACCCTCTTAGTTCAGTAATTGGAAGCTTGTTAATTAAACTGACCAAAAAAAAATTATCAAGAGAAAAGACAAATTTTAACTGATACACATATGCAGGGATTCACAGTAAGGTGGTTTGAATTCAGGGCTTAAATACCAACTTATAGAAGCGGAAGGAAAGAACAATACTCATGGGAGAATATATGACTTCTTACTAGAGCCAGAGGGGAAAATGGAAAAACAAATGACTTTTGAGAAAGATAGAAACCCTCAGGAGAAGAGATGGGAGATATATCTCATTGCTTCTGTACCTAGCACAACGTGGGAACTTACCAAATCCTGCCCTGTCCCCTGTTATTTGGATCTTTTCTTCCCATCTGAATGAAATCTGTTTAAGGTAAGAATTGTCCTCTCCCATGTTGGGGCTCCTGTTCTGCTGGTGGTGACCTGCTAATAGCAAGCACCGCAGTGACATGTTTTATATCAGCAGTTTCTGGGCCAATGTTAGACATGGATGACACATGCTAGACAAATTTGAATGTGTTACTTCTCAATGAAGAGAGGGAATAGATCACAGTGGTGATAGCTGGATCAATTACCAGCTCTCTCATGTAAAGCTGGTGATTTCTGGGCAAGTTCTTTTTCTGTTCTGCACTTTTATTTATTCCCCTATAAAATAAGGGTAATGGTAGAATTTACTTTTGACCAGAGGTCATACTTAGGACTTCACTCACTCTCCATGCATCCTAGTGATAATCTGCAAAGGTAAAGATGAAATTCTTGGTATGTAATGTGTAGGTGTGGTGAAAACTGGAAATAAGAGACAAGAAAGCATAAATTTTGACAACTTTTGGATACCCCTACCAGACAACCTGTAGCAATATCTGTTTATTCAAGAGAAACAGATCAACGTTATATTTAAGTTCAAAAAAGGGTATACAATTCCACTCTCTGAAGTAGGATTTGTGTAAGCTATGAGGTCTTGATTCCCCCATTGGCCTCCTGGCACTCATGTCAGTGCACTGTGGGGAACACAGAAAGCAAAGGGTACCCAAAGCTGCCAGGTCTCTCTGATTTGTAGACCTGCATTTGGGAGATCCTGGGACCTGTTTATTTTAGACAGGTTGGGAGGGTAAAGTTGTGATGAGGACATCAACCAAACAAAGATACATTGCAGAGAAGCCCCTGCCATCTGCCTGAGATGGGCCCAGTGCAGGAAAGCAGTCAATAAATGTTGTGTAGTATGATTGTCAGGAAAATATCTGGAAAATCCCAGAAAACTTATCTTTTTCTCACTTTCCCATAAATAAGGAGAGACTATCTACAGGGAGACCCAGCCCCAGGACTTCTAACTGTAGTCACATGCCATCAGGAAAAGAGGTCTTTGTCAGAGAAATCTGAAGGAAAATTTTCTTTTAGATAGGTTTTCACTGTATGAAAATATTTGATGGGAAAAAAAGTTATTTAGGGAAGAACTTTCTAAAGAATATAGAGCATTTCACAGGTGTCTGTGTCTTAAAACCCTGCCTTGAGCCCTGATATCTGCCTTGTGGAGTGGGCACAGTCTTAGGTTTGATGGATGTCTTTGGTGTGTAACAGTTGAAGCCTGTCCTATAAAAGGGAAAACAGAGGCAAGGAGGAACAGCCTGAGTAATCTGCTTGAACCCTCTGATATTGCTTCATCTGTTGAAATAAATCTTACCTACGAGTCTGGAAGGTTACAAATGAAAGAACTATGTGAGGTAATCAGGCTTCATCACATCATCCCCTCTCATCACCTAGACATTAGTAGACTCAAACACAAAGCTATTTGGGAGGGACTAAAAGGCAATAATAATATTGGTCACTGACTCTGGTGCAATCTCTTTGGAGTGTGAAGCAAATAAAATATCAGTTCTTGTTCTTGAAGAAAATTTGACTTAATCAGAGAGTCAGGACTAACCAACACAAGAAGAGCAAAGCACAATACAACTTCAATACTTTGATTTTCTGAGAAATGAATCACTATATTTAATGTAAAAATTTTATACTAAGTAGAATAAACTTTTGACTCCCTTTTTTATTGTAGAATAAGTAGGATGATACCTAATTTTGACATTTTACTATAAACATTATGTAACCTAGCTACTTTGAGATGTCTTACAATGTTGTCCTGGCAATTTGTTCTATCTCCTGGCTCTTCCCTGCAAACAAAATAGCATTGACATTTCATCCTGATTTTTTTTCTTCTTTTTTGGTTTATGCCTATTCCAATTCAATATGCACAAATAAAGTTAAAATTTAGTCAGACTGTCAAAAAATTAAAAATAAAAATAAATGAAACTTAAATACTCTGCAAGTAGTGGTAAATGAATGAATATCACTGAGTGTGTGTATAAGCAAGTCACTAGAGATGTATAAGAAGGAAGCTGAGGAATATCAACCCAAACTCTGGTAATGTAGCTAGTTAGTTGGAGCATCATCCCACTACACCAAGGGTGTGGGTCCGATCCTCAGTCAGGCAGGGCACATACAAGTGTCAACCAATGAATGTTTAAATAAGTGAAACAACAAATCAATTTCTCTCTCTCTGTCTCTCTCTCTCTCTCTAAAATCAAACAATAATCTTTTTCATTAAAAATATATCAACACTGACTCATCTGAAAGGGAGGAAATAGACCTGATGGTTTCCCAGGTTTATGGAGCAACTGCTCTGGGACTTGGACACCTGAGAAGTTGAAAGAGTTCCAATCAAGTGGACTCTGCTTTAAAATAATAATGGATGAAAATTCAGGTATAAAAAAATATAAATTAATGAATATTCATTCAACAGGGTACTTTCCATCTAAATAAGCATGAAGGACAGAGTCAATTCAAAAAACCCTGAGTGCATTTAAACTATGATCCAATTTGCATAAATTTGACAACATAATCTTTAAGTAAATCCATCTACTCACATGTATAAATTACAGATATTGTTTCTGCATATATGTTATTTTTAACAAACATAAGAAATCTTACATAAGACAATAACCTTCCTTCTTAAGTTGTTTGGTGTGTTTGTATGTGAGTGAAAGAGCAACTGAATAAACCTGGCTTTCATAAGTATAAATTTAAATATTAGGGAGTCATATTTGACCATGAATTCAGTTATTATTATTGCTGTGAAAGGTCTATTTCAACTCTTGGAAGGCAAGAGAACTATAAAACAAAGTTTCTTTAAAATAAAGTGTCTCTTTCTATGTTTTTTTTTTCTCTAAGTAGCCAAGAAAGAAGTTGAAGGATTTGGCTTTTCCTCTACTGACTTCCTTTTTTTCCTGAAAACATTCAAAGGAAAGTCTTAAGCTAAAATACTTATAACTTGCATAGCTCACAAAGAAGTCATCCCTTACTTTTACTGGCATGAAAGTCAACCTGCCCCAACAGCAATCTGGAGGAAAAATGAAACAAGTCAGCTGCCTAAGGAGACATGTCTATGGTTTTGTACACAAGTGAAGAGAAATAATGAGATGGTTAATCAACCAACAGCTCCATTCTTGCAAATAGTCCAGTATCTTATCTTATCAATGAAATTACATTACTTAAATAAATTAAATTGACCCTTCCTTCATTCCCTGACTATAAAAACTTAACCTTGATGTTGAATGATTCCTTAACGCATTACCCTACTCTAAAAAATTCAAGTTGGAACTGAGTAGAACCCATTTTTACTGAACACTTTCAGCTCCCCAATGAAATGAGAACTTAGTTTCACATCAGTAACTTTCAGAATGGCAAGAATTTAGCATAATAATAATTTGGTTCAAGGAAAAAAGAAAAAGAGAAAGAACTCATGGGCACAGACAACAGTCTGGAGATTATGGGAGAAGAAGGTGAAAGGAAGTGGAAGAGGGCATGGGAGGATAAATGGTGATGGAAAAATACAATAATATATATAAATAATAATAAGTCAATTTTTGGTGTTAACACTCTGAGGTAAACCTGAAACAAAAGACCCCAACTATTTTGAAAGCTCAAATAGTGCCCAGAAATACATAGTTTCTCAAACTTGGGAACTGAGGTTCTCCTCAGATATAGAAAAAAGATAAATTCTTTTCTGAGTAGGTATAATAGTTACATTTGTAGAGAGATGGAATTCCCAGCATTCCATTTTCCCAGCATGCTCTTGCTCATGGGAATACATCTCCTATCGGATGCTGCCTCTGGGGTGTGTGTGTGTGTGTGTATGTGTGTGTATTTATACTACATATATAAGTTCTCCTGCTATTTTATGTTTTCCACTTAACATAATATGATATGGTTGACAAGCTTGACTCCTTTTGGGGTGTGAAAAACTGTAGCTCCAGTTGAAGTCACAGGTAGCAATAATATGACATGGCAGTCAAACAGAAACATTAGACCTGAGGTAATCTCCTTCAAAAATACCTGAGGGATGGAAATGTGGTATTCCTTTTACTGGGCATATAGCATTAGTACTCAGGAGTAAAATTTTATGCTTTATTTAAAGACATCAATAAATTCCAGTCAATGGTTCTCTTTGGCAATTGTTTGCTTATAACTGATTTACTGAGAGTCAACAGCCTACTAGGAAAATGCACCTGTTTTGAGAAACATATACATTGACGATGAAAGATTAATTCTACCACTTTCCATTGCTATCTAACATTCCTATAGCATTGAATCTGGCTAACACCCTTTGATTTTCAATTCCATGTATTCCTGCTAATTTTCTAATTTCTAAGGGGAAAGCATATTAAACAGGTATAATGCAGCCAGTGGAACTCATTGGTGTTGCTTTGTTAAATGTAAGTGGATTGGGAGCTCACATTTCTGTGTAAATCACTACACATAATTAAAAAAAGAATAGTTTAAACTTTATGGGCAAAGCAGCTGAAAAAATAATTGAAGACATCTAATCCTTGTGAGCAATTAGAATTTAGAATCCATTAATGTTTAAGTCATAGGCTTTTACTAACTAAACACTGTGATTTATGAAAAGGCATATATATGTGTGTGTGTGTGTGTGTGTGTGTAAAAAGATTTTTTCATGGTATTTTTTGGAGTATCCTTTAGCTTATTTGGAAGATGGTTGGTTTTTGTGTTTGCTTGTTTGTTTAGAAAGAATATGAAATCCAACTGTAATTCCCATGTTATAACTATGAAAGTAAAATTCTTTGTTGTATTAACTCCATTTTCTATTTTAACAAGTTTAGAGTTCTACAGATCAAAGAAGAAAAAAAGTAGCAAAATAATATCTTTATTAACACTGAGTTAGAATAAGGTTATTTAAATCATCAAAAGGAATTTTCATTTAAGAGTCAAAGTAGCCCGTGGAGTAAAGCCAAGCCCTTATTTCCTGGAGCAGAGGGGTACACATGCTAAGCAGCAGGAAGTCTTGGAATGCAGAAAACCCAAGGTGCATCAGAGCCTCATTTGGGGAGATCCTGGGTAAGGACAGCTGTTCCAATTGTGAGACACAAAACTAAAACAGGATTTAGCATTTTCACCAGGACATAGATGAAACCATGAAACCAACAGGTGTCTAGCCTCTGCTTTCAAGCACAAATAAGCCATTTAAAATTAAACTTTCCTGATTTTATTTGCATTTGCTAACTTGCCCACCCTAATTTATGGGAAGCTTTACATATTGTCAGGGCTCAAAGACCAACAGACAGGATAGAGAAAAACTACCAGATTTTTTTGTCCCCTGGGTCCTGCTTCTCAACCTTGATTCTCATCTCTTCAGTAATGTCCAACTGTGGTTATTTCTGGAGACTTTTTCCTTGCTGTTTACTCCTCTGGAAAATCAAGGTTGCTAGCAGGTAAATTTGACAAATGTTATCTTATGTACTAACAGGAAGTGAATGCAAACAATATCTATTTCCTCTCCAAGTTCATAAAGTTCATGAAGTATACTTGGACAAGTTTAGTTTTACATGCTTTAAGAAATAATGCTGAGCCTACCAGGCACTAGATTTCTGACTCCCTGTACAGGGCCTCAGGAGTGGGAACTGGGCCAGAGCATCCAGTGGGAGCAGAACAAGTGGTGGCAGTGCTCAAGGGGAAAAAGAAAGTGGGACAGCAAGAACCCCGCCATCATTTCATATTATAGTTTTGCTGCTGGACTCTTCCCTCCCTTTCCCTACCCCATCAGAGTGATACAAGAATTTGAAAGAATACAATGCATACAGATTATATTCTATTGATTTGCAAGAGACAGAGAGAGAAGAATCAGAGTGAGAGAGAAATATCAATGGGTTGCCTCCTGTATGTGCCCCAAGTGGGGATACAACCCCAACTGGGTATCTAACCCACACCTGGAAGCCCTCTCAAGACAGTGCAGTGACTTGGGACATTTACTGACACATCTCTGGACCCAGTGCTGATAGAAGCCCACTTTGCAGAGCAGTTTGGCCCACCTTGGGAGCAGCTAAGACCAGAGGAATCAGCCACAAACTGTGGATTGCTTATAGCTTTAAAAAGGCTGTTGATGGTCAGATATGAACAGCACCTGACATTCACTACACTGGACTCAGACATCTCAGTAGCTTCCAAAGGGATAAACCAGTAGGCAAGCACCAAATTCTGCTGAGACCAATTCACTTGGGTTTTTTTTTTCACTATTTTTGTTCTTTTTCATAGCCTTTTTATTATTTTTAATATATTTTTCTTTTTCTTTTATTGTTGGTGCTCTATTTTTTCTTTCATATCTCCTATTTTACTCTTACCTTTGATTACTCCATTGTGCCCTTCCTGTCTTCTTTTATTATTTGTTACTTTTTCTGGGTTCCTTTTTTCCATTTTCCTCTTTCAATTCATAACTAGTATTAGTTCTTATCTCCTTTCTCCTCTCATAATCACTTTTCTTTCTTTTGGTCTTCTCATATTCTTTTTCCTTTTCCCCTTTCTCTATTATTCCATTTCTCTTTCTGCTTTTATTTTTCCTTGCTCTCTTGTCATTGATATTTCTGTTGTGTGGGGGAGGGAAATGCTTGTTTTGGTATTGTTTTTGTGCTGTTTTGCTTTGTTCTGACAGCACCTATACAATACAACAGTATACAATACATGGTGGGGATTAAGCCTCTTTGTCAGCCAGCCAGAAGAAAGTCCCACCAACAAATGGGCCAATAACAATCAGGATCAAAACACAACAGGAGAGTTACATAACCCACAAAAAGGACATTCCTAGAACAACCAGGAGATCAAGGAGTCTGTATGATGGGGTCTCACAGTCCAAACACATAAGGCCACAGCAGAAGACTGAGAATCAAAGCAAATCCATCTAACACAAAGAGCCAACTAAAATGAGGAGAAAAAAACAACCCCCAAAAGAAAAGAAAGGTAGAATCTCCAAAAAAGAAGCTAAATAACATCAAGGCAAGAAATTTATCAGACATACAGTTCAAAATAATGTTACAAGTATGCTCTCGGAATTTAGTGAGAACTACAGAGAACTTAGTGGTAACTACATTAGCATGAAAAAGGACATAGAAACCTTGAATAAGAACCAGTTGGAAATGAGGAAAAAATATATGAAAAATGAATGCTCTAGCAGGAATTAAAAGTAGGCTAGATGAAGCAAAAAAAAAAAAAACAACAAATCAGAGAGTTGGAGATGAGGTAGAAAAAAACAACCAAAAAAAAAAACAACAAAATGAAAGAAAACTCAAGAAGAATGAGGATAATTTAAGGGTGCTTTGGCACAACATGGAATGTAACAATATTCATGTCATAGAAATACCAGGAGAAAGACAGCAAGAGGTAGAAAACCTGTTTGATGAAAAAAATGACAGAAAACTTCCCTAATTTGGTACAGGAAAGAGTCACACAAGTTCAGGAAGCACAGAGAGTCCCAATCAAGATGAACACAAAGAGGTCCACACCAAGACACATCCCAATTAAAATGGCAAAATTTAAAGATAAAGAAAAAACCTTAAAGGCAACAAGAGAGAATCATCTAGTTACCTACAAAGAAAATGCAATAAAGCTACCACTGACTTCTTAGCAGACACACTATAAGCCAGAAGGGACTGGTATTAAATATTCCAAGTAATGAAGAGGAAAGAGCTGCAACCATGACTACTCTATCCAGCAAGGCTCTCATTTAAAATAAAAGGTGAAATAGTTTCTCAGACTATAAAAAGAAGACTAAAGGAGTAAAGTTCCACCAAACCAGTGTTGCAAGAGATGCTAAAGGCACTGCATTATGGAGAAGACAGAGAGAGAGAGAGAGAGAGAGAGGGGAACACAGCTACAAAAGGAAAAATGGCAATGAATAAGCACCTATCAATAATAACCTTAAATGTAAATAGATTAAATGTTCCAATCAAAAGGCATAGGATAGCTGAGTGGACAAGAAAACACAATCTGTGTATATGTTCTCTACAAGGGCCCCAACTAGAACAAAAGATTTAAAAAGGCTAAAAGTGAAAGGATAGAAAAATATTCGAAATAAATGGACATAAAAAGAAGCTGGGGTAGCAATACTTCTATAAGAACAGACTTCACAAAACAGACTTCAGAACTAAAGCTATAAAAAGAGAACAAAGAAGCTCACTACATAATACTTAAGCTAGCAGTCCAACAAGAGGATATAACCCTTATAAATATATATGCACCTAACTTATGAACATTCAAATATGTAAGGAAAATCTTGGAGGACTACAAAAATAATATAGAGAGCAACACACTTAGAGTAGGAGATTTTAACAACCCATTGTCAACAATGGACAGCTCTTCCAGACAAAACAAACAAGCATAAAGCATTAAACAACACACTAGATCAAATGGACTTAATTGATATTCTCAGAACATTTCCTCCAAAGAAGTGAATTATACATACTTCTCAAATGTACATGGATCATTTTCAAAGATAGATCACATGGTAGAACACAAAACAAGCCTTAAAATTTTCAAGAAAATTGAGATCATATCAAGCATTTTCTCTGATTACAGTGGTTCAAAACTAAAAACCAACCTCAAGGAAAAAAAAAAATTTAATACATGGAGGCTGAATAACATGTTATTAAATAATGAATGAATTAACAGTAAGATTAAGGAAGAAATTAAAAAGTACCTAGAAAAGTTGAAAATGAACACAAAACATCCCAAAACTGATGGGACATAGCAACGGCAATCCTGAAAATGAAGTGTGTAGCATTACAGGCCTATATAAAGGAGATAGAAAAATCTCAAATAAACAACCTAATCCTATACCTAAAAGGACTAGAGAAGCAACAACAAACAAAGCCCAAGCAAGTAGAGGAAAAGAAATAATCAAGATCAGAGCAAAATTAAATGACATAGAAGCTAAAAAAAACAATTCAAAGGATCATTGAATCCAGGAGCTGGTTCTTTAAAAAAAACAAAATTGACAAACCCTTAACCAGAATCATCAAGAAAAAAAGAAGGCACAAATAAATAAAATCAGAAATGAAAGAGAAGTAACAATTGATACCACATGAATACAAAAGTTTGTAAGAAATTGCTATGAACTATGTGCCAAGAAATTGTACAACCTAGGTAAAATAGGTAAATTTCTGGAAACATACAATCTTCTCAAATTGAATCAGGAAGAAGCAGAAAACCTGAATAGACCAATAGCAAGTAGTGAAATTGAAGCAGTCATCAAAAACAAAACAAACAAACACAAAAAACTCTGGCAAACAAAAGCTCTGGACTATATAGGTTCACAGTCAAATGTTAGCATATATTCAAAGAAGAACTAACACCTCTATTCTTCAAACTATTCCAAAAAATTCAAGAAGAAGACTCTCAAACTCTTTTCATGAGGCCAGTATTATCTGAATTCCAAAACAAAGTAAAGACACAACTAAGAAAAAAACTATAGGCCAATATCTCTGATGGTCAAAGATGCTAAAATCCTCAACAAAATACTAGCAAACTGGATCCAGCAATACATTAAAAAATATCATACACTATCATCAAGTAGGATTTATTTCAAGGATGCAAAGATGGTACAATATTCACAAATGAATAAATCTGAACATCACATAAACAAAAGAAAAGATAAAAATCACATGATCATATCAGAAGATGCAGAAAAAGCATTTGATAAAATTTAGCACCCATTTATGATAAAAACATTCAGCAAAGAGGGAATACATAGCACATACCTCCACATAATAAAGGCCATATATGACAAATCCACTGCCAGCATCATACTCAAAAGACAAACATTTTAAGCATTAACTTTAATATCAGGAACATGACAAGGATGTCCATTATTCATCATAGTACTGGAAGTCCAAGCCATAGCAACCAGACAAGAAGAATAAATAAAAGACATTCAAATTAGAAAGAATGAAGTAAAACAATCATTATTTGCAGAGGACATAATAGTGTACATAGAAAACCCTATAGGATCTACAAAAAAAAAAAAAAAAAAAAAAAAAAAAAAAAAAAAAAA